>JAWMRA010000082.1:591710-629414 GCA_035584735.1 Pseudotriccus pelzelni | reverse complement strand
TGCCGCCCCCGGGCCGGCCCGGCTGCGCCCTGGCGGTGTCGGCGGCGGGGCCGCCCCGTCGCGGCGCGGCCCCTCTTCCCTTCCCCGCCTCCCGCCGCCTTTGTCCGGCTCGGCCCCGGCGCGCTCAGGAGGGCAGCGCCCGTCCTGCTCGCACCGTGTTCGAAGGGGGGGTGGGGGTCCTCGGGGTAGTCTGTGAACTGCGGTTGAAACTGTGACGGTCCGTAGGCTGCGATGGCAGCCGCAGTTTGTTCGTAAAGGCGAGCGCGGAGCGGTGCGGGGATGGGGCGCGCTGGCGGAGGGGCTGCCGGCCGTGCCCGCGGTCCTGCTGCTGGCACAAACCCCACGCACCTTGGCCGTGCCGCCCAGCAGTAAGCATTTCCCATCACCAGGCCAGAACAATACTCTGAAGTGTTTTTCAGAGTGATTTTTGGTACCCGCCTAAGTGCCGGCGTAACTCACCCCGAGCGAGAGAATTCCCACAGACGGGGCCCCAAAGGCCGAAATGTTTACCCCGCGGTCTCACAAAACAAAAGGATTGGTCTGTGACTTTGCACGAAAAGCTGCAGGTCGAGGAATGCCCTTTGGAAGGCTGAAGTATGCACACAAAAATGAGAAACATCCACAGGTGTTTCTGCTCATAAAGGGCTTCCTGCTGCTGGCAGCTCACAAGGGAAGGCTCACACAGCAACATACAATGAATTTCTTTTCCCCAGGATTTAGCAGTTCTACAATGATAGCAAGAAGCCCCAAACCACCAAGCCAAATCACTTGAAAGCTGGTTGTTTTGTTTATCAACGCAATGTTTTTTCAAACGTCTGCCAGAACTTGACTGTCAACAAAGAAAAACAACTTTACATGTTTTTAGCTACCCTGCAGTGTGTATTCCTTGGTTTATGCAAAAGGTCAAGTGAAATGTATAAAACGAAGTTTCAGTTATATGTTAACTGCTGAGAGTAAAATTTGGACCAGGTGAGGAACATTATTTCAAAGGATTTGCATCTGCTGCCTGTGTCTTCATCTGGTCACAGGCCGCAGTTGTCTCTGGAAAAAAGCTTGAAAAATAATACAGTTTTGCCAATAGATAATATTGGTAATAAAGGAATAGAATTTAGCAGATAAACAAGTCTCAGATCTGGAGATAACTCCCAGAAACTCTGACATCTCCAGGTTTTTGGTTTTAAATAATCATCCTTGATCACCATCAGCCTTTTGTTGATATTTATTTTTTGTGTTCAGTCTTTGTTGTTGATTCCTTCCCCTGCAGTCCCTCCCCTTCACAGCTGTCTTGGCAAGTCACGTTTCAGTATTTTCCAAAAATGTGGGGTAAAATTGCCCTGTAGTTGTAAACCAATGTGCTTGAATTCCATAACAATTTGCACTTAACAACCTTATGGACCTTCTGTAGTTCTTACTTTTTTCTGCCCACAGGGGACAAGTCCTTTGAACCTCTCTAACGTTTCACAACCCTAATTATTACTTCCCAAGTACTGTCCTTAGAACACACAATTGAAAGGTCCAGCTGACAAAGGCAAATACATCTTCATATTAATGTTGAAAGCAATCCATGAGAAACTTTCAATCCAAGCCTTTACCTTCTTCCTCCTGTGGATTTTTCTTTGAAGAGAGGAGGTTGTGTGTAGGGGGAAGTCACAAAATTCATCCTCTGGCATTGGGTTAATCAACCTTTAACCCGTACCCATGGGTGAGCTGGAGTGACAGACCCTGTTGTGGGTTGTCACAGGCACTCAAGGGACTGCTCTGGGACAGCTCCCTGCCCAAGTAAGAAGGACATCCAGAAGAGGAAGTGTATCCCCAGGCGAGCCCATCATTCCAGCTCAACTGTGTGCTCTGAAAGTGAAGAAATCTGCTGGAAGAAGATGTACTTGAATTCTTGCATACTTTGTCCCCTTTCCACTGCTCTCAGCATCATGGAACACATTTGTAGAAAGCTGAAAACGAGGAGAACAATGTCAGGGCAGTGTCATCTGCTTCTGTTGTGCTGAGGTCCTCCTGGGACCAAAAACTATTTAGTGTTCTCAGAAGGAGGTTTTAAAGGAAGAGTCATTCACAGCAAACAATGAAAGATTAGAGCTAAGGTCCTAGCCACAATGAGACTCCTCATAAAACTGTATCAGCACCACATGATGGCCAAATCATCTCTTATCAGAAATGTGTTTTGAAAGATGGTTTTCAAAAGCTTGCAGGATTGGTAACATCATGTAAAGTGTACAAGCCCTCAAGTGCTAATCTTCAGGCACAGTTCAAGGAGAAAATCCTGCTCCCAGTGCACTAGTGTTTTGAAACTCACTATAATCAGGCATCTCTGTCTCCAGAAGCTTAATTAGCAGTTTAGAAACAGTAATTATCACGCATAGAACACTAGAGGAAACTTAATAGAGGAAAAGGCACATTCTTAGGACAAGCATTTAAACCTCTTTACCTCTAGACTACCTCTAGAGAAATCACTTGAAAACAATTAACAGGATATCTTATACGCATGCTAAAGGTGTCTCTTGTTGAACTCGAGCTAACTGGCACAACATATGGAACAATAAGTCTTCTACATGTTTTCCAGCATGTATCAAACTGACCAACTTGTGAGCAGCTCCAAAAAAGCCTGGGCCCTCTTTGCAGCAGCAGGGGAGCTGCTGAGCTGGACAAACCGCTGGTTCAGAAAGAGGGGCAGCCAGGAAGCTGCCTGTTAATCTCTGCCCCATGTTGTCCTATCATGGCATGGGGAGTAGTCTCATCTGAGCACCACCACCTTCTGCTCTCAGTCAGCAGCAGTGCCTGTATGTGCTCTTGCAGCTGGGAGAAGTGTAAAAGTCACCTTTCTTTTCCTGTGGGTTCCTTGTGTCAGTGTCCAGTGATAGGGAGCACAACAGATACACTGTGCTCCTGATGGCACACATCATTCCACTGTGCATTTCATCCAGGCTCTTCTCTTTTGCTGCACCATGAAAGAACAACCAGGAGCAGCTGACAGAGGGCATACTCCAGCTTCTGCTGAAATTAATGAAAAGCCTTCCCCGTGACTCCACTTCATCTGGGCTGGGTTTCTAATTTCTGATTCCCTTCTGTCTCCCTTTCCGTATCCCACCACTAGTCAAAAATACTTAATCTTATCTCCTCCTTTAAACAGAACAGTTTTTGCACTTCTAATCAGTTTCATTGTCGCTTTGGGGTGCTCTTTCTGCTAAATCTTTTTTTGAGGATGGCCTGAATACTAATGCAATATTTAAATGGATTTTTAATATCAGACTCTATCTTCCTTTGACAGAGTGCCATGTCTTTTCCTGCCTACTCCATTAGCATTAGGTTTATTGTAGATTGGCATAGCCACACTGTTGTTGACTACAAAACCAAACCAAACAAACATGCTTGCTTTCTTTTTTTTTCCAAAAATATTGTCCGTGATTACATTGCTACTTATCTCCACACGAGCCATTTTATTATCTCCTTCAGGGTTTCTGCTTTCTGACAGTATCTTTGGCACTGGAGAATTTATGACAGAACTCCCAGAAGGATGTGAGACAGTCTTCCTCTCTACGCAGATTGCAGGTCCCTGTCACATGAGGAATATACTCAGCACTCCTTGCCTGCTGTGTAAAGCTGGAGAAAAGCAATACACAGGAATACAGGCAGCAAACAACATCTCCTACGGCCCTCTCAGTTACACCTACTGTGTTAAGGTAGGTGGAATCTCTGCAGTATAGTGGTCATATTCTACAAAATTATTCTAGTTCTGCATATGTAGAATGCATGCATTTGCCTACAGGAAGGGGAATGATGGAACACATTTGGCATTTTTTCTATTAAGAACAAGGAATGTCTCAAAAATGTATCTTTTCTGGTAGAGCACCAGAGAGTGATTTATAAACCTATTCTAACAGTAGGCACCTGATGAAAGCCTGAATTTCATTCACACTTGATAAACATTATTTAAAAATACAGGGACTTCTGTGCTTTATTGGTTTCCTTAATTAAATATTTGTTAAATAAACTAATCTGTAGTTCTTGGTGAAAATTAGCAAACAGTAACAACATCTGGAGAAAATTCACTAACCACAGAAGTCTTGGGTTTAGGCATTAGCATTGAGAGTTTTTTTCTTTCAAATCCTCTCCCAGTCAATTTTATTTTTTTTTCACCATTTGGTGTGAGAATTCATAATCTGAGTAATTAAATGGTCTTTCTTAAATGCTCATATTGCTTTTGAGGATGTATGGATTAAAATCAGAAGTATAAGAGCTTTGTCCAAACTTACTTCCTTTTGGAACTGAGCATTAGCCATTAAACAGTCGTGACATTAAATGCTTGATTGAAGTGAGTTAACTATCAACAATACAAGGTACCAGGGCAGCTACCATGTCATCTGACTAATACTCCTCTTTTTTAATTTTCTTTTAAATTTCAGGGGTTTAGTTTTTAAAATTTCATCCTGCACATAGTTTTCGAGCACAATGATAAATTTTGATGAACAGCATCCTTTTTTATTGTGACAGTCAGTGAGGAAGGTATGTAAGGGGATGAGCAACAAGCTCATTACCAAGTTAAAATGTCTCATCAGTGTCTTGGTGTTTGTTATTTTTCACATTCCTTCTACAGAACATTTTAAATGAACAGCCAAGCCTTCAATTTTGCTAGAAAGAATTGAAACAGCATGGAGAGCTCTGTACCAAAGTATCTTATCACTCTCTACAACTCCCTGACAAGAAGTTGTAGCCAGGTGGGGGTCGGCCTCTTCTCCCAGGCAACAAGTGACAGAAGGAGAGGACACAGCATCAAGCTGCATCAGGGGACATTCAGGTTGGACACAGGGAAGAATTTCTTCATGGAAAGTCTGGTTAAGCATTGTAAGGGTCTGCCCAGGGAGGTGGTGGAGTCACCATCCCTGGAAGTGTTCAGGAAACAACTGGACGTGACACTGAGTGCTCTGGTCTAGCTGACCAGGTGGTGATCGGTCAGAGGTTGGACTCAATGATCTTGGAGGTCTTTTCCAACCTAAATGATTCTGTGATTTTTTTGATCTGAGAGTCAGGGAAAGTGATGTACCCCAGAAACCAATAAAACCCCACAGTCTGTCAAAGGCTATTACCAGCAGTCAAGATTTAGGATTATTCTAATACTTAGTTTCATGCCTTAGGAAAAATCCAGCAGCCCAGGATTCAGGGATCCATGAATGTGACTTAAAGCTGTCTCTCACGTTCATTCAGGGATGCAACATCAAAGAATTTCCTAGAATTTTAAAATTATATAAAATACTTGTAGGAAGTATTTAGAAAATACTACATATTATCTTCTCTTTAATTAAGTTGATTTGCTTGCAAGTATATATTACTTTGCTGTAAACTTCATAGGAAGTGTTGGCCTCTGTCAGATTCAGTTCAAACAAAGTGAGATCTCTCAAGACATGGTAGATGCTAACATTAAAGAACTAATTGTGAGAAGCAGATGAATATCCTCACTTAAGAAGCAATGAACTCAGTGAGCTTCAAGTTTCTTCAATCCAAACAGAATGCTTGTTTAGTTTAAGACAGAATCATTCAGAGCACAGTCAGGTGCCTCCACCATTCAGTGCTGAGTGGGGTGCTAAAAGGTTATGTTGAGGATAGGTTAAAAAAAGAGACTTCATTGGACCAGCAGTTGCTGGTGAATGTTGCATTAGAGTCCAAAGAACCCTGGTGTGGTGCATTTTCTTCACAACATCTGTTTTACCTCTGCTCAGGTAGAGGTTTATCTCCGTTTGTCTTTTGTTATTTAGCATCTATAAGAGCAGAATGAAGGGGTGGTAGGAAGGCCTCTGGATTTTGGGATTTCCCCTTTCCCTCCCCCTCTTTTCATCCTCATGATTACAACAAAATATATGTGGCTCCCAACGTTAACATTGCATGACTTGACAGGAACCCTTGGATTAACTTTTCCTTTTGAAGCCTAAAGGAACACAGACAACCTATCCAAAAAGATGGCAGTCCAGCATGCTGCTCGTGGGAACGGTTGTGGAATATCACTAGCTCAACAGATACCCTGTGGTAACAACCCCTGGTCATTCCCTTCAGTGTCCTGTTTCCATGGATTGAGACAGGAGAGTGGTATTTGACAACATTAGTTTATTAAACTCTCACACAAGAAAGAACTCAGTTCTTGTTAGCTGGACTCAGTGCCTTGTCTTTTGAAATTCTTCTTGCCTATAAGTCTACACCTCAAATTCTTATATAAATTGATATGAGGGACAGCAGTAGTAGATGCTGAGCTGGTGACATGGGGAAGAGAAAGAAACTGAATGACCATAACAACAATTCTACAACTATGAAAAACCCAAAACCACATGTTTAAAGGTGGCCGCTTTTATTAGCTTCAGTATTAGAACTGCTCTAGTCAAAAGGCAGTTGCTCTTCCTTGAGCAACTGCAGGATGTGGAAGAAAATCTTTGGCTATTTCTCTGTCTTACATAAGGATTCTTTCAAAAATGGCGCAATGCTTTCATTGAAAAACAAACCAAAATGTTCTATTTTTTTCAGTTAAAGCAGATGACAAATGTTTTGGACCAGGGTAGAGCATATCAAGTTGAAGGCAGAGAGAAGGGTCAAGACAGCACCATCTATATTCACCAGTGTTCCTCATCAGCCTGGCCAGTAGCACTGGAAATACTATTCAGACTGTATGTTTATTAGCACCTTGGCAGCTTGCTAATTCCTTAGAACTGGCAATAGAACCAAGTGATTTGTATTAATAAAATGCAGGGACAAAACACATCTTCACAATTGCTAGATGTTTTTCAGCTTTCAAAAAAACCTCAGCTGGACAACTTGTGTATCCTATTTTCAATGATCTATGCAAGCAAATTTTATCAGCCCCTTGAAGTAGAGGACGTTAGAATAGAAGTATTTTCAGTATTCTTACAGTGGTGTTCTGCTCCCTGGTCTGTAAGAAAATAAGGTAGGAAAACTGCATTACAGAACTTTTCTAATGCACTATGAGAAACCAATGATAGAATCAAGATTTGAATCCAAATGATCCTGAGCTCCTCCTTCAAGTGCAGTCCTGAGTGACATCTTGAATACAGCACTAGAAATATTAGCTAGATTGGTTTCATCCTCAAGTTCTGGTGGGAAAGTTAAGACAACGCTAGCCATACCTTACCACCACACTCTGGATGAACACAGAAATTAAAAACCCCATATAAAAGACACAAACATGTTCTTCTTCTTCCTGGTAATATGTGAAATGCACACATATGTGCATATGTATCATATATATCCATATATATCAGAATCATAGGATTCTTGGGCTGGAAGAGACCTTAAAGATCATTCCAATCCCCCTGCCATGGGCAGGGATGCCTTCCACTTGACCAGGTTGCTCCAAGCCCCGTCCAACCTGGCTTTGAACACTGCCAGGGATGGGGCAGGCACAGCTTCTCTGGGCAACCTGTGTCAGTGACTCACCACTCTCACAGGGAAGAATTTCTTCCTAATATCCAATCTGGACCTACTCTCCATCTGTTTGAAGGCATTCCCCCTTGTCCTGTCACTCCAGGTCCTTGTAAACAGTCTTTTTCCATCTTTCTTGTGGGCTCCCTTCAGGTAATGGAAGGCCACAATTAGGTCACCCCAAAGCCTTCTCTTTTCCAGTCTAAACAATCCCAGTTCTCTCAGCCTTTCTTCATAGCAGAGGTGCTCCATCCCTCTGATCATCTTGGTGGACTCCTCTGGACCCAAGAGGTCCATGTTCTTCCTGTGCTGGGGACCCCAGGTATTTTTAGCACACACAGACGCACACAGGCAATGGGACTGAGTTCTGACAAACAAACAGACAGAAATATCCAGCCATGTGGAATAAAAAATACCATTACTGACAACATGTCTAACAAGTGACAAATGTACCTTCTTGATTCTTTCCAGGCACTTGGGTCTTTGGAAGTCCTGTTCTCTCCTACAGAGATCAAAGCTCAGAGGCTTTTGTTAAGGAATATTTTTTGAAGAGGAAAACAGCTACCATAACAGTTCAGGTGATCCCCTTTCAAGTAGTGTCCCATTGCTTGAAACACCATTTCCATGGTATGCCTTAACTTTGGGAGTGAGAGCTTTTCAATCTCTTAACATTTTAAAAAGTTTTTCTTTTGAATAGGGAGGCAGTTTGCATGCAATGTCACCCTTGCCAGCAGCACAACAGCTGTTAATTGTACTCTGCAGAGTTCGTCATGTGGCGACACAAGATGTGGAACTGAAAAGCAAAGGGCTGGAACAGCACAGGCCTGTAATCATAAGGGAGGGGCCATTATAATCAAGCCATATACATTCTGGTTTGGAACTGAAAGAATTCTTTTCAGAGTGATGAAAGACTTGGTAAATTGGATTGTAGGAGCTAAGCCAAGAGATTACTAACTTAATCAGAAGGGAAGGTATCTCCATGTACATTTGGATTTAATTGCATCTCTCCAAAAATATCCTGTTACAATGGATCACACAGTGGTTACCAAATATACAATTAGTAACTATTTTTTATAAAGCTCCTGTATTAATCCACGTGCACTGAATGCAGTAGGGGTGACATTTATCAAGTACTTCAGCCCTCACCTGCAGGGCCATTCTTTCTGAAGCTCCTATTTAGACACCAGAATGGGTCAGCATATGAGACTGTTGCAGCACAGGACTTTGTCCTCACTGAGTCATGAAAGCAACACTCTGTGCAGACTTATTTAAGGTCCCCAGGAAGGTGGGAGATGGAGGAGGAAGAGGCATAGAGAAACTCTCTATCCGTGTATTGATGCTGAGTGGCTAAAAATCTGTTCTGTTGGGAAACTGTGTCTTTACAGCTCTTTGGCACCGAGCTTGTCCATTTGCCAAATTTGAGAGGTATGGGATTTTACGAAGAACAAACCAATGGAATCATGTAATCCACTTACAGGAAGGCTCTCTGGAGTCTCCCACCAGCTTGGGGCAATTCTCATGAAAACCAACAGCATTATGTCGATATGGACAACAGTAACTGGTCTCAGTCCTGCAAACATCTTAAACCACAACTTCCTCCACAAGGAGCCACCTCGTTATGCATCTGTGCTCCCATTTGGCTCCTGGTATCCCCTTATCTTGTTCTGTCTTGGGACTTGGCAGGATTGCCTGGTGTGGAGGACTGGGAAACTGCTCGGAGTTAACCCTTGCTTCCTTTTCTTTTAAACTTTCCTGGTTGGGTGATTTTCTGAGAGCAAAAATTGGGCCAGATGTGTACACAAGGCACAACACATATAATAAGCATATCCTTCCCATTGCCTTTGCTCTATTAGGAGTCCCAGTCTAAGATGCCTGCCTTCACATTGTGTTCATTATTTCTCTTCCTTTCAGACATTTCTGGGATAAAGCTCGAGTTTAAAATTCCAGTCACCTGTTTATGGTTTTCAGAGATAATTATCTGGACTGGTTGATAACCAGTGAGGGTCACTTCAAGGAAATCAAGTGGAAAACTGAAGCTATGAAAGATCATTTTTAATCAATTCTTCTCCTGAAAATCTTCTCCAAGGGTCCCTTAAATTTGGTTGTATACTCAGCTAGTAATGCAACACTGATTAAAAAAAAAGGTAGCAATGAATAAAAGTAATCTCAAATATATTTCAGAGCCTATGAATAAGTTTACATGTCATTAGTTACAATAAAGTGATTGGCACTGAAAATTGGGATTTGCAGATGATTATCACACAATGTGATTTTCTCTATCCAGAACAGAAAATATTTTTATCTATATAAGAAGTTGACTACTTAATTATAACCATGGCATTACACCAGTTGGATGGTGTAATTTTTTTACTAAAAAAATTAAAATTTTATTAAAAAGTAAGTTGGAACATATAATAGATATGTGTCCATAACTACAGCTCACAGAAGAAATACTGTTTTTCCTTCCTAAAGGCAATGCTACTGGTCAACAATAACTGTGTCTGTATGACAAGCAGTCAAGGAGTGACCTCTTCAGGAAACACTGATATTCTGACTCCCGTCTGACTGAGACATCCTTACAGGGCATAATGGTACCTTGAATAATTAAAAAAAAAAAAAAGACAAAAATAAAATATCCATTTAAAAATCAGTGTTACTGAGGGTTAGATAAATCCTGTTTTTGCATTCAGATTTTTAAAAACCCACTGAATTCATGGAAGATATTTGAAACATGCCGTTTATTTTTGGAATTCACTATGGCTGTTGCAAACTGCCATAGAGTCACTGAAATCAGAGCAGTTACACCAGTCTGCAGGAAATGAGGATCTGGCTTATGATGTTTATGCACAAAGATTGTAGAAGTTGCAAAATTCAGGAAAACATAAATAGAAACTCATACAGCGGGAAGATGTTGAACCACAGGATTAAATATCAAATTCCAATTACTTTTTGGGAGCCACAGTGAGAAACAGAAAGAACAATGGGAACAGAGGGCTGAAAGCAAAAATGGGCGATATTCTTGGAAGAGGCAAGGATTTCCTAGGAGCTCCCTAACCTTTGTATTCCTTGTTTATCAAATCATAAATTAAACTGGACAATAACAGCTACCCACAGAGTGCTTAGTTCACTCTTGTTTTGTGAACTACATTGAATACCATCAACAGAATCTGCAGTAGCAGGGAATTTGTATCATCTATGTTTATATTATGGTTCAAATTCTACGAGATGTAGAATTTGTAGAACTCTAGGTTTAATAAATCAATAAGTAATAAATTTAAATGTAAAACACTTTTGTCTTTTTCAGCATGATGGTAAAAGAAAGATGATTTTTTTTTTTAATAACGCAAAGATTGCTGATGAAATTGCGCTATAGTAAGAAGTATCATAGCTAAAATTCAAAGAAGAAAAATCTTAGTCAATCACCAACAGAGAATGCTGGGGAAAAAGGCTTTTTTTGTTTTTTTCCATTATTATATCAGGATAAAAGAATATGCTGCATGAGTAAATGCATAGTTCATGGTAGCATCCACATCTGAAGGCAGGAACGTAGCTAAATGTATCCAAGGTTATTATTTGGAGGAAGAGAGAGAATCAGCATCATCCACATTTTCCAGAACAGAGGTCATTTTACAGATTTTAATAGGTTTGGCTCACTTTCCTACAAGAGCTGGTTTTTTATTGCCATTCTTTGAGCCCAGGGTTTCCTGCTCAGCCTGTTCTTCAAATTCTGCAGCAAAGGCCACCACCATCATCATCCTCCTAGTTTTAAAATGCTTCTTGCCTTAATTCTGTGTTCCACAGAAACCTTTAAAAAATCCCTGCAAAAAATGCAGTTGTTTATGTTGAGAGAGGGCAAAATAAAAATGATATTTTACTTTTTTTCATAAGTAGCTGCTTTTCTTCCTTCTGACAATGAAATACTCGACTAATAGTTGTAAGCCATTTACCGCATCTGGGATATGATGAATGTGGGCATTTTTCAATTTGGACTTACTCTTCTTCTGTACAAAACTAAAAATATGCAAACCATCATTTTTTTATATTTCTGTGAATGGTCTCACTGCATCTTCTTCTACGGGAGAACCTGTTTGGTAAATTAAGCTCGTGTGTGCATAGAAGCATTGCTGGATCAACACTTAAACCCTGGAACTTTTACCAGATTATTTACTTTTGCAAATCACTGCTACTGGACCCATCTATTTATGTGGTGGTCCTGTAGATTTTATAAAAAATTACACTATCTAAATTGCATTGCAAGGCATTTTTAAATTGCATACCTTGCACAAAAAAGTGTAATGAAGACATTTTAGAAGTCTCTAGAAAATATTTAAAAGAAATCACTCTTTAGTGTTGATGTTTCCAAATTTGATATAGGCTGAGAACATGCTTAAGTAAGGCTCTTAAACCCACCCTTAATCACAAAATCCCAGGATGGTTTGCGTTGGGAGAGACCTTAAAGCTCATCTCATTCCACCTCCCTGCC
The DNA here is from genome assembly GCA_035584735.1 of Pseudotriccus pelzelni. Lineage (NCBI taxonomy): Eukaryota > Metazoa > Chordata > Aves > Passeriformes > Tyrannidae > Pseudotriccus > Pseudotriccus pelzelni. The sequence continues at coordinate 617,500 of JAWMRA010000082.1, read as the reverse complement.
ATGGGCAGGGACACCTTCGACTAGACCAGGTTGCTCCAAGCCTCATCCAACCTGGCCTTGAACATTTTCAGGGATAGGGCAGCCACAGCTTCTCTGGGCAACCTGTGCCAGTTGTTGGTTTACTTCAAAGGAAGAAAATGTGCAAGTATTTGCTAAATAAGGAGGAGTTTCGTTCATAAAAGCTTCCATAAAATGGTCCTAAAAACAAATGTAAAAGCTGTGATGTTTTTTTCCTATAGTGTAAAGCTTCCACATTCAACTACTGTGAGCTGTAATTGCATATTTTATCCTGTTATTACTCAGGATGAAAACACCATATATTTATATATCCTTCCTATGTTAAGGCAAATTATTTTTGTGGCAGATTTTTATTAACTGTCAAAATGCTGATATAAGCTTCTTGGTAGGGATTTGGGAAGCTTGGAGCAGCCCCAAGAGAGGCTGCAACAGGCAGAAGAAGGTAAGCAACGTACTCTGGATGCAATCTTTTTACACAACTGAGCCTTTCATGACATGTTGGATAGCATGTATTTCTTCATGCACACCCCACTAAGAACTCAAACTGTACATTCAATTCGGTTGAATAAATGAAACAATACAAAGATGAACAAGAGTACTGTCTGTAGAAAATTTAATGAACTTGAATGACTCTCTTAGATGGTAAATAAAAATTTGAATAAATTTGAATAAAATTTGAATAAAAGGGTAAAATTTTCTATTTACCAGATAGACTAGAGTAACTTCTGTATTGTCATTCTGAGTACACAATATGCTTTAGAAAAGTTTAATTACACACTTAGCTGACTGACTGATAGATCTGGTGGGAGAAATTTTACTCTAGTACATTTGAATAAATATGTATTTACCCAAGATGGAACCTTCCTAATCTCTTGAATAAAGGGTAACAATTGTTGGTTTCTACCCAAACATGAAAGAATAGTAATTAAAAGGAATCCAAAACCAGAAAAAGGGCAAAATAAGGTATTTTTGCCTACCAGAATAGCTACATGAAAATGATTTCACAGAAAATAAAGCAGTAAAGGAACATTTCTGCAGTGTGTCCACAGGAAGTGGTCCAGCTATAAATATCCATAGGTGAGGAGGAAACTCCCTTTAAATCTTTGAAATGCCATCGGCCATACAGTAATTCTCCTCACCTCACATTGGAGCAGCAGTGGCCAGCCACCAGCACCCACAGCTCCTTCTCTGCAAAGCTGCCTCCTGACTGGCGAGTTTTCAGCCCGTGCTGCCTCACAGCATTGTTCAGTCCCACGTGAAGGACTGAATTTTTCTCTGTTGAACTTCAGGAGGGTCATTTCAGCCCATTTCTCCAGCTGCTGAGGTCTCTCATGCAGCTCTCCAGTCTGCCTTGCCAACTGCTTACCCTTGGTTTGGTGTTATCCACAAAGTTGAATCCTGTCACACTGCCCAGATCACAGTTGGAGACGTAGAACAGTTGGGCTCAGTACTCAGCCCAGGAATGCTGACAGAGTAAGATTTTGAACCGCTGAGTACTATTATTTGAGCCCAATGCTCTTGTCAGCTTTTCACCCCTTTTATAGTTCCCACACACAGTCCATACTCTTCAAATTGGCTACAGGGGATGAGAAACAAGAAATGGTTTTTTTTTAACTTTATCATGCTGAGTCCATAACGTGGCTTCATACAGATACGGGGTGGGAAGAGAGAGAAAGAAATGATCCTTGTAAGGATCCATAATTGCAGAATGCAGCTTGCCACTCTCCCTGTGCACTCAGTACATTTCTCTATTGACGTGCTCTTGGACATCTGTAATTTTTCTGATGAAAAACTACAGTCCTGCGTGACCAAGAGTGTGAGTTCCTGCACAGAAGCTCAGAGTGATGAAAATGACCCTCCATCATCATCAGGAAAGCATACATTAATTTTTTAAAAGATTTTTTAATCCTGCGTCTGGTCTGAATCTAGATTGTACCATGTCTGAAATGCATTTGAACATTACAGGGAGTAAATTTGCAGCTGGCTTTTGACTATTTTTTCCCAAGAGTTTGCTATGGAATGGCATGTACATCACTGACAGTATCTGGTTAGAGGCAATAAATGGAGGATTGGCTTTTCCACTTACATCTGACCTGGTGAGAATTTGCAGCTGAAAAGAGTTCTTCCCTTCTTTTTTTTAAGAATTGCACCAGGAGCTCAGGAATATCCTTCAATAGTCAGGAAGGGAATAGGCTACATCTGTAGTTCAAGTATCAAGACTGTTTAGGGAAGGCTGATAACTTTTAAAAACAAACATATACAGAACTGAGATAGAGTTGGCCTAAGTATCTGTATAGGAAGCACAGATCCATGTTTTCCAGAGGAAAAGTTGCTAAATGTCTGTATTAGCCCAGTTCTAATTGTTCAACATAAGAACTGGGGGGGATGTCTGCTTTAGTGCCACGTCCCTGTTGGTGACTAAGAAGGGATGCATGGGATGTACACCGTAAGGAAGAGACACTCACAGCCTCCAGCTGTAAGGGATTCCACCTGAGCTAGGAACAGTACATGAAAAGTGACTCCTTTTGTTTGCTTTGAGCCTGTTGCTTTCATGATTCACTTGATGCCCCTTTGTCCTTATACTGGGAAGGAGTGAATAATCATCCTTTATTTACCTCTGCATTATCATGGCTTTATACATATCATAAAGGTCATTTATCTAACAGGCTGAAGGCTTCTACTCAGTTTAATCTCTTTTTGTATGGGAGCCCCACACTTTAACCACCTGTGTTACCTTCTGCTGCACCTTTTCTATTAGTTTCATATTCTCTTGAGGTGGGGGGATGAAGGTTATGCATCCTACTGAGGATGCAGCAACCATCTCCATCTGTACAGCAGCTTAGTGATGGCTGTGCCTTTGTTCCCTGATCTATTTGTTTTTTTGACCGCTGCCAAGCTTCGAGCTGACATTTCGCAGAACTATTTATTATAATTCCAAGATCTCTTTTCTGAATGGTAATTGCTAGTTCAGAGCCCATCATTCTATATGCAAAGTGAGGGTTGTTTTTCCTCCTGTGAATCACCTCACAAACAGTGAATTTTATATGCTGCTTTATTCACCCTTCATTCATCTAAGAACATTCTGCAGCCCATCGCAGCTGACTTTTGTCTTTTCTTTTGAGCATTGCCCTGAAACATTTAGTATCATCTGCAAATTGACAATGCACTCTCTATTAATTTTCAGATCCTTTAGGGATAGGTAAGGCAGCAGAGGTCTTGGCACCAATTCCTGCAACAATTTCTCCCTTTTTGCAAAAATGTCATTTGTTCCTACCTTTTATTTCCTACTTTTTATTAAAATATTAATACATGAGAGGACTTTTTCCTTTCAGGAGCAAGTGAGTCTCTTGAAGATCTTTTTGCCTGGGGAGGAGGAGGAAATCTTACTGAAAGCCCTCTGGAGATGAAGTAGACCATGAGCCTATGATGCCTGTTTGTGCTCCTTCCACTCAATCCACTTCATAGAGCTCATGTGGATTTGTGAGGCATGCCTTATCTCAAAAAAAAAGTAAAAGAAGTGATCTTCTCCAACATCATATTTGTCTGTGCATTTATGAATTTGGGTTTTAGTGTACCTTCTGTCAGTTTGGCCTGCACTGGTACCAGGCCTACAGGTCTTCATTTGCCAGGAAGAAAGGACAAAAATGCTGTTGCTAAAAACTGCTGGGGAAGGGAAGTGGGTGTCTTTCATTTTCTGCTCTGACTTGCTTCTGGTAGATTCCTGTCCCAGCAGATGTGCTCCGTGCTACGGTGTGTGACAGGGCTCAACAACAGCTCCCTACAGTGGTAATTCAACAAGCAATTAAAAAGTAGAATGAGGAAGCTCCTTATGCAAGGACATGGCTGACTTTGGAGTCCTCATGCAGGTCCTAAGGAGCACTCTCACAAATAAAAGTTTCACACATGAAAGGACTGATTAAAAAAATCCCAGCAATGAAGACCTCAGATTGGTTCTGGTTATTTATGGACACAGCTGTGTATTGATGTTCAGTGACACACACATTTATATGTATTTTCCCCTGTCCATCAGTATTTTGAAAAGGTAAACAGTAGTTTCATAAGATACTTGGAGCTTTATGTGTGCCATATGACAATAAGGTTGCCATGGAGACTCCTCATCCTTGAATACTGATGTAATTAATGTAGAAGAATTCGGCTCCTTTTATCTACATGAGAGTTACAAGACAGTCTCTTCCTTTTTTTTGACTTTTTTTGTCTGGTTAATATACATGCTTTGTGTAACAGAGCAAGGCATGTAAATCTGCAGTCTGCTGACCTCTGAAACAAGGCAGAAAATATAGAAATACAATGGTCGCTGCTGCAGGCGAAGACTGAGACTACAGCCTGTGTGAAAAATGTATCAGTAACGACACAAGAGCAGCTACTTGCAGAAGGACACACACAGAGCAGAAGGAAAGTCAGAAACACGATGGATCACAAAAAGGCAGCTCCCCACCACCTCTCTTCTTCCTGGAATTATCAGTAATAATTTGTCACAAGTGATAAGGAAACATCTCTTTAATTAATTAATTGATGGCTTAGTAGTCAGCCAACATACAGATGCCTGACCTGGAAAATTTCCTTTACCTGACACCACAAAAATAAATGTGATGTTGTTTGGTGATTATCATCAAAAGCAAATGTTGCATAACAATGTAATGCTCTGGGAAAAGAACAAGGTTGCATATTTAAGAGCTGTTGGGTGAGGAAAAGGATGTTGGCCTTAAGTCAGAGCAAAGTTTCTCCTGCAATTCTTTTAATTCTTTATTTATATTTGGGATGCTCTCCAAGACTGCACCAAAGTTAAGCTGCCTTATATATTAAGGCCACTTAGGCTTTTCCTTCCATGCTGTCTATCATTAGGGATTCAGATCCTGCTGGACTGCTAATGAAACCATGACTGCACGAGAGACAAGAAAATGAGCTATTAGAGCAAATAATAAGGGTTTCTACACTATTGTTTAAAAGTAATTTTTGTCTTGATTTTGTTAACACACCACTTCAATTTCTGCACCTCACGTTCTGTTTAGATCAGGAAGGTTTTGTTAAAATTTCTACACTTCTAGCTCTTCACGTAAGAATTTGAAATAAACACCCATTAGACTGTCTCTCAACAAAACCCCCACATTATTTCTGGCTTTATATATTCCAGGGTATGCTGTCAGAAGAAAGTAATCTGTGTTCTCAATTTGTGTTAATTAAATCAGTTCAAATGCTGAAAGATAATCTCTCATGCTGAACTCCCTTAATGGCCTTTTTTACATCATGGAAACATAAACTAAACATAAACTGTAAAAAACTTACAAAACATCATCTTTCTAATTTTTTTATGTTCCCCATGATATTCAGTAGAGCTTCCAGCAGATTTCTCTTTTCACCTGTACTCTTCCATCATCTCCTGCTAATTTTGAAGTGGAAATACAGGAGTAATAGCTCCTGATAAAAGCCATGCAACTTGGTCCTCGTACCTTTATTTTTTGCAACTAGTTGAGGTAAATAAACCTCAGCTTTCCCTTCAGTACATGGTCCAGTTGTGCATTTAGATTGGAGTTGTCAAGCAGACTTAAAAGAAAGCAGACTTCAGGAGCAGCAATCCCTTCTGGCATTCGGGTAAGAGAGACCGGACAAGTCGCAGCACTGCACTGGGCAGAGCACAACTAACAGGCTCTTGGTAAATAGGTTTTCAGAGGACATGGCCCTTCTGATCCCTGCAACAGCTGGCCCTTAACCAGACGCCTATACATTCTGCTATACACCTATACTAAACTGCCAAGCCCAGAGTAGTTACCTGAAAGATCTGGGATGTTTTGGTTTTTGCTTTTCAAGAAGAATAATCCCAATTCTGCTACCTTCAGCCCCTCAGGTGTTATTTCTCAAGCATTTACTTGAATTCATGGGGAATTCACTGATTAGGTGCATACCTAGTGCAAAAAAACCTGTGAGGGTCCAGTTCTAAATAGTAGAACTATATGACTCCATATGGTGTTTGAACTATTGCTTAGAAAGTACATGACAGTAAGAACCCATCATGTGTCCAACAAGAGGTAGAAATGATCTGTATTATCACAGGTGTAAAGTTGTCTCCCTCCTCAATGGGTCAAGCCTCAAGAAACCATCAAGCTTCCATTTGAATTTTTCTGTCCCTGCCCCCATCCCTAAATTTAAATAACTGAAGGACAATTCTGAAAGGATCTGCTGAAGCTTATACACCCTGTGCTTTAAAACCAGGAAGGGTGAGAATTTCCTAGTGCTGCTTGATTTCTTCTACGGCATAAAAAATGTTTTAAAGCAGTAGTAAGGTACTCACTGTGGCAGAAACTACTACTATGAGAAAAATATAATGATAAAATCAGTGTCTAATGGCTGACAGGCAGACACAAATGCAGCATGTGTCTTATGTTGTCCCAAAGCTATGCACTGCATTTTATGGTTTTAAAATGAGGACCGTCCACAATGAAAAATGAGATGAGTTTTCTCCTGATGTTTGCTCTTCTCACCGTGAATTTCCCATTAACTGCTGTTTTCTTTGGCAATCAGATCTTTTTGTTTTCTATGAAGTACTTTATCATTTCAGTAGAAAAATGGACTGTTCACAGAGTAAACAACTTAGGAGTGTGTTGAGGAAGGTGTCTGCCTCCCTGTTTTTCATCTCTCTGCTTAGGTAGATGGTCTCACTGAAATAAACAGGGTTGTGTTTGTTGCAGGGTGTTTCAGGAACACGTATAAGTGATCCCATTGCTTGGATCCAGTGGGGCAGGATCTGTGCTAAGGATGAAGGAGAGTGCTGGATCCTCCAAAGAGCAGAACCAAGTCCCTGTGGCATGAGAAGGTCTTATTCCAAGATACAAGGGAGAAATTCTTCTGAGAAGCCACTGGGTAGTGCAAACCACTGCCAATGACAATGCAATAACAGAATAATGTTGCTAATTGAGTTTCAGTATGTTTTACTTGATTGGCTTAATAGCAGTGAAAAAACATACTGGTAAATGCACTTCTGGCTTTTCCAAGTCCTTCACGGAGCCTAGAAGGACTAGAGCTGAATTTCTAATGTTCCCAGAGAAGTCTTTTTTAGGCTCTCTTCTCCCATTATTTCTATTAATCACAGATTGTACAATGCGTATTTCTAAATTGCATTTAACAGCCAGTTCAATTCTGACAGCAAGCTGTTATCCCTTTCTAATGTTATTTTTTTGTATTTTATGGGTCACAGACTAGGATATATGAAAACTTTCCCTCATGCTATCAGTCAGCACAGGACAGCCAGACACAAACCCCTGTATCTATCAAAGTTAGACTATCAGACTACAAATTGTCTGTTTTGTTTTCTTACAGCTGCTCAGCACCCTGGCATAATTAAGAAGCCATCCCAGTAATTGTCTTCACTTGTTTCTCCCACAGTTGTGAAAAACAGGGTGAGGAAGAAGAAACTACGTTCCTTACTGTAACAACATGCTGTTCTCTTTCTTCTGGGTGCTCGGAGCACTAATCTTGGGTGCAGACTTCAATTTCCTATCTGGTTTTCCCCAGCTCTGGAGGCTTTGGGGAGCTTACTGAATCTTCCAGTGCCTTGGTTTCCACCTGTGCAAGCAAGAGTATGGCTTCTCTCTTGTTGGCAGATTGATAAGCAGAGACAGCTCCCCTTGTAGTACCAAAAACCAAGTTAAGAAAACCCATCAAAGATATCTAATTTGTAACACCTGGCTCCAAGTAGGTTCGAGACCCTTTTGGAACCTTTCCTTAATAATAAGATGGGCAGGCAGCATATTCATAAAAGACTCAGTATCAGTGTCAAGATTCAAAAAGTCAGTATCAGTGGACATGAGCAGGACATTTGGGTGTTTCTACAGAGGAGGGGATCTGATGGTCTTTTTTTCCCCCATTTTTTTTCTGAACTTTGAGAATCAAGTTTTCAGTTTAATTGCCAGTTATCAGAGCTGAGGTCTGCCCGCCCTGGCTTCAGTGTGGTGCAGGTACTGTGTGATACACTGCTGAAGAAATGTGATTTTAGGGCTAATATTAAGTTCTTTTATCACAAAGCTGTTGTCGTATGAAATACAGTACCAGCATGTGTCAAAGGAGAATCGTGAAAATAACAAAACTGAAAAAGCTCCGTAATCCTATTTTTAGGGGTAGTAAGATCTCTTCAAATCGATTCCCCAGGACATGAAGTGCAGAAAACTGAGTCATACTGCAATGATTAGAAAGAGATTGCTCCTTCTGATGAAAGTTTAGAAGAAGCTGAGGCTGCCATGGTCATGTCTGTTCATTTAATATAGGTTGGTTACAATAATCTTTTGGACAAGTTGACCTAATGATTCAAAATCTTTCCTGCTGCAGGTAGAAGCCATTAGCCATCACAGTCACAATTCTGCCATTTAAAACCACTTCAACTCAGATCCTGCTCCTAGCTGGGGTGATGGGATGGGTCCTGCCATCCCAGGGGAACCACTGCCATTCCCAGATTCCCAGAGAGCCAATGAGCAGGCCAAGCTCTGACAATGTAGATCCACAGTCAAACTTCTGAATAAAAGTTCTATATTAAGAGCAAATTTTGGTCAGAATCTCAGATTTCAAAGTTACAGAAGACTTGGAAAAATTTTTCATCGCCACTGAACTGCTGAAACCATAAATATGGAAAAAGCAGTAGTCTCTCCAAGTCTTCAAACTCTCTAGGAAAATTCCTATTTGGCTGTTTTTCAGTGTCTTCATAAGCGTGCTTAGTCTGGGTAGATCATACAAACACTGCCTGTGTTAGGAGAAATCTAATATCCCAGCTATGGAACATGTAAACAGCAGTTTGGGTTTCATCACTGAGATGTGTGTGCTCACACGTGTGCGGTGACAGCAGAGCAGAGCCTGCAACCACTGCCGCAGAGCAATGTGACAGTGACCCCATTCCTCCCCACAAAAATCAGCCATAGAAAGTATTCCTCAACAAAATTCTTGGACAATAAGGCAGAGACACATAAAGAAAGTAAAATCTCCTGCAGGACAGTTGTGATTATACAGACAGTGGCCTCTTATTAGAATACTCATCTTCATAAAGGCTAAACCCTTTTTGGAATAATTTCCCCTTTCCCCACAGATTTATAGTTCCTTGGAGAGAAGGAAAGAGTTTTCATAGGGCACAGTTCAATAGCCCAGCAATTTCTTGCTTTATGTATTAATCTTTCCATGAACCAGGTGGGTTTGTAAGGGTGTAACAGGGAGACTGTGCGTGGGCAGAGTGTTGTCTGGAAGCTGGTTCTGCAACGGGTTTGTTACTGGAGTGACGAGCATCCGTGTAATCAAAGACCTAATAGCAAACTTGTGGTCAGTGATGTGTAACTCCGTCTGGATGAAAACCACACGGTAGCACAGATGTCTGAGTGAGGAAAGCAACCACAATTTTTATAATCAAGATTATCATTAGGCGAAGCCTAAACAGGTTAATGGGAAGTGAACATTTGCTATACCGCACTGTGTATCTCCATGCTGGTCAGTCCTATAGTGAAGAGAAATTTACTTGTGGGAACATTGCGTGATTTTAATGCAGAGTCACACTCATCCTTTGTTTGTTTACTTGGTGTGTGCTTGGCATGGAACACACTACTTCGGAAAGGGAAACGCCTAACAGAGCTTCCACATTACAGACACATATGCTGCCCTCTTATTCTGAAAGCTCAGCATGAAGCCCTTTTTCCCATGGTGGATTCGTTCTGTTAGACAGGAAACACCCACATATTGCCAGACTTCATCACCCCCTTGCATCTTTCGGGGTGGTTCCAGGAAGGAAATTGATAGCAACTTTTCACTTCATATTTATAAGTTTCTTATTCTCTTCCTATACTGCATTTCAGGGAACAAGGAATTGATTCCTCACTGAGTCTGAAAAAATTTGAAGCCATTAGACAAATTCCCACAGTTATAATAATGAATCACACTCCTTTATGCCTACAAACATGCGTTTAGGTAATGAAGAGCATGTATGGCCAAGGATGGAAGAAGTTATGTAGGAAAAGAGAGAAAACCCAGAAGCATGCAGGGCTTTTCAGATATGAAAGGGAAAATGACATTAAATTGTTGATGAGAAGAAATTGCTATAACTGAAGAGGGAGGAAGAAGCACAAGCTGACTTTCAGGCAGCTGGCACAAGGACAGTCTGCCTAGTGGGCAAACAAGAAAAGCAGAAGACCTCACGAGAATCTCATCAGAAAATTTTTGTACAAATATGTAAGCTCATTTGTTCATTTATTCCGTATATAACCATGGTGTTTATTCAGCCAGAATTTTCAAGTAGCAAGTTAGTGCATGGCACTAGGAGCCACTCATGTATTGCAAGTAGCCAACATGCAGAACAAGGTTTATCCTAAGCACCACCATAATAGAATCATAGAATCACAGGAGAGTTTGGGTTGGAAGGGACCTTAAAGATCATGTAGTTCTAGCCCCTGCCATGGGCAAGGACACCTTCCACTATAAGCCCCATCCAACCTGGCCTTGAACACTTGCAGAGATGGGGCATCCACAACTTCCTAACAGTTCTTCCTAACATCTGATCTAAACCTACTCTCAGTTTGAAGCCACTCCCTTTTTTTCCCGTGACTGCAGTTCCTGATGAAATGTCCCTCTCTGGTTTCCCTGTTGGCCCCTTCACAAACTGGAAGGTGCCATGAGTGTACACACAACCTTCTCTTCTCCAGGCTGAACAGCCCCAGCTTAGCCTATCTCCACAGGGGAGGTGCTCTAGTCCTGAATACTGAATTGCAGTATTGAATTATGATTTTTTTTTCCAATCATTTTAAGATAATTTTTTTTCATCCTTAAATTAGGGTAACTAACTTTTATTGTGGGTATTCCAAACAAGCATCAGAAATCTACGTCTTGGCTTGTCTTTCTGCAGCTCTGGTTCCTGGGAATCTTGACACAGACATCACAGGTGGTGGGTAGTGGGCACAGAGTAGTCCTGAAAGAGTTTTTCACACTAAACATAGATGAGGAGAAAATATTGAAATGTACATGAGAGAAGCTGCCCGATGGGCTGCGCTGGTGAAAATCAAATGCTAGTCGACCATTTAGAATCCAAATAACTCCTCCTTGGGAGTCCAGAGAAGCTTGTTTGCCTTTGAGTCTGAGCCCATGGACAGTAGTGCATGGGCCACAGGTAGAAAATAGTGTAGATACATTTCCTCCTTTTTCTCATTATTAATGAGCTCAGAGGCTGAAAAGTCATCTAGTCAATGGTAAATACATCCCTACTGCTTCAAAAGTTGTTATTATTATGCATCTCCACCATAACAACAGATTGTTAGGCCGCAATAAAACAGATGGGAATTTCATAGCATCTCAGTAATGAAGCAGGAGCAGGCCAATGGGCCTCAACAACAGCTATGAGTTTTTCAGCACCAGGGATCTCAAACATACTTTAACCTTATACTACCTTTCTGGGTTATGATTTAATATCCCAAGGAGGTATGCAAAAAAATGGAAGCACTGAGTATTACATGACTGAGACGATAAGCAAATCAACAACAGATCCAGAAACAGAACCCAGGGTTTCTAACTTCCAACCTTGTTTCCTCAACACACTCTCTAAAACGGAATTGTTTGCCTATCTCCCTAGCAACATATGGACCAAAAAGCAATCTAAGGAAATATCATCCCACATTAGGTCCTGAAAGGTGTTTTGTACAAAAATCACCTGTTCTGGCTTTCTGTCTGCAAGTAGAGAAATGTAAATCTGCTTTGGTAGCCTGCCAAATGAGGTAGGAAGAGTGATCATGGTCCATAACATTGGGGCAACAGGAATTTCCATAGGAAATTGCCTGCCCTGTTATTTTTGTGTGTGTTAGGTTGAAAGTTCAGAATCTGCTTCCAATTTTTTCCATCCCTAGAATGGTGTATTTCACAGAATTAGAACCATGCTAACCTCAGTCCCGACAGAGCATCCATACATGTGCTCGCGTAGGGAACTGCTGATGCCCACTGTCTCGTTGTGAATACAGAGATTGTCACTGCTGCAGGTTAAGAGAGAGGTTCTGGATAGTTTTGATTAATGCTCTTTGAGTGGTTGAAAACATGAAAAGAATGACTATTCATTTTTATGATCAAATTCCGTCGTGGAATATAAATAGAAATATAATAAATGTATTAATTGTCATAAGAAGGGAGTTGAAGAGTCCAAAAGATTACTTGCGTACTTATTGTCCTAAATCCCTTGACATCTGGTAAATTGTAAAAGATTCCAGGCTTCCACCAAAATGCAAGTCAGATTAAAATGTGAAGCCTTACAGTTTACAGGATATAAAACTTCATAATCCTTTTTTAATAGTTTGAGATTAATTTCAGTTATATATTTTAAAGTATAGAGCTGTAATCCAGAGAGAAAATAATGATATTTTGAATTCATTATATTAGATTGTCTTGTCTGGACTCTTTGTTCTTGTTTTCAATTCTGAAACGCCAGAAATTACATGTAAGACTTAAAGTTCTAGAATAGTTATTTTTAACTAACAAAAAAGTTTCTGCTGCAGAACTTTACTCTTAAAGTCAACCTGTAAAAATAGTTTCTTACCCCATCACGTCTAAAATTCTATTGAGAGGCAAAAAACCCTCCAAACAACCAAAACTCTATTCCAAGTTGCATAAAAAAGCATCCTATTAACTGCTTTATTAACATACTCTGTAGCTTGTGTTAAGATGGCAACCTTCTCTTGATTTTCTGAAACCTGTAAGGAAACAGGTTTATCGTATCTGAGTTTGAGATACAGAAGTCCAGCAAGGAGTCCAGGTGTCAAAGGAAGTGCCCGTACAAGAAGTTTCAGCACAGTGCTGAGACACACTAGCTATTTTTAAAGAAAAAACAACCAGACTGAAACCTTGGACCTCTATGCTCTCGTGGTTGCCTGCTTCCAAAACCTGACCTACTAGACTGAAAACTACCTCCAGTATTACTGCAGTAATCCTGTGAATGTAGGATATTGTAAATCTTCTCCCCAACTGAAAACTGCAGATGGAGTCCTACCACTTCACTTCAAAATTGCGTATTTCCTTGCAAATTGGTAAAATGAATAATAAAATAAAGAGTTCAGCTCACACACTTTATATGTAATGATGTCCAAAATGCAAAAAAAAAAAGAAAAAAAAAAAAAGAAAAAGAAAAAGCTATGTTCTAAAGCAAGACAGAAGAGAAAAGATGAACCAGTCTGGCCTACAAAATAAAGTAAAACAGAATTTGGGAACTTAGAAGAACTTACTATGTATCTTTAAAAAAACTCTACCAAACAAAATATAACCTGCCCATGCTCAGTCAGTGATGCACACACAGAGGAGAAGAACTGGTACTAACTATTATTTCTTTCATTCTCAGACAAGAATTTAGACAATCTGCTTGAATACATGGTAGATTCTCAGGAAGGGCAGCAGCTCTTTTCTTTACAACATATTCCTGAGAGCTCCAGGAGAAAAATCATTAGAGCTATGAGGATCTTTCTCTCTGTGGTACTCCCAGAGCATGACCAATATTACATTCCTTTAGAGATTTGCCCCCTGAGGCAATGGAGGATGGTCTACAGCTCCAGTACTCCAGCCAGTTCCTCTACCTTATTTAGCATCACTGCTGCAGCAAGGACATTATTTATACTGGCTTTATATCCATAACATACATAAGGCACAGCAAAGAATATACCCAAAACACCTATCTTAGCTTCTCACCCTCAAAAAAAAAAAATAATCTCAGGATGGCAGTACTGGATCTTCTGATCCAAACTCTAAGGAAACACTTATTTATAGGTAAAAAAGACTTCTGTGTCTCATAAAAGTAGTAGCTATGAAAACCAGAGTTAATGAACCGATGGTTCTATTCAGGTGCAACTATTTTTATCAATAATATTTGTAGTCTTATTTTCAGTCCATTTGGTGTAAAATGTAAGGTATATTTTAAAAGAAACAAGTGGATGTAGCGCTCAGTGCTCTGGTCTAGTGGACAAGGTGGTGTTCAGTCAAAGGCCGGACCCGATGATCTTGGAGGTCTTTTCCAACCTCAGCAATTCTGTGATTCTGTGAAAGTTTATAATATCCCCATTAAATAATTTATAACACTTAAACCTCTAGGAAAGAATATTAGTGGTAACTGGCCTTGCTGCAGCGAAAACTGTCTGCCCTTGGATCCGGCTTGCAATGCTCAAGTGCTCAGCGCAGTCAGCTGGATCTCGGCAACGCTGGCGTCATCACGTGTCACTGTCTGAAGATCCTGCCTGCCACTAAACATCAGCAAGACATTCAGCCTTTTGCACGTGAGCAGTCAGTGGCTGATGGCCTGTAATTCTCAAATGATAATAAATCCAAAGGAAGGAATTGCTCTGCTAAATGTCGGATGAGTTACCGCTCACTACAATGCGAGGGGTAAATGTGGGGCTGAATTTTTTGAAGGGTCAAACACAAACCTTGGTGGATCTATAATGGTTACAGCTCGATCTCTTTTGAAACCTGAATAAAGAAAACCATAAGACAAGAATATCCTCCACAGTGTTTGGGAGTGTTCTAATACTCAAAAAATATTATGTATTAAAAAAATGTGATCTAACCTGTTGAGAAAGCTTGGAATAAGAAGATATTCCTGCATTATGTTTAAGACCACTTGATTTTTTGGTCATAGTTGAGTCTGAGCTTCTGTTATCTGAAAAAAGCCATGACTCATATACTCTCCTGCAGAGATTAAGCATTCTGGACACAATTAATGTTCTTTCATAATGCCCTGGGCTTCAAAAATAGATCAAAACCCAAAACAAAAAGAAATTGTTCTTTTGAGAAATAGGGTATTAGGGTACACCCAGAGTATGTGCTAACCTACTGAGTCTTTTTCGTCATAGCATCCTGATTGCATCTGAACTTTGAAGTCCAACAGACCAGCACTTTTCCACAGTGACAAGGGTGGTATCTCTCTTCTTGGAGCTAATCCTAAACTTCTTTCTGTCTCACTTGCCTGAGGATAGGCAATTTGCTTTGGCCCTGTACCAGGAGACAGCTGTACCATCTCCTGTTAGTTCAACCCCACTGGCTTCTTTAGTGGAAAAACAGGCCCCTCCATCCTCTCTACACCTTCCCCTGCCAAACAGTCATGACTGATACAGATCTTGGCTTATCATCACACAAGATAGTATCAGGCTGCTTCTGGTACAGAAAGGCTGCCTCCTTCAGTCTCCTCTTAAAACCTATTCTTGGTTTTACTGTGGTTGGTTATAAAACTGAGATTCTAAGTGTTATAAGCTTAGATGAAAAGCCAGAATGTATTATAGTGCTGGTTCCAACTCAGCTTTGTTAATAGAAAGCTTCCTCTGCCAGGATTTACCTTACCTCACTTCAAATACTTAACACATTAGGTGTTTACCCATACCCACTGCCTAAATTCCTGCTGTGGTCAGTTGACAGACAAGCAGCACTCAGGGATGATTTGCTCCACGTGACTGGGATGCTGACTGTGGAGACATAATGTGCTGCCAGAGGATGCTTATTCCCATTTCTCCCTTGACTAACTGAGATTCAATATCTAACTCATAGACAGTCAACCACATAGATCCCACACCAAGGAACACCAATGGATTGGATCAGCTTCCTAAGCATTAATAATTTTATCTGCATAAAAGCTCTGTAGATATAGTCTGTAATTGAGTAAAGAACTTGAATTCAGTACTCCAGGTGTTGGAGGTAGGTTTTTAAGTATAGGGTAATTCTGCACCACAGTATTGGCATATCTAAACCTCCTGGACTGAAACATGCTGGGCTGCCTACCTGTCCTCACACCTGATCATTTAGAATCACTCAGTTATTTCTAAGGAGATAAAGAACAAAGATGTTGCCTGGTTTATACAAACATTTTCTTGTAGAGTACTGCATGTGACAGTTCTAGCATTTTTGGAGCTACAACTTCAAAGATGGGGAGAAGTATTTGTACACTGAAAGTAAAGTCTAACCCAAATTTGGCCAAAATATGTGCATTTGAAAACTTCCGTTCATTTGGCTCATCAGACATCTGGCAGCTGTTAATCTCTGTTCCTTCCATCTGATGGGGATTATGGTCTCAGGTTGTTCCTTCAAGAGCTGCACAACACTCCCCACTGCAACCTGGAGACTGCTCAAGCGTTTGTCCTGTGCTCTCAGTGATCCCCTCCCTGCTCCCAGCAACACTCAGCTCCCTAATGACCCACAATGAGCTAGACTAGGACTGAGGGAAAGACCGGCATTGAAGGAGTCTGGGACTATAGCTGAAGAAGGGTTAGGGAGGAGGGGAGGAAGGAAGAACTTATTGATGAGGCCAGAAGCAGAGGGTGCAATATTCACTAGAGAAGACTCAGTCTCTGATGGGGCACTAGAATTCATATGGGTCAGCATTAGCTACTTGTCAGGAGGTCAATAATCAGGGAATGAAGGCCAGCACTGCCCTTAGTGTCAGACTTGAGCATGGCTGGGGTGGCTTATGCCTGGAGAATCCACATGGTTCAACCTGGCTTTTAATTATACTATATAGGACTGAGAGGGGAAAATATGTTCCACAGAATCCTGCTCCCTCCACCATTTTCCTGCATGCATTTCTATTTGAAATAACAGGATGTACCACACATGACAGGTTACAATTCAGTCCTACAGTCATTTCATATAGATTGTACCTGGAAAGTAGGGAGTTCTTGGAAAGTCAGTGTAAAGGCAAGAAGCTAGAATTCAAAATCATTGGAGTTTTCCTACCTTTGCCAACTCAGTTATTCAGACATCATAAAAAATACCTCCACAAGGATGTGAAAGTTTAAAAATAAAGTAAAAGCCCTCGTTTATAAAATTAAGGAAAAAAAATAAAGCTGCACATTTCACATAGTCATGTGAATTAAGGATGAGAAAAGGCCTTGGTGCAAAGAGAGGACTAGCTAATACTGAGCATGGTCCTGGGAAGGAGCAGCAGTACAGCACAGGCCTTGCCATTGCTTGTCCCAGCTGCATTTATTCCTGCCACATAAATTATGATGGAAATTGTGTGCAGTACATTCTGCAAATACAGCAAAGCATAGAAAGTATGTGCTTTCAGTGCTCACCCTCTTCCACCTGGTTCCATGAACAATGAAAAAAAAAAGTTATTAATCTTCTTTCTCTGCCTCCTTCTATCTTCTTTCTTATTCTTCACCGAAATAAGAGGAAGGGAAAGAAAGGTTAAAAGGTGACATTTTTTGTGCGTCATCTTAGAACTGAACTAATCCACCCCAGCCCCCTTCTTGTAACTCCAGGCACCAGGTGAGTCTTCTCCTCAGCTGCTACTTTCAATAGAGGGTTTTCTAAAGCAACATGTTGCTCTGTGCACTTTCCAGATTCTTATTCTTAAAATTTAGAATAAGAAAACAAAATATAGCTTTTGATATCCCCTGCTTGGCTTGAGCCCTGCAGTAAAAAATGAAAAAGCCATAAAATTAAAGAAATTCAAGGCTTCCAACCACCCCCCATCTGCTTTTTAACCCAGGTACATTGCCCGCTACCATGCTTTTTTAGCAGCTGGCCTTTTCCTCTTCCTTCAGGCTAGGAGTGTGTCCCTAGTGCTTGGGACTCTTGAGTGGGATGGAAAAACATGGCTCAGGTGTGATTGCTTCAGGATGCCAGAAAGACTTCCAAATTGGTAGTTCAGAGTGGGTCACAGGCTTGTTATGCATGATACCTACATATATCTATGATACCTGATTTTCTTAAGCAGTCTGCATGGACGGCTATGTCTAGCCAAAGAAAAAAAGCCAAATCCTGACACTTCTTCATTGCTCAAGGGAGGGAGGAATGCCTAAAATGGCAAATGATCAAATGCAGCATTAATTTGTTGCATTTTTTGCAACTGAACAGCAGGATAAAACACTTTTCACAGAGGTATGACACCAGAAACCTGCAGCATCTTTGGGCATCATACTGGTATGATATAACAGGAATCTTTCTTCCAGGGCAAACAAGGCTATGAATCATGCATATGTTATCAAATTTCAGGTTCTAGCATTTCAGATTTAACAGCCTGGCAATCGTACTGTTAAATGCATTTACTTACAGCAAGTTCAAAATTACTTGCAGCTTTCAATCTTTGAGGCTAATTACATGAAGGGCAAACGAACATTTTATTTCTAACAGCACAGATTAAACTCTAAGTAATAAAAGCCAAATGTGGAAGATCTCACTGAGACTCACACTCATTGCAATCGATGACAATTTTGCTGGAGTTATGATAGGGGAGGTAATAAGGAAGTTTACAAGCACATGACAAAGGAAAGAGCTATCATATTTCTTTAGAAATACTGGTGTCTGTGAAATAATAAAAGCTATTCATAATGTACTGGAAAAATAACATGGAGCAATTTAACTAATTAACAGCTGCAGCCAGCTTCTCTCTGTTTTTTTATTTTCCTGCAGAGCCAATTGAAAGCAGCTTTGGCCACAAGGGTACCTTAGCTTGGAGGCAATGGTTCATTTACTGAAGAGCAGCATGCTATCTGCTTGAATCTGTTCATTATTCAGCTTTCCCTCAGACAGTTCATAAGCAGTCTCTTCTGACTTGCTTAGAATCGAATTCCATAACTTGTGCTGGATTTCGCTCCCAAAACCACTTGGGTGAACATTTGTGGCCCCAGAGACTTGAATCAAGGCATGTACTGCTTGGTCCAGACTGGATGCCTTGGGGACACTTTCATCTTTATGTGTTTGGTAACTGTAATTCTTGACTTTTTAATGATATTTATGAAGTCAAACATAATTTTCATGGATATCTTCTATTACTGCAGAGAATTGTAATGCTGCAGTGACTGTTCCTGCTTGTAAACCCATTTGCCAGAATTTTCAGGGCTGCAAACATCTGAATGCAGGTAAAGCCATTTCAAAAGGCATTTTCCCAGGTCTTCCATTCAGTAAGTTGTCAATGAATATGTACTACAGTGTTTGGTATCCCACAGATGGGAAAGCTAAAATAATGACTCAGTAACTGGCTTTGTGCCGTTAATCAACATGAGTTTTGCATCCTCCATTTGATTTGGAACTTGCCAGCTGAGAGTGGTGAGTGAATGCCTCCTGCCCCTTCTTTTACTTACACTTGCTGCTGGGCAAGGCTCCAGGCCTGCACCACACTTGGATGGATGGATGGATGGATGGATGGATGGATGGATGGATGGATGGATGGATGGATGGAAGGAAGGAAGGGGGGAAGGAAAGAAGGAAGGAAGGCAGGAAGGGAGGAGCCTTATCTCTAAAGGTCCCACCTCATAAAAAACATCTAAAAGCTGTGTTAACCAATTGAGCAGCTATGAACTCCACCCTTACTTCCATTTTCAATATATTATTTCCTCCACCTCACTTCAAAAATAACCACATAGGGCTGCTAAAAGAGTAAATCTTCAAAACTGTCTTTTTTTTTCCCCCCTGTTTGATTAACGAAAGTTCCTTCCTCTTGCTAGGAATCCTCACTGTCCTTTTGAAGGAACAGAGCAGAATACTTTATATGAGGATTTTCTATTCTTCCATATGAATAGATTATAGAAAACATAATATAATTTTCATGTCACTGATATTACTGCTTTGTGTTTCACAGTTGAATTGGCAAGAAACAGCAACTTGCAGGTTTAATAGCATAAGGTGCCATGTACATTTCCAGACATATAAAAGCATAATAATAATAATAACAATAAATTGGAATGGTGGATGTAGAAACATCACGTAGAAAGGGCTGGATAAAGCACACTCCTCTAACTAGGGACAAATTATCATCTCTAGACATTTAGATTAGTCATACCTGACTTCATCTCTCTTCCCACGGGCTCACTACGTTTACTGAAATTAATTTGAGTGTCAGTCAGGCAGTCAGTACTATGGTGACTTTTGCTTTCAAACAGATTCTCACACTACTTGCCCTCAAATTAAAGAACCAAATGTATCCTAAAGTGTGCCTGACTGAGGAAAATTGTAAAGTTGACTAAATTTCTTCCCTTTTTATACTCTGTCACCCTAGTAGGTGAGGTCTAGTTTAGCACAAACTTTACCACAGACCTTGTAACACAACCACGTTGAGTATTGACATCATATGGTTTACACATATATTTACAAATATATTTTTCTTTCTTTTATATTACTGGCCTCCATAGCATTACTGCTCCATAATTAGGGGCCATATCTCCTTTTTAAGAATTGTGTTGTGCATCTCTCAAAATGTTTTATTTTAATCCTACCATTCATCCTAGAAGGTTCCAGACCATTTCCATGGGCTAATCTCTCCCTATTACTGGACAATAGTCCTCTCTACAAAGTAAACTGTGCCAGCCACTGCACTGCACAGCATCAGGAGAGGTGGGAAGAAAGTCAGTGTTTTGCACCCAAACATTAAAGCTGATGACCTCCTCTTCTCCTTAACTCTTATTACAGGACCATTAATAGCTATCTAGGAAACACAGGAGCTGAAATATTAAAATATCTCCAAAGATCCTACTTACTAGGTTGGTACAAAATGTCTCCAACCTTAGAGTGAGGCAGGCACAAGCTGGTGCTGCAGCAGAGTGAAAGCATGGCTTCAAGGTGATCTTCCCTTGGGCAAGGTGGGACAAGGATCTCTGCCCATTTTTATTCTTGCTTATTAACACCTTTCTATTATTGCCTTGTCATTCTCTCCTGTATCTCTACCCCTTCATTCTGTGCACTTGCACTGTCTGAGCTTTGTGGTGGTCAGGTTTCCTTGGTTCTGTGTGACATTTTGTGTAAGTTACTTTAAAGTTAGTTTGAATATTTGTAAAAAAAGCAAATGTGGAACACAGCCTCTCTGATGCACACACAGCTGAGGACTGAGCTGATGCCATGGACTTTATTACAAGCAGGTATCTGTTCCACGCTACATAAGCAAAGCACCTCACAGAGCCCCCAGCGCAATCAAGGTAATACTGCCTTGAAACTTTACAGCCATATCAGACAGAAATAAAAATGGAGAAGACAGCCTAGAAAAGGAAAGGTGTATGAGAGAAGATGCAGAAGATGATTTATTATTACAATGATTCCCTGCAAAGCAAAGGCTGCTTAAACAGGCTACTTCTACTCCTGCATTCATAGGAGAGTTCCAGCAGCATATTAGAAATTTCTAGAATCTCTTATAACTGATACAGGGCTCAACTCACCTCACATATCCTTAACAGCCTAGCACTTTTAAAGTGAATGAAATAGAGAAGAGAAATAGAGAACAGATAGTCCTACACACTGGAAATTTTTTTGGAATTGTAAGGACTAACTTGTTAGTGCTGTTCACCTGCATTCATGTTGTGCCCGACTCAGCAGGTCCTGGTGCCAGTTCAAGCCCATGGGTGGCTGCACGAAGAGAAAGGCAGAAAAATAGAAAATTATAATAGCACAGGGGTAAGGAAGGCCAGAAAGGGAGAGAAAGAAAGAAAAGGGAAAGAAATTACCTCTGAGGAAGACATTGGAGGAACAGCAGCAGGATGCTCAGCACTGCTTTTCCTGTGTGCCATTTTTGGGGGAGGGAATAACATAATGCCTATTTATCGGTTTCTCTCTCTTGCTGAGCAGACTAAATCTCTAAACAGCCAAATCATGTCTGTCTTTAACAAAGAGTTAGAAATTTGCACAGACTTGACATTAAGCAATTAATCTTTATTTCTCTTTATGAACATATGCAAAATTTTGTCTAGAGTGTTTGGCCTTGCACAGGCTAATAGCTGTGTGAGTGTCTGCTGGTGCTGTGTCTTCTGCCACAGTGATTCAAAATGAAAAACTAAAAAAGAAGAAACATATAATAGAGTAGCCTCAGATCTGAGTCTTTTCTTCCCTGCTTGTACTCATTATCCTTGTGTTGTATTCACATTAGTCGTAAAAAAGCACAGGGCCTGATACTCACTTACTCCACTGTCATGCCAAAAACTAAGCCTTAAAACATTTCCATTTGTTGAACATGACATGATATCACAAATAATAATTATAGTACTAATTTCAGAAAAGATCACACAGCAAGCACTAGCCTACAGCAACAAAGCATTTTATTTCCAAGTATTTTGTCTTTTTTTTTTTTTTTTTTTTTTCTGTTTAAGCTGTACTAAATTACCTCAATTAAAAGCTCTGGATAAAAGTAAAACAAGAATCCCAGACAATTCAAAGAGAACACGTGAGCTATTTAAAGGCTGAAAAAGCAAACTCCAAAGCAAATGACACTATAGTGAGCAATATGAAGCCAGGTTGTTTCACTTTAAATGGCATCAACTGGTCCTTCTGTTTGCTTGCTCGGAGTTGACAGTTGCCTTGGCTGCATGTGGTTTTGCATTAAGGTCATCAATCCCTCTCCATAAATTCTTTTACTATCATTTATGGCATCTGATGTGATTATTTTATCTCTTTCTTCTTCCTTCTCCTTCCTCCCCTCCATTTATTGGACTGGGAAGAACAGATGAGAAGTTAGCCTCTGTAACTTCTATTAACCATTTTTACATTGGACAAAGATATTTCATCTTGCTGAGACAGAACACAAAAATTTCTGAGTATGAAATGCAGATATAAAGAATAAAACCCTCAACCTATAGATTTCTAATTGTTTAACTATAGATTTTATCAGCAACTCCTGCAAGCCAATTGACATTCACCTAAAGTTTGCCTTCTTAGGAAATTGAATTGGAAGCTTCAAATCAGCTTTCAGTTCTGCTTTTAAGTACTTGTTACCTGTAAATCTAAAATCAATCCCTCTTTTTCTTAAGTACTGATGAACCTGCACAGTGAGGCCTTGGGTAAAACATGATGGGTTTTCCCTGGAACTCTGACACTTCAGAAGTACAGAATGGCAGAGCTTGAGGAGAAAATTTACATTTTCAACATAGCCTTGCTTTTGGGATGGAACACCTAAGGAGCAGAAAAGTTGATTTTCACTGAAGGGTTATTGGACCAGCATGAAATATTCTGCTTGAAGGGAAGAAGAGTTTTGTCTGAGAATAAGCCTCACCTATGAGCAAACAATGATTTATTAAGCTTTTATTGGAGATTTCTTGACCTATCTATATCCAGTTCTTACTGCCTTTATGGAGTTATTTAAAGAGCATTTCAGGTTCAAGTAAAATTCATCAGCAGATAGTGTTAAGTGCACACAATTCCATTTCACAAGTTTGATGATCCTATCATATGTGATCAGCAAAGTCCTTTTTTTGAGACAGAGAGAAAGAGAAACAGAAGTATAGTGGCAACTTGACCCAGCTGAGGAAAAAAAAGAGTAATCAGATAAAAAAGTAATTTTCTCTGACTGCCTTATTATTTCTATCTGTGCTATGGTGGGCTTGTATAGTTCTGCTTTGTGTAACTGTCCCAGTTTTGGGGCTATCTTAAAAATAATGTGACCAAAAATTAGAAATAAAATAGGTCCTTGTAGAGGAAACTTCCTTTCCCTTCCCAACTCCTATTAACTAAGTGTCCAGAAATGTTGTCTCTCCATAGCTTTTATAAGCTCTGGGGACTTTACATTTTCAGTCATGTAATTTAGTGGTGGTTGGGCCCTCACAGGCACTTATTTACTGCTCCTGCTCGCTGCCTTGGCAGGTTCTGCTGCTGGGGGCTGAGCTGGGATTTGCCCATTGCTATTACCTGCTTCTCATCCACAGGAATACTGCTGACAGAGATCTGGAGAGTTGCTACAAAGCTCTGGGGTCTGATCAATGGGTCCATAGGTCCATTCAGGCCTTTTTATTATTTCCAGTGTGTCTCCACACTAAACCTTTGAAGAGAAGGGGTAAAAAGATGTAGGCATGAGTGAAATTCCATATCACCTCACCCATTTGAATCTTACTTTCTTCATTTAGTGGAAGTGAATGAGTCCAGTGAAAACCTAATGCTTCATGTTCCTGCTTTGCATTCACACAGGTACTCAATCCCTTTCCCTTTTGCCCTGATCATTCATGTCTTCATAAAAAAAGCCAAACCAAAGTTTCCCTGAACTGACAAAAAAGGGGGGACATTTAATAATACCAGTTTTGCATATCTGAAACCACATTGACTCCTACTTGCAGAAACACTATGGAAGAGGACTAATCCATCATTACTTTATGATGCCAGAGAAAGTTCCCTGCAGGAAAAGTATTTCCTGGAAAAAGTGTGCAGTACCATAAATGGCTATGTTAGGGATGATATACAGAGGCACTTCTGAAAAATCAAATAATGCTTCTAATACAGTCCTACCTACTGCAAGACTAGAGGCTGGCACTTGCCACTAGCACACTGCATATACTACTACAAATGGATGCTGCAAGGATTGTCTCATTGTCTATAAAATTGATTTTTAGATAAAAATTAAGAGACGGAGCAGTGAATTCTGATGTGGCTGCGACACCACAGCCTTTCTCCAAAAGCTCTACTTATGCCCAGTTATGAAATGTCTTTGATAATCTGCCCATATTTCTGCACTCTATTATATTGCAGTGCTAGCACAATCATTTAAAAAAAATTGTATTACAATGATTGTAAAAAGGCTGGGGTTTGAATATAGTTTGATGGACTATTTAGTATAGAGAAATCTACATACAGCTAAAAAATGAGAATGTAACATCTAATCTTGTTCATTCAAGTATTTGGATTCAGTTTTGTATTCTGGACCTGTATTCTTGTTTTTTCCTTTATGTTCTTCTGCCTGTATTTTTCTTTAATAACTGTTTTAAAAGTCATAGAAAGGAGCCTTCAAATAATAGAGTCAATTTTCCCTTAGCAGAAGAAATAACTTGCACATCTGAAACATTTCAATACCTTAACCTACACCAATACAGGCAAGACCTCTTGAGAAAATACTGAATAAGCCCCGGTGAAATAGTAGCCTGGAGAAGCAGATATTAATTAATAATTATTGTCTCTTTCCTCTGTTGAAGTGATATTTTGCAGAGGTTTATGAGCATTCAGTGCCAATTACCTTCTGTATTGGTTATCAATCAATAGACATTGCAATGCCCTCTTCCTACAGCCTCCTGAGATACTCCTCTTTCTGGTCTCCTTAGATACATCTCTCACTAAAGGAAAAAAAGAATCCCATGTTTAATTCATTTTGGGCTGCCTGCATAAGACTATAAAAAAAAAACCCAAAACAAAATTCCTCCCATACTAGAGCTTTTCATTGGCAAATATCTCATTTCATTTTGTTTTCTGAACAGGCAAATGAAGCCCAACACCAAAATCTAAGAAACACCTTATTTCAGTCTTGCTAACTCCAAGCTATTAATTAGTACATTCCTATGGCCACATGACCTTTTTGTCTTCAAAAGGAACATGTGATTATTTTAGATATATTAGCAGCTTTCTGGTGTTTCTGTTTCCCTTTACACATTGCAATGCGTTCTTACTTTCCAGTTTCCTTACAGTCTCATGGGGCTTTGGAAATTTTTATTTTTATAAATGAGATTCTCATATCCACATGATCCGGGAGGTATGACAACAAAGCACAAAGTGAAGCCATAGAACTCAGTAAACCTGGTACTGTCAATCAAACAGCAGATATGATTACAAAACTAGGTAATGTGATTTCCCAAATGAAGTGAACCAAAAAAGTGTGTTATAAATCCCTGTGCTTTCAGGAATGAGGTGCCTGGTCCAATCGCACTGCGAAGTGTTGGAGAACCCTTTGCCTAAATGAACAGAGTTAAATGAAAGGCGGGTGTACAGGATTGCCTGAGTGCACCCCTAGGGACAGGAAAACAATGGACTCCACTGTTGGGGATAGGCTCAGGACTGCAGAAGAATTCAGAGAGTGGAAGGAAACCAAAGACATCCTCCTTGAATCTTCT
>JAWMRA010000082.1:516923-537907 GCA_035584735.1 Pseudotriccus pelzelni | reverse complement strand
AATGGCATGGAGGGCTATAGAATACACAGGTTTGGGTTACACCCATGAATTGGTCCCAGTTGTTCTAACTAGGACAGCATTCATACCTACTACAGCCTGTATCACCGCAATTTAAGAAATTTAAAACATACTTCGCTTTCCACAGGCATTCCTGTGGACTATGGATGGATTCCCCATTATTTTGTTTTTGCAGCATCTCCTTCACTGTTCGGTGTGCTCTCTGCACGATTGCTTGTCCTGTGGGTGAGCACAGTATGCCTGTAGCATGAAGAATACCCCAATCTGTTAGAAATGTTTTGACCTTTGAAGAGCAGTATGCGGGACCATTGTCTGGTTTTATGGGTTTTGGAGTTCCCAAAGTCGCAAAGCAACTAAGCCAGTGCCTGATAACATTCCTTGCTTTTTCTCCTGTGTGTGCAGTAGCATTAATACATTTAGAATGGGTATCTACTGTAACATGGACGTATTTTAGTCTACCAAATTCAGTTATGTGTGTTACATCCGTTTGCCAGATTTCATTGGCTGTTATACCTTGGGGATTAACCACTTCTTTAGATGGCATGGGGGCAATATGCTGACAGTCAGGACATGATATCTCGAGCTTGGTTGATTGTAATTTGGAATTGTCTTTTTAGGGAACGTGCATTTTGATAAAAGAACTGGTGAGAAATTTTAGCTTGCTCGAGAACTTTTGGCACTGTAACGGTCATAGCAGCAGCATCTGCCTTTTGATTACCTTCTGCTATGGGTCCTGGTAGATCTGTGTGGGAACGGATATGCATTAAGTAAAAATCATATTTTCTGTGGTTTACAAGGAAGCATATAGTACGTATTTCTGCAAACAGACAAGGATTAGTGATGTCTTGAAGAAAAGAGGCTTTGAGACGTGAAACCAACCCCGCAGCATAACATGAATCAGTAATAACATTTAGTGGTTGATCAGTAAACAGTTCAAAGGCTGTACGAATTGCAGCAAGTTCTAGGACTTGTACAGAACCTTGGGTTATGGTTTGTACCCTTTTGTCCCACTGTCCTGTAGTGGGGTTTACCCGTGTTGTTGCAGCCTTTCATGACTGTCCAGATGCATCAGTGAAGACAGTAATGCCTCCCACAGGCTGTGGCCGGCAGCGGTGTGCAGTCATCAGAGGTAGGTTTCCCACTTCTGCCCAGAGTCTGTGCTTGGGGAAATGAATAGAAATGTCACCACTGTAGTCTGCTAATGCAGTCTGGAACCCGGAATCCTTGGTGAGCAGCCAGTCCAAGTTGTCCTTCGTTGCTGGAATGCAGATGATCTCAGGGTCTCGTCCATCCAGTTCCTGTAGACGTGCTCTGCCTTTAATGATAAGCTTAGAAAACATTTCATTAAAGGTCCAAATAGTTTTGGGTGGTATGTGTGGCAGAAATAACCATTCAAGGATTCTTAAGGATCTCCATCTGATCCTACTGAAACAGTACAGCAGAAGGCTGGAATTTACTGGAGACAAATGCAAGATGCATGTGTAGGTCGGGGTGTCGTTGCCTGCCTTGCCTGTTCTCTGTCACTTGAGAACATACCTTAGGGCTTGTTTAGCTTCCGTTGTTAGAGACCAAGTGGAGGTTAAAGTCGGGTCTCCCCTGAGCAGTTCAAAGGGGGGGTGTAGTTCTTCGGTGGCTAATCCTGAAAACGGTCTGAGCCAGTTAATGGCTCCTAATATTCGCTGTAAGTCATGCAACGTCTTTTACCTTAAGAGTCAATGGCTGCGGCACAATTTCCTGCTGGGTGATCTTCCATCCAAGGTAGGCCCGGGGCTGAGTTCTCTGGATCTTTTCTGGGGCGACCTGCAGTCCTGCTTCTTGAACAGCATTAGTCAAAGCAGTCATAATCAGTGGTAAATCAGTTTCCTGACTGGCAGCTACTAGGATGTCATCCATGTAGTGATAAATGACAGCAGAAGGGTAGTGTTCCCGGACAGGGTGTATGGCTTTGGCAACCACTGTCTGGCAGATGGTTGGGCTATTTCTCATTCCCTGAGGGAGAACGACCCAGTGAAACCTTTTCATAGGCTTGGCATGGTTCAAGGCAGGAACTGAAAAGACAAAATGGGGGGCATCACTTAGATGCGGGGAAAATGGTGAAGAAGCAGTCTTTCAGGTCAATTACCATCAGTTGCCATCCTGCAGGGAGCATGGTGGGTGAGGGAAGTCCTGGTTGTAGCACCCTCATTGATTCAGTGACTATATTGACTGCTCTGAGATCTTGTAGCATTCTCCACTTGCCACTTTTCTTAGGGACACAGAACACTGGGATATTCCACAGGCTAGAAGTTGGTGCTATGTGGCCAGCATCCCGTTGTTTCTGGACTAATTTTTGCAGTTGAAAGAGCCATTCCCTTCTTAAGGGCCATTGGTTGACCCCATCTGGGTCTGTTTTCCATGTCAGTCTGATAGGTTCGTGGAACGGCTGATCAGTGGCCCTTAGTGAAAAACCTGAGAGTAAAACCTGGTGTGTAACGAACCCTTTATTCAGCGAGACCAAGGCTTATATAGCAGCTTTGAATTGTAACAGGTCACAGTACTGAACTTCCTGACCAATCTGGCTGAGATAACATGCTGCTCATGTGCATTAGAGTACCCAAGACTCCATTTCCCAGAATGCTCTGCTGGCAATTCCTCATTACCCACCAGGTATTTCTGGGTTCTTGAGTAAAGATAATCTCACGAATGGGTTTGTCTTGGTCTGAGGGAGGAGTAATTTAAATAGTCTTCTCTAGCATATCTCTCAGATGGACTGCTGGAACTTTGTCTCCATTTACAGTGTGGAGGGATTCTGCTTGGGCAAGACCAGCTCGGTTGACAGAGCCTTTAGTGTTCACTAACTAGGTGGCCTTGGCTAAGTTCTTATCCCAGTTCTTGTAAAGTTCCTCACTTAGTGCCTTTAAAGTTGTTTTTAGCAGTCCATTACACTTCTCAACTTTTCCAGTAGCAGGGGCATGATATGGAATGTGATATACCCATTCAATATTATGCTTTCGTGCCTAAGTGTCTACTAGATTATTTTTGAAATGTGTCTCGTTGTCTGACTTGATATGTTCTAGAGTGCTATGTCTTCACAGGACCTGCTTCTCAAGACTCAGGATGGTATTCCGGGTCGTTGCATGAGGTATTGAATGTGTCTCTAACCATGTAGTGGTTGCTTCCACCATGGTAAGCACATAGCGCTTACCTTGGCGGGTCTGTGGCAACGTGATGTAGTTTATTTGCCATGCTTCTCTATATTTATATTTGTCTCATTGGCCACCATACTATAGGGGCCTCAGTCTTTTTGCCTGCTTAATAGCGGCACAGGTTTTACAGTTGTGGATAACCTGGGAAATAATGTCCATGGTTAAATCCACCTTTCGGTCTCATGCCCATCTGTAGGTGGCATTTCGGCTCTGATGGCCTAAAGCATCATGGGCTCATCGAGCTAGGAACAATTCTCTTTTATGCTGCCAGTTGAGGTCTATTTGTGACACCTGGACTTGTGCAGCTCGGTTTGCTTGTTTGTTATCATATTCTTCATTAGCTCGACTCTGGGGCATATGGGCATTCACATGGCGGACTCTTACATTCAATTTCTTTGCTCTGGCTGTGATATTTTGCCACAATTCAGCAGCTTAGATGGTTTTTTTTTCTATGCCTCCAATTAATTTTCTTCCACTGATCTAGCTGTCCCCATAGGGCACTGGCTATCATTCACAAATCGGTGTAAAGGTAGAGCCTTGGCCATCTTTCTCTTTTGCGATGTTTAGGGCTAATTGAACAGCTTTGAGTTCTGCAAACTGACTTGATTCGCCTTTACCTTCAGTGGCTTCTGCCACTTTTCGGATGGGACTCTAAACAGCTGCTTTCCACTTTCGGCTCCTCTCTACAATACGACAAGAACCATCAGTGAAAAGGGCATAGTATTTCTCTTCATCTGGCAGCTGATTATATGATGGAGCTTTTTCAGCTCAACTCACTGGCTCTTCTTCATCTGCCAGACTGAAGTTCCCACCTTCAGGCCAATTGGTTATAATTTCCAAAATTCCTGGGCGATTCGAGTTTCCGATGCAGACACGGTGCGTAATCAAAGTAATCTATCTGCTCCACGTGGCATCGGTGGCATGATGCGTAGAGGGCACCTTTCCCTTGAACATCCAGCTCAGCACTGGTAGTCAGGGTGCTAGGAAGAGCTGTGCTTCGGTACCAATCTCTTCTGAGGCTGCTCATATGCCTTCATATGCCGCTAAGATTTCCTTCTCCATCGGGGTGTAATTGGCCTCAGATCCTCTGTAGCTTTGGCTCCAGAAGCCAAGTGATCGCTCTCGTGTCTCACCAGGCACTTTTTGTCAGAGGCTTCAGGAGGGACTTTTATTTCCAGCTGCAGAGTAAAGTACAGTCTTTATATTAGGTCCCGTCCTGACTGGTCCAAGAGCCACGGCATGGGCAATCTCTTGCTTGATCTGCTTGAAAGTCTGCTGTTGTTCAGGACCTCATTGGAAATTGTTCTTTTTACAGGTCACAAAGTAAAGAGGGCTTACAATCTGGCTGTACTCAGGGATGTGCATTCTCCGGAAGCTTATGGCTCCTAGAAAAGCTTGGGTCTCTTTCTTATTTGTTGGTGGAGTCATGGCTACAATTTTATTGATGACGTCTGTTGGTATCTGGTGTCGTCCATTTTGCCATTTCACTCTTAGGAACTGGATTTTTCTAGCAGGTCTCTTGCCTTTACTTTTTTGATGGCAGAATTGGTTTTAAGGAGAATCTGGATGATCTTTTGTCCTTTTTCGAAAACAACTTCTGCTGTGTCTCCCCATACAATGATGTCATCAATGTACTGGATGTGTTCTGGGGCTTTCTTCTTTTTTAGGGTAGCTTGGATCAGTTTATGGCAAGTAGTTGGACTGTGCTTCCACCCCTGGGGCAGTTGATTCTACGTGTACTACACGCCCCTCCAGGTGAAAGCAAACTGTGGCCTACACTCTGCTGCTAAGGGAATGGAGAAAAACGCATTTGCAATGTCAGTAGTGGCGTACCACTTTGCTGCTTTGGACTCCAGCTCGTACTGGAGCTCCAACATGTTCGGCACAGTAGCACTCAATGGCGACGTGACTTCATCTAAGCCACGGTAGTCTACAGTCAATTTTCATTTTCTATCAGATTTACGTGTAGGCCAAATGGGGCTGTTGAAGGGTGAGTGTGTTTTACTGATCACTTCTTGGTTCTCTAACTTCCGGATTATCTTATGGATGGGGATCACAGCATCTTTATTCATCTGATACTGGTGCCTGTGTACAGTTGTAGTGGCTATTGGCACTTCTTGATTTTTGACTCGGAGTAGTCTCACAGTGGAAGGGTCTTCTGAGAGGGCAGAAAGAGAAGACAATTGCTTGGACTTCTCTTTAATCACCGTGGTTACACTAAAAGCCCACTGGTACTCTTTCAGGTCTTTGAAGTATCCTTTTTTTAGGTAGTCCATACTAAGAATGCTAGGGGCTTCTGGCCCCGTCACAATAGAATGCTTTGCCCATTGGTCTCCGTCAAACTCATGTCGGCCTCTACCACTGACAACTCTTGAGATCCTCCGGTCACTCCAGAAATAGAAACAGCCTCCATACTTTTATGCTTTGATGGCATTAAAGTACACTAGGCACTAGTATCCACTAAAGTTCTGTATTTTTGAGGATTTGATGTGCCAGGTCATCGAACCCACACAGTCCAGTAGATCTGATTATCTTCCGGGTCTTTTTGCTTCTCCTGGCAGAAGGCAGGGCCCCTCTATTGGTCTTGATCAGAGCATTCATCGTCTGATTTTGGTTTTGCTTTCTTAGAGGCTTTCTTGTTATTGTCAAAGCGGATTTCCATTTTTTTTGCGTTTCGGAGATCGCAGTCCTTTCCTCAGGACATCTGCATTAATACCGCAGACAATTTTCTTACTGGCTTCTTTTCGTTTTAACTCTTTTACTCTGGCCTCAAGTTTGGAAGTGGGTTCACCATCCCACTTTTTCATGTTTTCTCTCTTGTTGCAGAGGTAAGACTACAGTTGATTACGTAATCTACGTCTAGGGTTTTCTTTCCTTCGACACGTAAATGATGGAGATCATGCGTGAGACTGAGACCAAGATCGAGATTGAGGTTGAAATCGTAGTAGAGATCATCTTGTTGGTCTGTCTCTATAGTTTCTGTAGTCTCTATAGTCTCTATCATCTTTGTCTCTATAATCATTTTTGTCTCTATAGTCATGTTTGTTTCTATAGTCGTCTCTGTCTCTCTAGTAGTCTCTGTCTCTGTAGTTGTCTTCGTATCTAGAATATTCATGAGGCTTCTCCATTGCCTCCCTAGGATGGGTGGATCGGTGTCGGGCATCAGATGAATCCTCCAAATTTTCTGCTATGGTCTTTAGTCACGAACACATCGTGTTTACATTTAGTTCATCCGTCTTTGGATTGTATACTGCTATTAAGCATTTGACATGTGGTGTAGGGGCACCTTTGATTATTTTCTTCTACATCGGTTCTGTACAGGAGATCTTTTTTGGTTCTAAGCAATCATAATAGTTTGGGTTACAATAAATAAGTTCCAGCATGGCTAATTCTCGTAGGTACTGGATGCCTTCTTCTGCAGTATTCTATTTTCGTGGAGAACTCATTAAGTATTCTTTAAATGGGTATTTTTCTCTCATAGCATGGAAGATCTGGAGCCAGAGACTGAGATTATATGTTTCTCTTGCAATTTCTTGTTCAATTTCACAGTCTTGAGCATGGGATTTTAGTTGCTGTGCTGCTTGTCTCTCCAGTAAATGGCTTCTGGCCTCATTATCTTAGCATCGCACTATCCAGGTAAGAATTCTGTCATCTGGCTGGCGGCTGTAGTCCTTTCGTAGGTCACGGAGCTCTGCTGGGGTCATTGTTCTCATTACTTCACTTGTACACACAACTCCTGCTCTAGGATAGGGGTTTCTCTGATGTGGAATCATTTCCATTTCTCTTCTGCTGGCTTTACGTGGAACTGCTCTCTCTCTGCCTCTTTCACGTAGAGGCAGAGACTGAGCACATTGTGGGGATAGGCTTCTACTCCACCTTCTAACCCCACGGGGTGGAGGTAGCGAATAGTCCTCCGGACCCTGGGATGAAGGTTTCAGCTATTCTTCTGTTTCCTCTGTTGAACTGTCAAGGAGAGTATAGTCGGGGGCCATCGTTCTCTTTGGTCGTTTATTGGGCATCTGTGCCGCTGCCCCTTCTTCCTTTAGGTGTGCTCTTTCTTTTTTTTTTTGGGCGCGCTCTTAAGTCTTTTGGGCGTACTCTTAATTTTTTGGGGTGCGCTCCTTCTTTCGCAGCTGCTTCTTCGTCTTTTGCAGCTGTTCCTTCATACTACGTACCTGGACGGGATAGGTTTTGTGGGGATAGCAAGTCACTTTGTTCTTCCTTTCTCCTTTTTTCTTTTTTCCTCTTCCTTTTCTCTTTTTATACGCCTTAATTGTGGAATTAGGCTTGTAGCTTCTGCATGGGTTTTATCCATATCTTTTTCTTAGTCAGAGGGACAATAGTGATTCTTGGGTTGGTAGTTTGGATCTCTGTCGTAGTTCTAACGTTAGATGTTGTCGTTTGAGTTCCGGCGTTCATGAGATCTATAGTTTGGAGTGCCGTGTCAACAGGTTGTGTAGAAGCTGTGTTGATGTCCAGTTGGGTCTGAGTTCCACACTCAACCAGCTTAGCAGAGATGGCGCTGACTTCAAGTTGGGTCTGAGTTTCACATCTAACTGTCTTAATTGGGATGACTCTGATATTAGGTTGAGTTTGGGTTCCACACTCAGTTAGCTCAACAGGGGCAGCACTGACTTTGGGAGGAGTCTGGGTTCCACACTCAGCCTTAGCCTTTCGGGAGTGGTCTATGGAAGCTCTGTAAGCCATTACTAGACCCCATCACAAAGCAAGGAACTGTGTATTTGGGTCATCATATGAAAGACACCCTTCTGCTAAACAACGTGCCATTTCATCAGGATTGGTCACCTGTTCTGGTGTGAAGTCCCAAGTAATGGGAGGTGTCACACGCCCTACCAATTTTCCAAAATTTGCCCATGATCCGTGCTGCCGCGGGCATTCAAGCGAGCGGGAAGAAGACACGACACATCTATAAGATGCAAGTCTAAATCCGCTTTATTTATACAATCCAGCTCCATACATACTCTTAAAGTTTCTGTGCACGCAGGCACGAGCAAAGCACGCTATTTGTGATAGGCTAAAAGTTACTGTGCACGAGCAAAGCACACTATTGTGATAGGCTAAAAGTTACTGTCCACGCGCCTCAAGCACTCTGCTAATTGGTGGGCAAAAACTTACAACTTTGCTTACAGTTCTTGTTATCGCTGTTTGCCCATCCTGCTTTATGCTGACTTCTGCATTCTTGAAACTGTAAGCTTAACTTTGTGGTCCTTTTGTTTCGCTCTTGACCTCTTCACAGCTCAGCATAGTCATGCAGGACTGCTAAGGCCCCAACACCATCTTCTTGATTCCAATTCAAGAGAAAAGATACTTTGAAATATAGAACTCCATACATTCTTGTATGACCATCAGCTATGGAAAACTGTATTTGCATTGATGTAGCTATTTCTCTCATTGTATATACACATATGCATATTTTGTTCAGCCATTACTAATTCAGAATCCCTGTAAAATGGAAAGAGCAATCTTATGTTGCCCTTCTGCTCATGGAAGCGAGGCAGAGAGCAGAAGCACACCCATGAAAACACTGGGCTCCAGTGGAAGCTCCTGATGATGCAGCGCCATACCAGACTCCAGAAAAGCATGAGGTAGTTCAGTTTCCAAACTATACTTTAAGAGCACTGTCCCCTGTTTCTGGAGAAAAATGCTAATTGAGAAAGAGGTGGTGCAATCCTTGTTGCTTTCCATCCCCTTCAAACAAGCTTACTTCACCATCCTCACTCTTTATCTTGATCTGTACTAAATGAAAACCACTGAGAGGTAAGACGCGTTGTAACAGCATAGAACATAATCGCACTATGGATATTGCTATCAAAATCCAGTCTCAACTCAGATACAGGATCATAGCAGTCCTTTTTAAATCCTCAGGATCCAGTTTTTCACCAACCTTTTTTTGTAAGTATTTGAGTCTGCAAATATTTGTAGGTTTTTCTATATAGCTGAAATTTCCAAGTGCAAAAATTAATCTCAGAAAAAGACAAGAAAATACAATTTTTTTTTCCTGTCTTGCAGACCCCTGTCCACTGCAACTCTGAGCACTGTAGTTTTTTCAGAATCCTTGATGCAATTTATACAACAGCTCTGGAACACACCTGATGTGGTAGAGCTATGAGTTCATATTATTGTGTCAAAGTGGTCTGAATTATAAATAAAAAACTCTCCTATGATCTAAATCTGATAAAAGTTTTCAAGTGTCAAATTAACAGCAAAAGATTTATCTGTAAAATTGCACAGAACCGAAAAACTTAATCCCATTAAAAAGTTAAAAGACTGTGAAGTAAACTACTCCATAAGTTAGGAAATATCTAATTGCATCCAAATCAGGGAGAATTCCTATCAAGAAAATGTGTATAGTAGCAAATATGTACTTCCCTGAATTGGAGATTCTTCCTGCTGGACTTTCTGTGCTATTATGTTGATTACACGAACAGGTCTGGGTATGTGTTGCACATTCTGTGTTCATGGAAAGCTATTTTGCTTTGCCAGAGCTGAGGCTTCAAGGGAACTGGGTTTGCTCTATCTAGAGGGAACAAAACTGAGAAGTGCTAAGGAAAATTAGTGAGTTGTAATGGCATTCCAGATCAAAGGTGGAAAGTATTAAATCTTCCTTCATTTTTGAGTACATGCAGTGTGCTCTGATACAGCCTGTCTGTCACTGATCATTCTTACCTGATAACTCTCTAATCTGTGTATATAACTTTGGAAAAAGGCAGATAGATCAGGGATCAGAGGATGAGGTACTGCTGGAGCTGCTTGTGACTATGAGAACTTTCCTAAAAAATGTGTTTCTGCAAAGTCTTGGGATTTTTATGTTGCAAACATCTTACCCCTAGATATATCAAGAGCAGGTATGTCTACATATTGTCTCGCATTGGCCTTTTTAGTCATCAGCGTGCTTGTAGCAAGCGTGGGTAGAGCCCTTCCCAAATCTTCGTTCGCGAAGCCTAGCCATGATGATGTCTACATCTTAGGCTGCTGTGTTGTTTGGACAGTTTATATATTGGAAGTAGACTAGACTCAGCACTGCAGCACATGACACTAGTTAATTTACTCTGTTTCTCAGAGCAACAGCAGAATAAATTAAACAGTATAGAGCTCCACTACTTAAGTACCTAAACTAGCTTGGAATTTCTGTACTGCCTGCAAACTCAATTTAGAAACTGTTCACTTCAGAATACAGCCTTTAGCCTCCTGAATTCTCAGGATGGGACACAGTCTGGGACACTATTGCAACTGAGTGTCACTGTGATGCACACCATTCCTCCAGCAGATCAATATTTGATATAGCAAAGCATGGCAGATGCTATTTTGGCCAACAGCAGAAACATGTAATTCCAAAGTTAAAAGCATGAGTCTTTATAGCCTGGGATCGAGTTGAAAATTACCAAATTCCCACTTCCTGTGTACTGGGACAAAAAATGCCACTAAAAATGGAATAGATATTACTTTGTACATAAAACGCCTCAACTTTTAGATACAATATCCACTACAAAGTTAATTTCACTTTCTCTGTTTAACCCACACCAGACAATCAATAACAGCAAGGTTTCAAGGCTTTGCCATTTTGTTTTCTGCTTCAGACACTTAATATGTAAGGTGTTAGCATAACTACTCCACCCCAGCACCTAGGAAGGGGCTCAATACGGAGCGAAGAGCAGGTCACAAAACCAGGTATTACTTGCCCACAGGGTAACGTTTTCGCACAGTATTCCCGACCTCGGAACAGGACTGCAAGTCGCGGTAGTCACAGACAACCTGATCCAGACAAGCGCGGTGTGGCGCTGAAACCAGGAGACGTCCGAGTTACCTGGGCTCCAGCCGGCCTCAGGGCCCCAGCGACTCCCGTTCACCTCGCCCCCGGATGGACAGCCTCTGCTGACCGAGGCTTTCCCCGGGCGGGCGGCGAGGCAAGGCGAGACCGGCGGCCAGGGCCACGCCCCTCAGGCCGGAGCTCCGCGGCGGGCGCCGAGCATCCTTTCCAGGCGGGGCAGACAGAGCACCTTCAACAGCGGGAAGCTGCGGTGCCGCTGGAGGCGGGGTCCTGACACTACCTCCTCCACCCCAGCTCAGTCCTGCCGATCTCTCTGCTTCTTCCCTACCTGGCCGTCTCTGGCTAGAACTCGACGGCTGCTATTGGCTTAGCGGCCTCATCCGGGCACTCGGCGCAACGCCGTTGCTCAGCTCGATCGTCCCAATATGGCGGAGGTGAGCGGGGAAAGCGGGCTGGGGTGTCGGAATTCGGCTGGCTCCCTGCGAGGTCCCGCTGCTGGCAGGCCTCCTGCGCCCGTCTCACCATCCCCATAAGGCGCTTCTGGGACAGTTTGGCGGCGTGGGGTGGCTGGTGAAGCGGACGGCAACCCCTGGGCACTGGGAGCCTGCGCGACTAGGCCGCACAGCGGGTGCCGCGCAGCGCGGGTCCCGAGTTTGCCGCCCGTGGGCGGCCGACAACCCGCGGCCGGGTGCGCGGCCGCCGCACCGAGCCGGGGAGACGCGGGACGGCCCAGTGGCAGCGCCGCCGCAGCGCGGGCGATGTAGTAATGCTCGGCGGGAGGGAGGAGGAGCGAGACCTGGGCCGGCAGCGGGGAAGAGGCGGCTGGTCCGGCTCCCTCTGCTTGCTGCTGTCACGTCCCGCTGGGGTCGGAAGGAGTGGGAGCGCCGGGTCAGGCTTCTGGGGAGTTTTTGCCAGGGAAGGAGGAAGAAAGGAGAGCGGCAAGCAGAGAGTGAGCGAGAGAAGGAGGGATGGGAGAGGGTGAACGCGATGGAGGGGGTGAGTAGGGTGGGGGCTGGAGGGGGAAAGGAGCAGCTCCAGGGGTGGAGGGGGCGTGAAATGGAGACCCCCTACCTCCTGCTGGGTTGGAGGGAGCCCACGTCTCACCTGGCTCTTTCTTCTCCCCGCAGGCTTCCTTTGGGAGTTCGAGCCCAGGTTCGTCTTCGCCCACCTTCTGCCCCAGCACCTAGCCTGTTGCCCGCACGCTGATTTCTCCTTCCTGCTCTTTCCCAAACTTACCTCCTGTTGCTTTCCTAACTCTTCATGTTCATGTAACTAACTGCCTGCCTGATTTTTAAGAGAAGGAGATGTGCTCTGTGGAGTTCTTCCCATACCTCTGGTCACAGTTAGCAATTGGCTGCTCAGAACCCAAAATGAAAATAAAGTTTTGTAGCACTTTTAAGTCAGCATCTCAGTAAAGCCATGTAGCCTGGAGAGAGATCTTTTCTCCTGTTGCTGATAACTGCAGGGTTGTGTAAATTTTGATTTCTTGATAATATCAGAAAACGTTTAAAATCATAATGATATGTAATTTTAAAGGCTTTAACTGCTGTTCAGGTTCTTTGGAATATTTACACAAGGAAGCATATTTAACATCAGCAGAGCTACTCATGAAAAATATTTGGGGAATGCATTTGCTTCTGTGTACTTGCTCTCAGCATTGGCTAAACACTAGTATGTAAGAACTAGAAGGAGATACCAGAGGTGAAAGAGAAATATCCTAGCCTGTTCTTTTTTCATGAAAGCCTTAAGAAAGTGAATATTGAAGAACAAAACAACCTTGTGTTTCAGTAATTTTTATTGTAGAACACTGATATTGCCGTGCAGAATATTTGCATCTTTAAAACTTGTTGAATCTAATGATAACCTTTCTAAGAAATGCACTTAAAATAACAACAGTACTGTTTTGATGACTTATGAGTATCATTTTGGGTAATAAAAAAGTGTCTGTTGGACCACAGAGCTATCGCAATGATTTGTGAATTACTGTGATCCATTATAAGTGTTTTGTTATTTCTGGTATATTTCCCTCTATATTTCTTGAAAGTCTGCTATGTTTGTTCTTCCTTTTTAGATCAATTGCTAAGAATTAGTTTTATTAAAAGATCTCATCTGTGAGACTAATCCGAGTCTCACTGCTTATTTTGCTGTTATTAGGAAACTTGTTTGCAACCTAAGTTAGCTGTTTATCAGTGAAAAGCTATGCTAGTTTCCATATAAGTCACAGAATCTGAATCTATAATTCAGTGTCTTGCAGCATCTGAAATCCGGTGACGTGGATGTTATACTTTAATGATGATTTCAAGGATCTTTAAAACAATCTTTTATTCAGTAAAATATTAATTTGAGATTGTACTTTCTGAAACTTTGTTTCAATAGTTTACATACTTTTCCCAAGTGTGTGTGTATATATATATATACACTGCAAGAGAGAAAACTGCACCTATTACTTACAAGTACAAAAAGGGAAGGCCAGCTAAAATAGTTGAATTTGTCGGGTAGTTAAGAATTTGTTCCATTTGTTCTATGAGAGTTCTGACCCTGTATGTAAAAACTCATGCAACCTTATTTTTTTGGTGATGTAATTTCATATGTTGGTATAGAAAAAAAAATTACTCAAATTTGGTTTTTTTTGATAGTTGGCTCTTTATCATCTGAGGATCATGACTTTGACCCTTCTGCTGAAATGCTGGTACATGATTATGATGATGAGCGAACTCTTGAAGAAGAGGAGGAAATGATGGAAGAAAACAAAAATTTCAGCTCTGAAATTGAAGATTTAGAAAAGGTAAGAGTGACTTGCTCTCTCATAAATGTCCATATATGTTGTAGCTTTTTAGTGAAAAGAACACTCAACCTGTTCTTTAGTTTGTATTGTATAATGCAGTTTCCTGCAAAATGCCTTTGGAGTTTTTTTTAAAAAAGATTAAAAATTTGTATTTGGTTAGGATATAGCAGCGCATTCTCACGAAAAGGCCGACCTTAGCTTCTCAAAGTTATAAGTGTTATGTTAAGTTCAGATTCTTCTTTTTCATTTAATAATCCTTTCACTTTGGAAATTACTGAAGCAGGTTTTAGAGTCCTATCATCTAATATCCCTTATCACTTTTAAGTTTTATAAGTTGGAAATAAGTTTAAATTGTATGTTAAGTGACAGTTTCATTTTGTTGGTCAGATTTTAGTTTTCCAACCTGGAAACAGTACTGTTTTACACATATTTTCCACATTCATTTGCTACATAAATTGTAGTTACGCATCTCAGTTTCATCTCATTGCTGGTTGTACAAAATGACTAGTGTGCTCCTTGGCTTTTCCTATTCCTTTTTACACCCTTTAATTACATGTTTTTTCTGTTTATACCCCTTGTTCATCTGTGTCAGTGCATCACCCATTTTAAATGCCTGCTGAATGCTGAATATCCACAAACTGATGCTTCTTGCATTACCATTCAGTGACCCACTTATACCACTCAGCATAACTGCAGATTTTGATCAACAGAGTTCCAGGAAAGTGTAATATTTAGTATTAAATAGGAGGCTGTGCTTTTGTAGTCCATTTGAAAACAAATTTTCTAAACTTGTGGGGTTTTTGTTTGGTTTGGTTTTGCCTTGCTGCCTTTTGCAATTATATTTCTGCTGATTATGTACTTGCAATTATAATACCGAAGCAGCTTGCCAAGTCTGGTGGTTAGAATGGAGTTGTTACTTCACAAAATGATCTTATTGCTTCTATAAAAGAAAGAAAAAGAACTGAGAGGCACTCATCTTAAACACTTTAGTACTTTATGTCCCAATTCTGGAAAGATTTGGACATGAATTTACGTTTACCCATTGTGAAAAGCCTTTGCGGGACTAAGATCTTAACTGATTAAAGAATACAAGTAATTTAATCAGTGTATAATTTCATCAGAAAATTTTTTAAGGTAATATAACTTTTAAAGGTATAAATTATTGGAAAATATTTCTAATTATTTGATGACTTGAATCAGGTAACTAAACAAAAATTCTCCACGCTTTGTTTTATTAACTGTGTTAGGATGCAAGTATGATGATATTTAGTAAAATAATTTGATCAAAAGCTGTTGGAAAAAAAACAAGTTATAAATCAAGCCTTTCTCTTGATTTTTTGCTTCTGTATCATTAGCTGGTTTTGTCCTATTACTTTCTGTACTGGTCTTGGCTGGGGTAGATTTAATTTTCTTCCTAGTAGCTAGTATGGGCCTGTGCTTTGGCTTTGTGCTGAAAACAGTGTTGATAACACACAGATGTTTTAGTTATTGCTGAGCAGGGCTTACACAGAGTCAAGGCCTTTTCTGCTTCTCACACTGCCCTGCTGCTCAGGGACTGGCTGGGCATGGGTTGGTTGGTGGTGAGCAATTGTTTTCATTTGGATCATTTGTTTTCCTTGGGCTTTATTTCCCCCCTCTTTTTTTTTCCTTTTCCTTACAGTGTCTTAAAAAAATAATAAACTGTCTCTATTTGAACCCACAAGTTTCTTTTTCATTCATCCAATTCTCTTCCCCCCATCCCATGGGGGAAGGGGTGGAGGGAGTGGCTGTGTGGTGTTTAGTTGCCATCCGGGGTTAAGCCACAACAGTCTTTTTTAGTGCCCAATGTGGGGCACAAAGGGTTTGAGATAACAGATTTGACCATAACATATTAGGAGGAATTTACATCTGTTAACAGTTGCTGGTCACGATATTGATTTATCTGCTCTTGATATTAGCTTATCTGATCTGTGCCATGCTCCTTTTTTTTTGCTGTACATGTTAAAGACTGGTGTTGGCTTTTGCAGTTTACTGTGCTCTGTAGTGCTTAGTGGTGTTTTGCTTGGGAGATTTATTATTAAAACACTGGCTATGAGCTTAATCTGGTATTTGGACTATACTAAAGCCATTACTGTACTTCAGGCACCATCTCAGGGAGGTAATTAACAATTATACTACTTTTGAGAGATTTTTTTTGTGGAGGTAATACAGAATGGCACCTTCACCACCTTCTTTTGTCATGTTTTCTCCCTTGTTACAATAACTCTTCAGTATCTTGAACATCTTTGAGTAGTCTAAATACTTCTATTCATATTTCTTAGGAATATTGTTTCAGCTTTTTCTAAGGTTAACAAGCTATTTAGGAATATGACCCAGGACCCGTGGCAGTGTGGTTATGGGTGGCAAGGCATGTGGGAGAATATGGGCAGGTATTTAGAAAGGTTTACACCTCTGATGGTCTAGAACTTCACTCCTGAACAAGTGTGGAATCCTGATGAAGTGATAGAATGTTTCGAGGAAAAAAAAAAAAGATGCCCTGGCTATTCCAAAGAGGCAGAAACAATGGAAGCAGAAGTCAACTTTTTTAGTAAGAGATGAAGAAACTTCTCCTAAGAGGGAGCGGGAGAGCGAATCAGAAGAGGCAGTCTGAAAAAGAAATATTAGCAGTAAATGAAGGAGTTCAAGCTGCTTCAGAAGTAGTTGGTACTGAAGCACAGTTCCTTTTGGCACCCCAACTATCAGTGCTGGGCTGGATGTTCAAAAGGAGGGTCCCCTCTACGCATCATCCAACTGATGCT
This sequence comes from Pseudotriccus pelzelni, assembly GCA_035584735.1. Classification (NCBI taxonomy): domain Eukaryota; kingdom Metazoa; phylum Chordata; class Aves; order Passeriformes; family Tyrannidae; genus Pseudotriccus; species Pseudotriccus pelzelni. The sequence goes on along the minus strand of JAWMRA010000082.1, from coordinate 521,353 downwards.
ACATGGAGTAAGTGGGTTGCACTGATCACACAATGGGTTTGAATGGGAAAACCTGACCGCCCAGGAATTCTGAAAGTGATTGTGAACTGGTCGAAACTTCAGAATGTTGCCAGAGGAGGTGACTTGTGCTTGAGTCCCCACTGTATAATAAACTACCAGAAAATGAAAAGCAATATGCCCTGTTTACAGATGGATCCTGTCATATTGTGGGAAAACATTGAAGTTGGAAAGCTGCCACGTGGAGTCCTACACAAGTTGTGGAAACTGCTGAAGGAGAAGGTGAATCAAGTCAGTTTGCAGAGGTGAAAGCCATCCAGCTGGCTAAAAATATTGCAGAACAAGGAAAATGGCCAGTACTTTATACTGACTCCTGGATGGTGGCTAATGCCCTGCGGGGGTGGTTGCAACAATGGAAGCAGAATAACTGGCAGCACAGGGGTAAACGCATCTGGGGCTGATGGATTGTGGCAAGATATTGCTGCCCGGGTGGAGAACCTGGTTTGTGAAGGTACATCACGTAGATGCTCATGTACCTAAGAGTCAGGCCACTGAAGAACAGTGAAACAATAAGCAGGTGGACCAGGCTGCTAGAACTGAAGTGGCTCAGGTGGATCTGGACTGGGAACAGAAGGGTGACTTATTTATAACTCAGTGAGCTCATGACACATCAGGACATTTAGGAAGGAATGCGACATACAAATGGGCTCATGATTGAGGGGTGGATTTGACTTGTTGCCACTGTACAGGTTATCCGTGAATGTTAAATGTGTGCCATAATCAAATAAGCCAAGAAGCTAAAGCCTTTTTGGTATAGAAGACAATGGCTGAAATATTAGTATGGGGAAGCCTGGCAGATTGCTTATATCACACTACCATTAGCCTGCTGTGGCAAGTGCCATGTGCTTACAATGGTGGAAGTGACTACAGAAACATCAAGTTTATGGCTGGCAACACTGCAGCCCTGAAAGAATTGGATCAGACAACAGGACTCTTCTGAAATAGCCTCAGAGATACCTGGACCAAGGAGCATGGTGTTGACTGGGTGTATCACATCCCCTATCATGCACCAGCCTCCAGGAAAATCAAATTATACAATGGACTGTTAAAAGCTGCGCTGAGAGCAATGGATGCTGGGGCGTTCAAGCATTGGGATACACATTTAACAAAAGTTACTTGGCTAGTTAACACTAGAGGATCTGCCAGTTGACCTGGCCCTGCCCAATCAAAACCTCTGTTCACTGTGGAAGGAGATAAGATCCCCATAGTACATATAAGGAACTGGCTGGAAAAAAAAACCTCTGGGTTATTCCTTCCTCAGGAAAGGGTAAGCCTATTTGTGGGATTGTTTTTGCTCCAGAACCTTGGTGCACTTATTGGGTAATGCAGAAGAATGGGGGAGTCCAATGTGTACCTTAAGGTGATTTAATCCTGGGTAAAAATAATCCATCATTTGAGTTGTATGATGGGCAGTGCTACATGATGCTGTATGTCACCACTGCTGTGACTGTCACATATCAAAGGTATTATAGCAGGTACCTCTTGCTGCTAGCTAAGCTAGAGGCAAGAGGAGAGAGATTCATTGCAATGTTAAAACTTAAAGCCTAGTCCAAAAGGAGCAGGGGTGAGGAACGTAATGGATATACCTTTTAATTGTTGTAACTCGTTATTCGAATTGCACGTTATAGAAATTACTATAGCAGGAACCACCTGAACCACTGGAGGACAAACCTCACAAGAAGCAGTTGCAGTGCAGCAGTGACCCAACCTGAGCTGGCTTTAGTGCCCAGTGACTCTATGCAACACACCACCTCTCCTGTCCTGAGTGACCACCAGAACAGATGGAGCCCAAAGTCATGGACTAAATGAATTCAATTAATGTTTTATAGATATTTATGGATATTTTACAGACATTTAACAGGGGGAAGGGATGGTTAATGAGGATGTATTGCAATAGAGCGGGACTTGAACATGATAAATAGTATGGAATAAGATTTGGAGAATGTACTGGTTTTGGCTGGGATATAGATAATTTCTTCATGGTAGCTTGTATGGGGATATGTTTGGATTTGTGCTGAAAACAGTGTTGATAACATACTGATGTCTTCCTTATTGCTGGAGCAGGGCTTACTGAGTTAGAGCTTTTTCTGCTCCTCACATTGCTGCACCAGCGAGTAGACTGGGGGTGCACAAGAAGTTGGGAGGGGACACAGCCAGGACAGCTGACCCCAACTGACCAAAGGGATATTTCAGACCATATGACATCATACTCAGCATATGGGGGGGGATGTTGGCAGGGGGGCTGCTGCTCAGGGACTGGCTGGGCATTGGTTGGTTGGTAGTGAGCAATTGTTTTCATTTGTATCATTTGTCTTTCTTGGGGTTTATATTCCTCTTTCATGTTTTGTTGTGGTCTTTTTTTCTCCTATTTTCCTGGCATCAAAAAAAAAATTCTTTTTACTGATTAAACTGTCTTTATTTCAACCCATGAGTTTCTTTCTCACTTTTACTGTTTCAGTTCTCACCTCCATCCCAACAGGGAGGAGTGAGTAAGCAGCTGTGTGGTGTTTATTTGCCAGCTGGGGTTAAACTACACCTTCTCTACAGTCATTATAAAATATATTATGCAGAAGATGGAAAGGAGGGATAAAAATTTGTTATATTTATTTACTTTTGTGGTGTTTTGCATGTTTGCAGCTGTAACTATATAGGACTAAAGTTTTCAAGTTTTTCTACATTTCTTTCTTGTTAAGGGGATTGTTAGTGTTCCTAGTATATCTTCTGTCTTGAAGGAATATAGGCAAATCATGTTCTACAGTATAAATCCGATAAGGAGCAAATTTTTAATAATTACTCTTTAGTTTCATACACTAAATGGTTTTATTCAGTAGTTTAATAGGACTTCATTATATGCCAAGAGACATGGTTATGAATTATTTCAGTCTCGTACCTGAAAATATTTTAGATCTTTAATCAAGATTCCTGCTTTCTATTAAGTTTTTCTTGCTTGTTTTTTACTATTGTTTTTCAAAATACGTCTTATCCTTTTAGGCCTGGACTGTTTACAAGTATTTGGCAATATGTTGACATTTTTGTAACTCTTCTTGTATTAGGAAGGAAACATGCCATTGGAAGATTTACTGGCATTCTATGGCTATGAACCTGCAATTCCAGTTATGGCTGGTTCCAGTGTGGATAGCTCTCCAAGTGGACTTGCAGATGAGCTTCCAGATATGACTCTAGATAAAGTAAGTCAGAACTGTTTCCCCCTGTATTACAGTTTAAAAAGTAGAAATCCGTGTGACCTTAACTTATATTCTACTATCTCTTGATGTTTAAAAATACATACCCTTGTCAATTTCAATACACAATAAAGAGTTACTGTACTTGTGGTGGATTTGGCCGTGTTAATTTTGTGGTTAGACTCAATGACCTAAAAGGTCTTTTCCAATCTAAATGATTCTGTAATTGTACTCTGAATTAATTCTTTTTCAAGGATATTTAGGATCTGAATCTAATTATAATTATCACATGCGTAGCAACTTTAGTGGCATTATATTACTGCAACTGAGAAATGAATAAGGTAATGGTTCTTTTAAAACTCATTCAGAGAACTTTAAATAGATTTCCTTTTTGTTTTAAGTGGTATTTTTTCTGAAAAGTTCTGTATTTTATTTTAATGTATGCAATGTCCAGAAATAATTCTGGCTTCAAACATATATGTCACATATCAAACTTTTGTGGATAGTTTGAAAAGTGCACTACTAAATGCTTTGGAATGTTTCTTTCAAATACGTATAATTTGTAAAGGTCTCAACTTTGGGGGGTGAGAGAGATTGTTTTATGTGCAATTACTATATGTATTGGATTATTGAATATAGAAACATGAAACTTCAGGTTTTGTGATTCACAGGCTAACTTTGAATTCTAAGATTAATCTGATTTTTTTTTTTTTACTATAAGGCATATGCAGCTAGTAGTTTGTATTATAAAATCTGTAGTTGTCCTTTTTTTTCTTTCCGTAAGTATAATGAAATTATAAACTCCACAGAAAGTAGGGTATAATGATGGCTCTGCACATCTGATTCTCATTAGGAGTCATGATTGTGTTGAAGCGACAGAAATGTAGTCAGCTTGTCTAATACAGTTCTTTGCCTCCCTAATCTCTATACAGAAGGGTTCAAGCATGTCTGGTTGTGGAGGACGTGTGTTCTCACTCCCTTTCCCTTTATTTTGCCCTCCCCTTTGCTTGCTCTTGCTTGCCTCTTCTCTTGCTCTATTATGTATTGTCTATTATTTGTAATTCTTCTCAGGAAAAGTCTATGCAAGTGCCTGGCTTTTGTTTTGGGTTTTTGTTGTTTCACCTGTACCTGCGGGGGGGGGGGGGGGGGGGGGGGGGGGGGGGGGGGGGGGGGGGGGGGGGGGGGGGGGGG
>JAWMRA010000082.1:495131-511263 GCA_035584735.1 Pseudotriccus pelzelni | reverse complement strand
TGTCTCCCCTGTATCTTCACACCCTGCTAAGGCAGTCATGTTTAAAGGAATATTTTGAGTGCCCATTAGAACTTCTGATGAAAGGTTTTAGTAGGTGATAAAGACATGCCTTCAGCTTCACTCTTTGTCATTAACCTGAGGCTGTGTCATAACCCTGGAAGTTTTCTGGTTTTTCTCTAAGGTATAAGCTTTTATTGAGAAAATTGGTGAAGAAAAATGAACTCATTTCCTTTTGACTGTTGGAAATATAGTAGATTGTCTCAGTTGCAGTGATGATAAATGTTTCATTTCTGCAGTGTACAAATACCAATGCGTTGTGATTTCATGCTAGTTTGATTTTGATAGAAATGTGGATCAACAGACTTGCAGTAAGTGTGTCTCCCTGCATGAAAGCAGGTGCTCCTTTCAAAAGTAAAGTATACCTTGTACTTTTGTGTTTGAACTGAAAATTCTTTCTAGCTAAAAAAAATTCCACTCTTTCTGTCTGAAGCAAACACCACATGTGATGGAGATAAGGAATCAGATGGTGAAGATGTAGAGGCAGACCATGGTAATTCATCTGAAGATCTGAGAAAGGTAATAATTAAATTTTTTAAAAGTAAAAAAGCCTTTATTGTTAAGAAAAATCTATTAAGATTTATAGCATGTATCAAAAATATCTTAATTCTAGAATTCTCTGTCAAATGCCAAGTTAATGACACTTAATGCTTCCATTTGCAGAATATTGTTAATAACCTTTTCTCTTCATTGTTATTACATTTTCAGGAAATAATGGTTGGTTCACAGTACCAGGCTGAAATTCCAGCTTACCTTGGCAAATGCAGTGATGATGAAAAGGGTATGTTCTTCTGACTGTCATACTAGTTATTTTACATTTATACATAACACTTGATGGAAAAATGTTATTTAAATTTTTAAGGTAAATTCAATGACTTAGCAGAAATTTCAGAGACCTTTAAAAAAGGCAGTAGAAAACTAAAGTAACACAACCATTGTCTCGGAAGTGTCACTTCACCTTGGAAAGGACATTCTCATGACAAAATTAGAGGGTTAATTCTGAAGTATCTGATAGTATTAGGAGGCAACAAACTGTGGGTCAAGAAGGAAATACTTTCATCAAAGAATCAGTGCGAGGCTATGAATGTGTAGCTTAGTTCAAACTGAAGATCTTACAAACAGTATTTTTCTTTACTTGTGTTTTGGCAAATACTGGCATGTGAGTTACAAAATTGACAAAGAATATATTTCCTTGATATGGGTCCTGATACACCATCTCTTAAAAAATGTGATGTTTTATATGTGATGTTATTCCACTGCAGATTTAGGTTAAAAACTGCAGTTGTGCTAGAGTAGAAAAAGAACTTTATTTAATATTTGTATGTTTAAAAACCTGGCACATATAGCTGTGGAATTAAAAAGGCAAATAACGAAAAAAATTTGCTTATGGGTGAAACAGCTATGAAATTTAAAAGCAGTTAGGGTGATAAAAGAAACAAAGAGCATTCTAGGTTTTTTCTGTAAATTTTTATATTCTGTAAGTTACTTGTATTCTGTTACTGTAGCTTTAAATGGGGATATTATTTAAGTGAATTATATCAAGTCTCCAACCTTGCTGCCTGCTTGTTTGAATATTCCTTTGCCATAGGGAATAAGAATGTTTGGTATGGATGGAGCTGGAAGTGTTAAGAAGTGAACATCTCTGGTGTTGCTTAAGATCTAGGGAAGCCTCCAGTTTTCAAAGATTCAAGCATGATGCTGATGGGGGATGAAAAATGGAGGAGTAAGAACCAGGTTTATGTGGGTAGTTCTTTTACCATTTACACATCTTGATGTCTCCTCACCCAAGAACTAAAGAAGCAGAGGATGACCAAGGAGAGGTTAATCTGACCGCTTTCTCTTTAATGAGCTGGTACTAGAGAGAGAATCAGTGAGGGTCTTGTCGGATGGTATAGCTAAGAGCAAAGGGGTAGCTCCCAGATCAGAGGGCTCGAGAACCTCCTTCTGAGATTATCAGTCATAGACTCAAATAAGAAGTGCTGCCTTGCCTTGGTTGATAAAGGAAGCTGAAGCTGAATGTCAGCAGTGCTCTGGAAGGTTGGACCTGGATATAGGGGTGGAGCATTCTATGAAAGCTTTTTTCCTACTCCCTGAGGAGCTAGTGATGGCAAACAGGGACTTAAGTTTGTGCCATATAGTCCCAGCTACCAGAATCGTGATAGAAGGCAATTCTGCTCTCCTGTAAACTTTACACTTGTGACATAACTGACGGCTTTCCTTGTTCTCAAGCCATAAAAGAACTTTCAGAGGTGTAATTTCATTCCCTACCTTGGCTTAATGTTTCCTGCAGTTTTAGGAGAGCTTTGAAAATCTCTATCTTTTCTGCTCTGGCAGCCATTATGCATCTGTGTTTGAATCAAATAACTCTAATTCTTTTTTTTAAATTTATTTTATATTTATTTTATTGCCAGGAGAGTATGTGAAACATTATGTGCAATGGTAATCACATCTATTGACCAGGGTAAAGGATTTATAGTTTGATCTATGGTTGAAAGATACGCACATATTGGCCAGTTCTTACACCTGTCCAGTATATTATCCTGGAAATAAGATGCCTAGGAGGTACATACATAATTTCAGTGTACTATGAAGGAGGGCTGTACTTCCTAATTACTTGTAAAATGTGCAACATACCAAGTTCTTAAGAGTATTCAGTTGTTAGTGAATGGAAAATCAAACTGCCACATTGAGATCTAGATTGCCATTCTGCTGAGTAATTTTTGGCAAATTTTAGTTGAAAATGAGTAAATAGCTAAAGTGAACTGCAATTTAAAAGTGGCATGATCAGGCTTGCTTTGGTTAATTTTGTGTCCTGTTCTTTGTATTTGTTAAATAGCTTTTAATATTACACCCTTAAAAATGTCACACCTGGCACTAATGGATTTCTGTTTTATCAGCTTATGAAAATGAAGATCATTTACTTTGGAAACCTGATGTGATCTCAGAAAATAAAGTTAAAGAATACCTTTTTGAAACCTCCTTAAGAACAGGAAATGAAAAAATAATTGGCAGAATTCCTGAAGGACTACATACACGGGACAATGAACAAGTATGTTTTATATGCTGTTCCATTTGTGACACTCTGCTTTGTAATTAATGTGTGTTCTCTTTCTCTGCATTGTATTATAAAGACACCAGTACTCAATTTCTTCATTCTTTAATTGGATGTTATTTGGTCAGGATCTTACTTGTAATTTTATGCACATGCTTAAAAATCACAAGTATTTGAATGTTGTCAGTGTTGTGACCTGTGATGTTTCTGATTGTCATACTGTTGACAAATTTAACTTTTTTAAAAATTGCATATAAGATTTTACTTTTTTTTTTAATTAAACCTTGTCTCACCTTTTAGATGGCTTTGCTTTTGGTTGTTATTTTTAAATACTCATCATAGTCATAAACAAAGCCTCTTTTTTTCTTCCATTAGATAGCCTCTCTGGAAGGCTAGTTTTGAAGGTCTGGATAGAAAATTGGAAAACTTTGACTACTTCTAAAATCTTTTTCCATTTTATAGGCGCTGTATGAACTTCTTAAAAGTAGCCATAATGTTAAAGAAGCTATTGAGAGATACTGCTCAAATGGAAAGGCATCCCAGGGTAAGAGAGTACCTGGTTTTTCAGAAATGCATGTTAGGAAAAAAAAAAATGTTTTGTGGGAAAACCTTGAGTTAGATCAAAGAGCACATCACTAACCATGATAACTTTTGCAGAAATTTGGTATAATGTGATGGTTGGCAAGTTGGAAGTGCTGCTACAGAAGTTTGCAATTTGTAGAAAGGTTGAGGATTTACTTTTGACCTTCCCTTCTTTCCTCCACTGCTGTTTTAACTGGCACAGGTTGAGGAGAGTGGTGGGAGAGTGGTGATTCTGCTCTCACAAGGCAATTCTCACACACAATCTAGTGTCTTCTTGTTGAGATCATGATCAATTATAGTCTGATGACATTTGTACCACAATAAGGAGAAAGTGGCTTGGTACATAAATAAGCCCCACTCCCTTCCTCCCTGTGTTGACATTGTGCTATGCCAACCCTAAACTGGTTCTGCCATATAGTTCTATAGCTTTACTTGAGTTTGTGCTGGAAAATGAGCTTCTGTCTTTTTTGTCCCTATTAATTATTAGTCCCTTAAATGAAAATCAGAGTCTGTCATTTAACAAAAATAGTTCTTTGTCCTGTATTTTTGCATATGTGTTGCATAAAGTAGAAATGGATTATAAGCCCTGTTATAAGTTGGTGTTCTGGCAGATAACACCTACTCAGAACTGGATCCAAAGGAAACTTGAGTGTTTGCAAGTAAGATGCTGTGAAAGACAAGTATCTAAGTGACATGTTTTAACCACAGATACTAAGTGTCACACATCTGCTCACTACTCTGCACCACCACCAACACACCCACGCCACACCCCCCCGCCAGCTTCCTTAGCTGATGAAGGAAAGGATCAGAGGGAAAAAAAAGTAAAACTTGCGAGTTGAGCTAAGAACAGTTTAATAATTGAATCAAAAAAATATAGTGAAAATACTAATGACACTGATGGCAATAATAGCAATAATAATTGTAATGGAAAGAGGAATAAAACCCCAGAAAGGTGAGTGATGCACAGTACTATTGCTCAGCACCTGCTGACTGATGCCCAGCCTGTCCCCAGCAGTGATCGCCCCTCCCAGCCAGGTCACCCCAGTTTATATACTGGGCATATTAATCTGTGTCTATATACAAAAGTATATATCTCTTTGGCCAGTTCAGGTCAGTCTCCTGGCCATGATCACCCAGGCCTCTTGTGCACGTACTTGCTGGCAGAGCATGGGAAACTGAAAAATCCTTGATTGTACAAGTTGTTGCCAATTTGGCAACAACTAAAACACCAGTTGTTACCAACTTTATTCTTTTATGGGATCCAAAACACAGCACTGTAACAGATGCTAAGAAGAACATTATCTTAGCCAAAACCAGGACAGTAAGGTAAAGCTGAAAAGCACAATAAAGACTTTTAGAAGAATGCTTCAGACGCCTCATGTAGAAGAAGAGATTGTATAGGCCTAAACAAAGCATCAGGTGCAGGACTGTATCCTAAATTCAGTACCTCTCTACAATTTAGATTCCTGTTTCAGGATTGAAAAATACCTTTGACACTGTCTTCCACATCATTCCCCTGGAGAAGCTGGCAGCCCATGGCTTGGGCGGTTGCACTCTTCACTGGGTAAAAAGTGCCTGGATGACTGGGCCGAGAGAGTGGTGGTGAATGGAGTTAAATGCAAGTGGTCTTCCCCAGGGATTAGTATTGTGGGCAGTTCTATTTAATATTTTCGTCAGTGTGCCCCCTGAGCCAATTTGCAGACATAACCAAGTTGGGTGTGAGTGCTGATCAGCTGGAGGACAGGAAGGCTCTGCAGAGGGATCTGCAGAGGCTGGATCAGTGGGCCAAAGCCAATAGTATGTGGTTCAACAAGGCCAAGTGCTGGATCCAGCACTGCGGTCACAGTAACCCCAACAATGCTGCAAGCTGGGGCAGAGTGGCTGGAAAGCAGAAAAACGATCTGGAGGTGCTGGTCAACAGCAGCTGAATGTGATCCAAGCAGTGTGCCCAAGTGGCCAAGAAGGCAAATGGCATCCTGGCCTGTATCATCAGTAGTGTGGCCAGCAGGACAGAAAAGTGATTCTCCCGTTGAACTTGGCACTGGTGAGGCCACACCTCGAATCCTTAGTTCAGTTCTGGGCCCCTCACTTCAAAAGGGACATTTTGGTGCTGGAGCATGTCCAGAGAGGGGCAGTGAAGTGGGGAAGAGTCTGAAGCACAAGTCCTATGAGGGGCAGCTTATGGAGCTGGGGTTGTTTACCCTGGAGAAACGTAGGCTCAGGGGTAGCCTTGTCACGCTCTGCAGCTACCTGAAAGGAGGTTATAGCCAGGTGGGAATTGCTTCTCCTAAGCAACTAGTGACAGGATGAGAGGAAATAGCCTCAAGCTGCACCAGGGGAGGTTTATATTGGATATTACGAAGAATTTCTTCCCTGAAAGGGTGGATAAACACTGGAATGGACTGCCCAGGGAGATGGCTGAGTCACCATCCCTTGGAGGTGTTCAAGAATGACTGGACATACAGGGCACTTAGTGCTCCGGTTTAGTTGACATGCTGGTGTTTGGTCAACGGTTGTACTCGATCTCTGAGGACTTTTTCAACCTTAATGATTCTGTGATTCTATAATATTGTTAGTGCCTGTCTCTTAGAGCAACCATTATGTTATGATCTGCTCTACCCACTGAAGCTCACTATTATTGTCAGTGTGGGAACTAAAAATCCACCAGTCCCAGCATAGTTTTTCAACAGTGAGACTTTACATGGGGATATTTTCTTCTCTTCAAAGGTTGAAGAGTCTTAGTAAGGGGCTGAGAAAGAAAGAGCATGACAGTGCAGTGGAGTAATTATCACCTTCATCTGGGAGCACAAAGGTCTTGATTTCAGTGTCTACTTCCAAAAATGTTTTGAAATGAGGGTTTTAAATATTAGTTGAATGGAAACTTTTGGGGTGACCATTATGAATGTAAGATGCCTGAAAAATCCCTCTTTATTTATATATATACTCAAAGTCACAATCAAGATAGGAAAGTAAGAAGAGCCTTACTCTTTTTTTGGAGTTATTTTTGTGTTGTTGTTTGTAAAACTAAAATCCATTTTGCACATCAAGTCTGAGCCCTGTCAGGCCTTCTTGTCTGTGATGCCAAAGTACTGCTCACTCACTCAAAGCAGGGTCATCTGTTAAAACAGGATTTTTCTTCATTTCTTTTTCCAACAACCACTGTTGTTTATATCCTCTGTAAGAAGAAATACTGAGAACATTACCTATCTGGTGCTATCAAATATTGTTTTGACAACAAACCTAAAAAAAAATAATAAATCTTTTGAATATCATTTGCCCTCAAGGCAGTGATCATTTTGAATATAATTTGCCCTCAAGGATGAAAGACTTCAGAAATCAAACTTTTCTAGAAGATTCTTTACAAAGAAGAATGTTATGTTTCAGGTCGGATATCTGTTCAGTAGGGCAAATAATAAATAATAATGGATCTAAATAACTGAGCTACCTTTTTTAGAATGTGTTTGGATATTCATCCATTAGGAACAAAATTTTATTCTTTGTGAAAGATTACTGAGCAAAATCAAGTTTTTCATGCAACTTTTGTAACTGTCTAGAAGAGATGACAGCATGGACAGAAGAAGAATGCAGAAGCTTTGAACATGCACTTCTGATTTATGGAAAAGACTTTCATCTCATACAGAAAAACAAGGTTAGTATTTTACATTTAAATGAAGGGATGAATGGATGAACTGAAGCATTAATGCTGAAAATCAGTAGGTTTGTCAGATGCTGTACAGAAGAGAGAAATAAGAACGATATTAAAACCAGTTTGGCATTGTTGCACTCTTTTTTTCCTTAGATGTCACTGGAAACCTTAGGCATTGCAAGATGAGTATTACCTCTGAAATCAATGTGTTGACATTACTTCTATTTATGCATGTGCATTACAACTCAGTGTAAATGTGTGCCTCTCCTAGAAATACAGTATTTCTGTACCGTGGTTGTAGGAGGGGAGAATGCACCTTTACTTAAATTAACCAGGAAGGTGCAAGTTTACAGAATCAGGCTTAGCTCATTTTGTTTTCATAAAGAGTAGTCATCCATCAGTACTCGCTTTTCTGAGCAGCAGAGAAGCTCTAATCTTGACCTGGAGTGCTTTTGACTGACTCCTCTGTGCTTGAAGAAGAGGAATTTTTTTTATTATTGTTTTATTTTTTTAGTTATCAAAGAGCAGCAGTTGACTATGAATGTTTCAAAATTTCCTGTGTATCTCCTTTATGCTTTTGATACCACGTTGAAAATTTTTTTCTTGAGGAGTCTGGTGTTCTTGTTGTATTTCAAGTAAACTTTATAGGGTTGTGGTCGCTGTTTAACTACAGTCTGCTAGTCTTGCTCAATACCTGGTTTAACCCATCCTAAATAATATTTGGGTGATTCAGATTTTAAGGGGACCTTACAAATAAACACTGATGCATCAGAGATTAAAAATATTTTTTTCCAACACGAAACAAAGTACGTGTGTTGATGTGTCTGTCACTATGGACCAGAATTTGTGTAAGAAATCCACTGTTTTGGGGGGCCTTTTGACTAGTAGGTAAAAGGCCAGAAAGTTTAGGGAAAGTTCTAGGACTTGGCATAAGGTGATGTCCCTTGTATACTGAAAGTATCAGCTGGGCAAGATTTAGTGTGTGGAGAAGCTTAGCAAGATACATTTCTCTGTCACTGCACTGGAAACTGTTGTTAGCTGGGACTTTGCATACTATCATATGTAAACCTGTTAATTTCCTCCCCTGCCTGGAATGTTTGTGTCTAAACTAGCAAGGTTAACAGTACACACAAGGCATTTTGGATTTGCCGCTGATGTTTGTGTAAGTTTGATTAAGCTCAGGTTTATTTTACTGCCAGACTGTATCTGGATAAGGGTGCATGTTATAGTTGTAAACTTAAACTAGAACTGTGGGTTGATGATGATGTGAAATGTTTCTGCATCAAAAAATAGATATAAGTAGAAGTAATTACTCTTCCTCCAAGAATCTGACTTCATAGAGCAATCTCCATTTTGAGGAAAGAGACAAACGGTTAACATAAATCAAAATGAGTTTTGAGTCCTTTATACCTTCTCAACAAGACTATAGTTTTATTTTGTTGTTTAAACGTTTACTGTTGTGATTATCTGTTGTCAAAGCCTCCACAGTTCTGGATTTTACTAGAAGGAATATGTACCTAGAGTCTTTTCTGCTTCACTTCTCTTAGGTCATTAATTTGCTCAGCTTTTTTCATCTATCTTACAGTTTAAAAATGGCTTTATATCTATGTGTGTGTGTGTGTGTGTGTAAGTACTTCAGATAAAGAGCTGCAGTCAAAAAAAAGGATTTAAAAAGAAGGCAAATAATGCATAGAGTAAAACAAATGTAGTGCTTACTTGAAACTGCAGATCTGTATGAAATCTCCTAAGGAAATTTGTTTGTTCCAGAACAGTAAAAACTAAGTTATACAGAAGTTGGAATTGGAAGATGACAAAACCCAAGTCTTTGCATTAATCTTGTCAGTTCTTCTTGTTGCCTGTTAGGTAAGAACCAGAACAGTGGCTGAGTGTGTGGCTTTCTATTACATGTGGAAAAAGTCAGAACGTTATGATTACTTTGCTCAGCAAACAAGATTTGGGAAGAAGAGATATAACCATCATCCAGGAGTTACGTAAGTAAAATGTTCTTGGAATATGTTTTCTGTTGGAAATCATAAATGTAGAAGACTTCTCCTCCCCACCCCCCTTTCTGTCACTGCATTGTAATGCTTCAGTGGCCATGGCAACTGAAATTAAATCCATCATCGTTTATAGGTTTTGTTTTCTGGTTACATAATACATGGTGGATGCAATATTCTTTCAGGGACTACATGGATCGTTTGGTAGATGAAGCAGAATCCCTTGGTGGAGCAGTGCATTCTTCAGCCTTAACATCTAACAGTCGAACAGAAACCATTCCTGATCAGCAGCTGAGCATTCTGAACTCTATTACTGCCAATGAGTTGACAGGTAAAAAAAGAAAAAAAAAAATCTCTTTGTTAAAATTATGCAAACAACTGTTTCATTTGCATTTGTGTTCATCTGTTTTCCAGCACTGACAAACAGTGTAGCTACAGTCTGCCACACTTCAGATGTGAATTGCCTTGACGATGCCTTCCCTCCTATGGACAGCTTACCCCGAGCAGCAGTTAATCATGTGCCTGTTGGAACAGAAGAATTACTTAACTTGCCTAGCAATGGTGAAAGTGATTGTTTTAATTTATTTGAGACTGGCTTTTATCCCTCAGAGCTAAACCCTATGAACATGTGCAGTGAGGAAACAGAAAGACCTGCAAAGAGATTGAAAATGGGAATTGCTGTCCCAGAATCTTTCATGAATGATGTCTCAGTAAATAACCTTGCTGTGGACTTTGAGAACCACACGCACCATATTACCAGTGCCAAAATGGCTGTTTCGGTGGCTGACTTCAGCAGTCTATCTGCAAATGAGACAAATGGCTTTATAAACACCCATACTCTTCACCAACATACTGCCCTTCACTCAGAATGACTGTGGAAAACTAAACAAACAGTGGGTATTTCATGCAGTAATAGTAAACTTGATGGGAGCTATCAGGTTTGCTTAGTCTTTCACTGGAAGTTTGAACTTTGACATCAGTGATGTCTTTTTATGTATAGAACTATATCTTGATTTATCAAGAGTAATTTCTTTTTTCAGTCCATAAATGTGGAAATGTTTGGCAGAGTTTGGAACTAAGAGAACTCTGTGGCGCAGCTTTAAGCTCTGCTTCAAATTTCTTTTAAAGCCTGTAGAGAGAGGCTACCATTTCAAAACCAGCGCAGAAGTTCTGAACTGATTGGAGTGGCTTTTTAGTCAAAGTTACTTTTGCCATAACGGATGCAGTGTAATAACAGTGTTTACAGGTACCATTCCTGATCCCTGCTTAATGTAGCAGTTTATTTTAATTTTTTTTCTTATAAAGACAGGGGTGAGTTTCTTTAACTGCACAAACATACAAGGGTGTTTTTTAATGGAACCTTATCTTATGTGATACTAAACTAGAGCACTTCAGTTTAAAAAACAGCATTTTCATCTTGGTGGAAGCTAGCACAAGGGATTTAACATGAGTAAAGTATGAAGACCTACACTTGGAGGCTGTTGCAAAGTTATAGGCCATGGCTACCTTACACAGAAGTAATTATGCTGCCAGAGGTATCTGTGTGCTTTAAACTTACTGGCTTAAACAGATACATTTCAGGCTATTGTATTCAGATAGGTTTTGTCCAAAACTTTGAAGACTATTGCACCTGTGTAACTTAACTTTGCTAAGGCAGCTGATATATAAAGCTACAGTCTGCACATCTTAGGATTTACCACTAAACAGTCTACGTTTTGGAAGACAGATTGTTTGGAGCACTGCAGTTCAAAATGTTACAATTTTGAGAAACTATCTAGTTTATATAGAAATAGTAGAACCCTGAAGTATGTATTTGCAAGTTTTTCTTCAGTGTGGATTGCATTTATTTGTTTTGGCAAGTCATTGGCTCAAAAATGGCACTTTGCTACCTTGATCAAATAGAAAAGGATGAGTAAAAATGTTTTCCCTAAAAGTGACTATTTAACTTCAATATATTTTTATTTTGATCACTGAGTGCAATTTAGCCATCCATGAAGTTTGTCTTTCAAATGTTTGCTCTAATTCTTGTGAGACCATTACTTCAGTAGGATTACCTCTTTCCCTCCATACTTGCACTGTTCATATTACAAATTTAATTGCCATAAACTTGTTTTGATTATTGAAGTGATTAAGCTTGCGTTGTTGATATTTGCAATAGTTGCTTCAAGGTTATGCTGAGTAATTAAAAAGTAGTGACTTTAATATTTGAAAGGGAAGAGGGTATTTATTATGCATACTGTGAACTGCATTGACATCCTGAGTTATGGATGCAGTGTATGGAGTTTTCTTTACAGCACTGCAATGAAGATTGTTTTGAAGCATTTGTGCAATAGCACATTTACCATATTAAAACAAATCAGTTTAGCACAGTGGACAAAAGTAAAGATAATTTTATAATCAGTTCTTAACTTATACATCTGAAATATGTAATTCTAATAAGTACACAGTAAATAATGACTAGCCTTGGCCCTGTGTTGTACTCTGACATTTTTAAACAAGTTGTCAGCTTCTTGTTGCTGTGTTTTGTGCTGAACTGTGTACCTTTTTTTCTTTATGAATCAAAACATTTTATGTAATTTTGTAAAATACTGGTCATAATCCTTCATTGTTATACATTCAAGTTTATGGGTTTACAGTGAGTGGCTGGTCTGTATAAAAATCATTATACAAAGATGACTGAATGCTTATAACAGTTGCATTTAAATGAACATGCCCATTCTTATTAGCTGATGCAGTAATATATTCAATTTATCTATGCATTGCTGGGCTCTTAATGTAGACAGACTTGTCTAAGGTTTGAGTTGTCAGCAAGTTGAATGGACACTTTAGTTATTTAATAGACTTTTGACCAAAATTCAGAAAATTATGGGAGAAAAATTAATTCCAGCTAGTCTAATAGATTTTTTAAATGCTGATCTTATTTAGCTTGTTGGCTAGGTAGCTGGTATTGTTTACTTTTAATTCCTTGTTAAAATGAGGCAATAACTTGCAAGATTTTGTAAATATTCTTCATATCTTTTTAGATATCTATTTCAATATTTTCTGACTACTTGTGTGTATAGTAACACTTTTGTGCATGCTTGATGTGACATTCATAAATTTGTACCATGATGACTTTATCCATGTAAAATATCTATTTATTGAATTTTTCATTTAGAAGCTGGACTTAATTGTTTTCCTCTCAGTTTAAACATTTAAAATGGAGAACTTGTTACTGCTTATTAAAAGAATTGCATTTTGAAAGTCAGCATGAAGATAACTGAATTGCAACCATATGAAGAAATTATATTGCCTTGGTTCTTTGATGGTAAAGCACAATTCTTATAACAAACTGTGATGAATTCTTTGTCCTCTGCCATACTTGTTCTTCATACAAACAAACCAAAAATCCATAATGGGCAGTTGCGGTGTTGATAAATGCATCCTCTTAATGTACAGGAAATCCAAAGAGGATAGCTGATTCATTTAGAAGTGTAACTTGGTGCTGTGATTATAGCAATACTTTTACTTTGGTTACTTGTGTGTCATCTCATGTTAGGTTTTTAAAGGTTTAGTTTTCCTCTTGTCATGGTCAAAGTACTAAATTGTGTACTATTAGGTCAATGAATTGTGTAATTGTTTCCTGTTTTTAACTTTTAAAACTGAGGATCACAAATGTATGAAAACTTCAGTTCAAGTAGAATATAATTATAGTACTTAATTTAACCAAAGTCTTTAGGTGAGTATTTCAACTTTGAATGTAAACTAAATTTATAAACTGACCAACAGGGACACTATTTGCCCAGCACTACAAGCACATTGTCTACAGATGGGAAAACTAAGTACAGTAATTTATAATGACAAGGTTACTATTTTTTTATTCCTATTTTTCATTGGAAGAAGGTAAATACTATCAATTGTAAAATACAGAAGGTATGGTTATAGTCCTCTTAATAAACCAGATTCCAGTTATTCAAAGTACCTTGTGCATAACAACAAATTTTGTGACAATCGGGACATGATTTTAATATCAGATGTTCAAGAGGAAGTCGCTCTTGTTGCATTGGTTTCAATATTTGTACATAAACACTGATTTTATTTTTTTTTTAGCATTATTTTGTATTTGTTGTACTTTAATACCTGGTGTACAATTCCAGAAATAAATGTCTGGAAACCTTTCTTTATTTGTAATGCAGATACATGAAAAGCTTGGTTAGCTACTTTCTTTTCAGAAATACATAGCAATACCTTGGAACACATTAAGATACTCTGGGTACTATTGAAGTGCACACTACTATTCTATAAGCAGTTGGGAGAAGTCTCAAAAGCACTAGCATTTGTTCTTGCAAGGGACTTCAACTTACCACATGTCTGCTGGAAATACAATACAGTGGCGAGGAAACAGTATAGGAGGTGGTGTGGTTTAACCCCAGACAGCAACTATATACATGCAGGAATAACCCAGGCTGTTTTCCCCAGCATATTTGTAGTTGAACTACAGGAACGTTATCACTTTCTACAGTACATAAAAGTTTTGATCGGGCAGGCCCAGCCCAATTGGCAGATCCTCTGGTGTTGAATCACCAGCTGGCCTTTGCTAAACGTGTATCCCAATGTTTGAAGGTCCCACCTGTCACAGCCCACCCCCCAAGGCAGAAGCAACTTTTGGGTTTTTCTAATAAATCCCTTGGGGTGAATTAAAGTGATATAGATAATCAGTGTTTACATATATATATATATATATATGATTTATTTTAGAACAACTTGGTTGCAAAGGAAAATGTATGTAGCCATTTTGGTTATGTTGATCTATTAGTAATATAGCAATATAACAGTATAAAGATATCACCTAAGAAAATGTGTAAGGGAAAAGAGAAAAAAGAATGAGAGTTAAAGGGAAAAGAGAGAAGGGAAAAGAGAAAAAGTAAGAGTTTATAGTCACCACTCAGAGGTCTTTGATGAACTTGGTTGTTGTCGCTGATGTCTTGAACTGTTGGGGAGGGGTGGGGGAAAGAAGCCCACAAAACATAAAGTCCCATGGGTTTATATACTCTCAGAAACCTGGTACTTCCCCTGTGTGTGGGAGTGCTGTTTTTGCAGTGATGCTGTTTTTCAGAGGCTGGAGGTGATGGGTTTTGTTTAGTCGTTTAGGCTTGGGGGGTGCTTCAGAGGTACCCCTGCTAAGAGGCCTTTTCTGGGGTAGTGGTGGGTGTGTGCACACTGGGCCTCCTTTGACAGGGCCTGGCTCATAGGAGATAAGCATCACACACCTAGAGATTTGCCCCTAGGGCCTCTACAAATAAGTTTGTAGGCTATGGCTTCCTCCCTTCAACCTTATCTTCAGTCCCCTGGTAGGAGGATTGCACAGCTTGCTCCAGTAGAAATGTTTTAAGGCAATTAAAAAATCCAATTCCTCACACCACCCCATGACTTAACACATAAATTTTTATTCTGTTGCTCTCTCCAAATCTTCAAGGGTAGTGACTTTCACATAGTGGACAGAAGGAGAAAAGAAAGAGGAACAGGGAGAGATAGTACGGATGATCATGCAATGGACAATGGCTATACCAATCAATAAAAGTATAAAACCAATAAACAATTGCATTCCTATTTTTGCTAACCATGTTCCCCACCCAGTGAGTCCCAGAGATACCAAAATGAATTGTAGCCAAGCGCTTGGGGTCCATGCGTTAAACCAGTCTTTCAGCTGTATTGCTTGGAAGAGTTCTCCAGTCTGGTCAGTGATCTTCATTTTCCATTGTACTTCTATAGAGGTGGTGGCATTATAAATGGTGATACAGCATTCTCCTTCACTCAAATTTAACGTTCCGCATATACCATGTTCTTTTAACAATAAAATATCTAAAGCTATTTGGTTTTGTAATGCCATCTTTGAATTCTACATTCAGAAGCAATCCAAACACCATCATGAGCTCACCTTTCCAAAACTGCCTGTGTCTACTGATGCTGAAGACTTAGTACCTCAGGTGATCCACTTCATAGGAGTACATCAATTGCCCAGAGCTGAAACCTGTTAACATTTCTGTCCACTTTTAAATAGTACTTGACCCTGGTAACAAGGAGACATGAATTATACTTTGTACCATCGTAAGCAACTGCAGCTTGAGATGTATAGCCTGTTTACTGCTGTAAAGCAGTCTGCATGATTTACAACAAGCCTAACAGAAATAATATATTTAGAAATAATGAGCATTTAGGACTCAAGTGTGTGGGGGGTGGGGGCAAAAACTCTTTCAGTGCCACATTCTACCATCAGTTGTCTGTAAAATGAACCAAAAAATCTAGCAAAAAACCCAATAATTCAGCAATTGATGTTCAAAAATTAACTAACTACATTATGCGTTGGTACCTAGGTGTAAGCTTACATAAATTAGCCCATATGCAACTGAAGTAACATTTGGGGAGGGTGATAACAAAAACATTTATCAGTCAACTTCATAGAATGAGATTTAAAAAAGTGATATGCTAATGCAACCTTGACTACATGCTATGACCCATCCAAGCCTTACTTGGTGTTCTAATGAGCAAGGTACTTTATTATGACAAAGGCCCCCAAATTACTCTCTACACATAAGTTTAGAACTTGTTAAGACATACCTAGTAAAAGTAATGTTATGAGCTCCTTAGTCACTGTTCTTTCTCAGTCTCCCTTCTCTGTTTAGCCACCTATTTTCATAAAGCTTGTATCTTTAATACTGCTCCTGATTTGAAATTTTAGTTAAAATCTGCCAATGAAATAAAAAGTTCTTGGGAAAACAAGATAGAACATGACAGCATATATCTTTCTTAGGAAAACAG
>JAWMRA010000082.1:468430-479919 GCA_035584735.1 Pseudotriccus pelzelni | reverse complement strand
TTTTTAGCCACCAGCGCGCTTGTAGCAAGCGTGGGTAGTGCCCTTCCCAAATCTTCGTTCGCAAAGCCTAGCCATGATGATGATGATCTTGGTCTCAGTTTCTAAGTGCACATGGGCCATATATCTTAGAGGTCAAAACTGACAAAATATAACAAGTGGCTAGAAGCAAATCTGGAAAAAAATCAAGCTGAGAACAGGGACAATGTTTCACAGGGGAAAGTTATTTTTCATAACATACCAAGAATTGTGCAAGCACATCAATCTGTAAGAGTTTGTAGCTCAAGACTGCATTTTCTGCCCTTATGGATCAAGATAAGGGTAGTTTAATAGGTGAAACAAAGGCTACAGGTGCAAGCAAAGCAAAAAGCAAAAATTCATTGCTTTGCCACTTCCTGGGATTTAGCATATACAACGTTATTTGGGAAGACAAATGCCATTTCCTCCTTCCTCCTTTCCTAGAGCTTTTATTGCTGAGCACAACATCCTACCTCCCCCCTTATTGACTTGATGTTGGAGATGAGGGAAAGGGTGTGGACAGAGTGGGAGGAAAAAGAGATAAAAAACTTGACACTGTGAAAGCACTGCACAGCAATAGCCAAAACATCGGAGATATCAACAATGGTTTAGTCACAAATCCAAAACACAGTACCATAAAGGTTGCTCTGAGGAAAATTAACTCCATCCCATCCAGATACAAGTATTGAATTTTTGTTGCTAGTATTGCCCTGGTCTATGAGATGAAGTGGCACACATAATGCTTAGTAAAGCCAATATCAGAGTGCAAAAAAACCCCAAAACAAAACAAAAGAGGTCCTATATTAGATCCTCAGTTTCCCAACCCTGATAGGTTTCTAAAAGTACAAGGAATGACGGCATCTTTCCCAACTTTAATGCGTTTGAGTTTTTCTGGCCTTATAAAGTTAGCATTTGCTGCTACGGAAATCTTCTGGCCTGACTTTCTGGCCGAATCCCATTTACCCAGAAACATGGATTGAAGTAGTTTCAGGCATTCTTATCCAATGTTCTCTAACATGATGAAGAGAATTAACATTGAGATTAAAGACTTAAGAGTTGAAATACTCTCACAAGTATAAATTGGGTGAGGAGTGCCTGGAGAGTAGCCCTGCTGAGGGTGCAGGTCAGCAACAAGGCTCAATAGGACTCAGCAGTGGGCCCTGGCAGCCAAGAGAGCAAATCACATCCAGGAGGGCATCTAATACAGTAGAACCAGCCAGTCAAAAGAGGTGATTATACCTCTGTATTCAGTGTTGGTGCAGTCTCACTTTCAGTACTGTGTGCAGGTCTGGGCTTGTCTAGTTTGGAGAAAAGGAGGCTGAGATGTGACCTTATTGCTCTCTACAGCTTCCAGAGGAGGGGAAATGGAGAGGGAGGTGCTGATCTCTCTGGTATTCAGTCTGATATATCAGTCAGGATGTGTGGGAATGGTTCAAAGCTGCACCAGGGGAGGTTTAGACTGGACATTAAGAAGTGTTTCTTTACTGAGAGGGTGGTCAAACATTGGAACAGGCTTCCTAGAGAGGTGGTTGATGCCCCAAGCCTGTCAGTGTTTAAGAGGCAGTAGATCAATGCTCGTAATAACATGCTTTAACTTTTGGTCCACCCTGAAGTGGTCAGGCAGTTGGACTAGATGATCATTGTAAGTTCCTTCCAATTGAACTATTCTATTCTCAAATTAGGTTGAAGAAAAAAGAAAACCAAACAACCTACAGATTTATGTTGCTCCTAGAACTTGTCCGATAACTCTGAAAACTTTCAAAGCTGTAGTATCACTTACATTAATACTGACAGGCATAAGTCTATTGTTAACACAATACTTAAGATCAGAGAAGTAAGCAGGCAACAGGTTTTAAGAATACCATATATATGGCTTCATAGTATTTCTGATATTTAAGTCCTTCCTCAGTTTTTATATTGCTTTGTTGCTCTTGATTCTTGTTAGATTGTTTAAATAAGTAGAGCAAATAACAGGTGAATGTTGAAAAACTTACCATAATTTTATTAGCAACAGCTGCATACAATCTTGTTCAAGAACACATATAATCCATTCAGCAGAGCAAGAAACACATATCTACCTTAAAATGGCCTCCGTTCCTGGGATTCATTTTGCAGATTGTCGTGTTACTTCAAAAGAAATGCTGTCCCTTATGAAATTACCATTCCTGATACAGGCCAGGATGCCATTGGCCTTCTTGGCCACCTGGGCACACTGCTGGCTCATGTTGAGCTTTCTGTCAATCAGCACCCCCAGGTCCCTTTCTGCCTGGCTGCTCTGCAGTCACTCTGTGCCCAGCCTATAGCGCTGCAGGGGGTTGTTGTGGCCAAAGTGCAGGACCCGGCACTTGGCCTTGTTGAACCTCATACTGCTGGATTCAGCCCGTCTATCCAGCCTGTCCAGGTCCCTCTGCAGAGCCCTCCTGCTCTCCAGCGAATTGACACTCCCTCCCAGCTTGGTGTCATCTGCAAATTTGCTAATGGTGGACTCAATCCCCTCATCCAGACCATCAATAAAGATATTAAACAGGACTGGGCCCAGCACTGACCCCCTGGGGAACACCACTGGTGACCAGCCGCTAACTGGATGGAGTACCATTCACCAGCACTCTCTGGGCCCGGCCCTCTAGCCAGTTCTTAATCCAGCACAGAGTGCCCCTGTCCAAGCCATGGGCTGCAGCTTTTCCAGGAGTATGCTGTGGGAGATGGTGTCAGAGGCTTTGCTGAAGTCCAGGTAGACACATCCACAGCCTTCCCCTCATCCACCAGGTGGGTCACCTGGTCATAAAAAGAGATCAGATTGGTCAGGCAGGACATACCCCTCCTAAATCTGTGCTGGCTGTGTCTGATCCCCTGGCTGTCCTGTAGGTGCTGTGTGATTGCACTCAGGATGATCTGCTCCATAACCTTGCCAGGCACTGAGGTCAGGCTGACCAGCCTGTAGTTTCCCAGATCTTCCTTCTGGCCCTTCTTGTGGATGAATATATGTTTCTTTCCTACACAAATTTGATAATATTTTTAAAAGGGAAGTACAAATTTGGGGTCCCTTGATTTTTTTACATATGAGCAAAATTAAGATAGAACCTCAATAGTCAAAGAATTCTAAGATAATTTCCATTAACTACAGTAGATCACTTCTAAAGAAGGAAAACCAAAACAAAACAACTCAGAAGAAAATCCTTTAGAAGAGTTGAAAATAAAATATTCCTTTATCATGCATTTAAAAAATTAATATGCTCTTTTCCAGGAAATGTGAAATCATATCACATTGATATCAAGATGATGATTCATGTTTTCATCAAAGCCAGTTATTTTTATAAATGAATGTATATGTATATATAATAGAATATATCAGTGTTTGTCATGTAGAATCAAATTAGATAACCTTAGAAACAGCTTCTCCAAAGTAAGATATACTTACCAATCTAGTTTCAACATGCATCATCAAGATATATCTTAAATATTTGCTTGTTATCTAATCATAAATACATACTGTTGTAACTAAATAAAATTATTTTTAAGTGTTCAGTGCAAGTATGGATCAATACAAGATGATAAGAAAAGGCTACAATGCTCTTTCAAAATAATTATGTTTTCTGCTTTAATGAAGAGCAAAGAAAATAGTCAATTTGAATATGCTAATCAATATCAGCATTTTTAAATTGTGCACAAAAAAATGAAACATGCGTAGTATCAGTTTATCTACTTATATAAGCAGATGAGACTATTTGCATACTTATTTCAGATTACAGCAGGGATAGACGATTCATTGTTGACTTGATGGGCCCACTTCCTCTTCAAGGTTTAAGTCTAAGTCTTTGCTAATTCACAGAGTTCTGTACGCGAATCTTTCATTCAGCTACAACGGGTATATAAAAAACCCCACAACATATATATATTCTTTAGTTTTGGAGAACAAAAAAAAGGCTTCCACTTAAGACTAGTTGCAATTCATGCTGAATTCAAATGGCTTACTTATATAGATAATGAAAAGATACTCATGTTTGACACATTGCTCCACTGATTCATTTGCTATTTCAAACGAAAAGAACACCTTTGCCTTAAGACCCATGTTTTGCATGTCACAATACCTGCAAGCATGATACAAAACAGTAAACACACTGTCAAGCCCTCCAATACTTAATTTTGCAAAAGCTTATGGATATATAGACATAGCTTGCAAAATATTGCTGATTATTTTCTTAGATACTCCTGATGAGAAAATAAAGCATAACACAGGTATATACAGTGTACAAACGTAGTACGTCCAGTAGTTAAGGTTTATGGCAACAAACTTTTAGGTCCAAACATTGCTTTCTGAGACCTGGTGAAACTTCCACTGATGACAGTCAAAATTATATACATAGAAAGGTAGAGTGCATGGCTCTTACTACTTAACAATAAATACGTACATACATGCTTAAAACACAAGTATGCAGAATATGTACAATGTTTGGGGCATACCAATATACAACACTAAAAACATATAAATTTTTTTGGTACTATAGCAATAAATGTATTTACAACAGCAAACAAACGGCTATTAACAACTTTATGCTCTGGGGAACAATCATAAGGTTTTACAAAATGTTCAGTAGTAATGGAATACAGAAGAATTTCAAAAATACAGGAGATGAAAACCAAATTCAGTGGAAGACTGAATTTGCTTCAAAGTACATTAAAATATTACAACCAACTTGTGCTATTACTATGTCTTTGTAATACATGTCAGTGCATATGCTAGAGTCCTCACTTTTTAGAATTACAATAATAAGAGGTACTTGGCTTAATTTTTATATTAGAATAGGACAGTGATGTTCAATGCAGCACCTAAAAGTGGTATTTTAATGCTTAATCATGGAGAGGTTCTATTTTTTAACTAATAATTTAAAATAATCTTACCATGCAAAAAGTTTTCCAGAAATTACTTTCAATATTTTAAACTCCTTGATCCCATGAGAAGTAAAGACATATCATTAATACACAAGAAAAGTGCACACAGCATAACGTGTGTCACACAGTAACAGTAACCAACACGGTTAAGACGGAAATATTTCACTTTGCAAGGAAGCACTATAATTTCTACAAGTTAATGAGGGGAAAAAAATCCTCTATTCTGACTCAGAATTTTTTACTTATATTTGCTACATGTGTGCATTTGTATGTACACCAAATTTTTAAACAAGAAAAAAAAAGGTGTCATAGATATGCTCATTTTTCCTTAAAACCTTTTTATTTAATACCTTTTACTTTGCACTTGCAACAAGTTCAAAGAGCATATGTGGTCAGTTAACACAGCTCAGCTTAAGCCATGTTATCTCCTTATGATCAAAAGGATATACCTTGTTCAAAAGCCTTTAATCTACTTAGGCTTCTAAGTCCAACAACACTTTTCAAAGTGGGACTGAGAAGTTGGCACTTCTGAAAAATGTTTACCTAACATTTACATAAAATACAGTTAAGCAATACTGCTACTTTAAGTTTTGAGGGATAAAGATATGTAATGGGACAATAAAGGTCAAGTCAAATAGAAAAATGGATGGCAAGCATGTTCCCAGTTTCACCATTTTAATTATTATTTTCCTATTTTTAAAATGGTTTTGTCCACCTCAACCATATGAATTACTCAAACAAATAACACAAGGTTAAGAACTGAACAAATGACTACACTAGGGAAGCAGTGAGAGTGACTGAAAGTACTGTCAGATACTTAAGAGAAACCCACTAATTAAAACAAATTTTTAGAAAGGTTGGGGATTTTTTTAAATAAATTGAAACTTGAATCTCTATCCAACCCTGTGACTTCAATGGTTTACTGCTATACTGCATTTTACAATATTAACTGTTAAACAGCTGCATGTGCACAAACACTTTCAATCAAATATGTGACTGCGGCTAACAATGTACAACACAAAAAATGTGTACACAGTAACAATTTCTATACTGATTTCTACTCAAATACAGAGAAGCTATTAAGTATGAAGCAGAACATTTACCTCGGTTCTGTGTACATCATGCTTACATGTTCAGAAGCACGGTTTATACAGATACTGATATATGCATAAAACATTCATACAGGTAATCGCTGCATCTTCAAAGCTAAGTAAGTGATGGCTTCTTACCTATTTGCCCTGAAAACACTTTATTTCATTTGGTCTAAAAGTAATGCCACAATTAGGCCCTAACCTACCATTACCTATCCATACACTTACCATTACCAGTGGGTGGATCTTATAAAACAATACAAGATCTGCACTACTGATTGTGGAACCAAATCTCTGAATTCCTTCTCTGGGTGGTATATGTTGTTACCATTCAGTAAGTTTCATGCATTTTTAAAAACTTAGGAGAAACCTCTAGCATTGCTGCAAGACAACCATGAAATGCAGCAACAATTTGGACCTGAGTAACAAGTCAAACATCAACTGCCTCTCCTGTAGCAAATGCATATACTTAAGTACTTAAACATCCATAAAATTTAAAAAAATGTAAGCTATCTGTCCTCTATTTTATCTTGGGTTTGCATCATGAAATAGCCACAGCACACACTTCCATCAACCAAAGATTACACCAAAATGAGACAGCATGTTGTTACTGGTAGCATCATATCTGTCTCTACCCCCTCCTTTTTCCACATCAGTTAAGGATCCCAATACCTTTCTCCATATACAAAAGACCAACTGTATTATTTAAAGTAGAAAATAACACATTCATAAGCAAGCATTAAATAAATTCTGACTTCCTTTCAAATCTCCTTGCCTTACTGAAAAGGCACCAATATAAATCATTACTTTCATATACATAACCCAAGACAAAAGTCTTTGGCATAAACATCCCACATCCATTTGGAACATTCCCATTCATCCAAACACTGGTGCAGGCATATTTCAAGGCCTGCTAGTTTACTGCAGAAGCTGTATTACCACAACAACTACACAGCATAGTAGATCACATCAGATACAGACAAATGTGTTTTAATTCAAAAAGCTTATTTTAACACAAGCCAAATTCCTATTAAACAAACATTGCCTTTGCACACTTGTGGCTCCAAAATAACAACGTGTTTTAATAAAAGATAAATAAAATAGATTTTATTTCCTGAACAGTGGGTGGATTCCAAAGGTATTAAAGATCCTGTGATCCACCAGTATGCTTAAGGTTATTCTTCAGCTTCATGGGTGCATCTGGGTCTTTATGTTTTCTTTCTCATTTTGCTTTAAAAGTCAGTCTACAATTTCGGCATAAGCCCCTTATCCCATTTTGTCTCATTAAATGAACCTCACAATTTAAAAAAATGAAACCGGTGACCCAACAACCTAAGACTCGCAGAACAATGCAGATATTAAAAGCCTGTCACCATCAATCTGGAAAAAAACTCCCCTGCAAGTTCTTTCATTAATCTGCTTCCTTATCACCACTGTGCTACACCCATCATCGCCGATATTCCCCCCCCAAACCCCCTCTACTGACCAGCCATCCTTTCCCTCTCCATTTTGGAAGACCGGGTTCCCTACCATATCAAACCCACCCATAGGAACCATGGTTACTTACCCAGCTACAAGCACCTCGGCAAAGCCTGCACATGAGCGTGCACACACAACACGGTGGCGGAGGAACGACGAGCGGGTCACTGCCACCATCGCCGCGGCCACCCCGTGAAGGTGGCAGGCGCCCGGAGGAAACCGAACCGACCACGCCATATAGTGCACCAGTGGGGCCAGCCGGACAGAGTCCGGGGCGGCGATGTCTGGGCTGCACCCCCAGTGGTGCTTAAGGCGCGTGTGCTGACTGCGGCCCGCACTCACCCAGCAGCAGCAGCTTCAGTTCCCGACGGGCGTCCCGCTTGTCCCGGCGCAGCTGCCGCTCGATCTCGTCGTTGATCCGCCGGGCTTCCTTGGCTTCCTCGCTCAGGCAGCACGCCATGATGGACTCCAAAGTCATTCTTCCTAACTGTTTCAGACACAACCTCCACCCTAAAAGCGCGCGCACACACCCCACCAGAGCACCAGCCCCGGGCGACACCGACGCTCTCTGCCCGGAAGCCCCACCTGGGCACTGCAGGACAAGGGCAGGGAGCTATCTCGATGACACACACGGACAAGGAGAAAGAGCGGGCCCCCAGCAGCACAGATTCCCCAGTTCCCTGCCTCAAAAAGTCGCCACTTCCAACTCCTCCTCTCCTCTAAATTATACACCAAGCAACACGAAAACAATCCACCATTGCACCCGTGGCTGCAGTAGTGCTGCCTACGCGAGCCAAGCTGCTCAGCACAGAAACCCTTCTCCCTCCTTCCCTCACCACTACTTCTGCTGCCGCCGCTGCCGCCGCTGCCGCCGCCCGAATGTCCCTCGCAAATTACACCCCCATCGCCCTGCAGAATAACCACCCACCACGGAAACGATAATGGCCGTTAATCCCTCCTCCCCAATTACACTTCCCTGTCGCTCCTTCTCTCCTAAAGCGAGAGTTCGGCTCCTCCGAAAGTAGGTAAGACCGCCGCCCGGTAACCTCAACGTGCACCTGGAGGGAGAACTTCCTTACAGTGAACCTTTCTTCCAGTCACGCTTGCCCCTCACGAGGAGAACTACTGCTGAAGAGCTGTCACGGCTCGTTCCTGCCCTGACAGTATTTAAGAGGGGGGGGCGAGAGAGCAAGAAAAGGCAGGCAGAAACTGGGATATGCACACCGTGAGCCCAGCTCGACGGGCTTTTCAATGGATTGTCTATGCCGGCGTGGTGAGGTAAAAATATGGCCGTCTGTCCCGCTGCCTCTCCCACTCTTCCCCTGCGCCTCTGCGCGATAGGAATAAGTGGTTGGCGGAGCCAGGAATTCCCAGGATGCAGCCCTCGATCATACTCGTTTTATTTGCTTTTGCTACCTTTGATTTTAGTCGATAATGCACACTTTTATTATACCCTTGAATTCTGTTCCTAGAAGGGATGCCTTCGGTTCATAGGGAAAGGGGAAAAATGTAATAATTTACATGAGGGGAGAAGTATCTTCTCCACCTTCAGATGGAAATTAAAATGTAGAGGATAAAAATATACTAGACACTAGTAAATTTTTTTATTCCGGTAATCCTGAAAATTGTATTTGAATAGTTCTGTCATATACAGAAGACATAAAAGGTGTTTTCAACAGATAAAAACAGTAGGATACTTCTCTTGCTTGTAAGAACCTAATATTCTATCATTTCAAGGCATCGACATATTGCATTTTATATTCTGTTGTTGTGACCTTTATTCCACCAATGCTTTTAACTACCATCATTTTTCACAAACCCAGACAAGCTTGCCTTCAATTCCAGTACTAGAAAGCCTGTCTTTAACATAGCCTTTAGTAGCTCCCAGAGTGATAGCACACAATTTGATGGACATATTAAGTTCTAGTTTTTGTGGATTTGTAAAACATTTCAAAATTCCCACAGCTGCCCTACACTTTCCCATCTCCATATTAAATTATCTATCTGAAAAGGTTGTAAAATCTCACAGGAAAGTCATAGTAGTGTATTAAGTAGGTAGAGGGTGCATCACTCTCCATGTTTTAGTTTCATATGTGAAGTCCTCTCCGGCACCTGTTGTCATCTGTTTTGAACATCATGTGCTCTTTCTCACAGCTGTTCATATATGTTGACAATATGAATTAAGTAGAGTCCACCATAAGGTCTAAGACTAAGAGGAAATTTAAAAATTAAAATATAATAGTCAAGAGAATAATATAGATCTCAGTTTTTAGAGCATGAAAAAGTCTTTCATTACTTAAAAAATGCATTATTTTTTTTAGATCTATATCAGTTTTCTATGTATAATGTATAAAAGCATTTAAGAACATTTTGAATATTTAAAGTATGTTTATTACAGTAAATGAATATGTGAGTTTTGTATTGAACTCTGTAATCCTAATTATTAATCAATAATTATATTTCAGTAAAAGCATCTTTTTTATTTACCCGATGGGGATTTTAAAATTCATATGTATGTATATATTTGTCTATCTTATGGTCCCAGATGTATTCAGTAATAAACATTTCTATACATTGAATTACAAATATAATAAATATAAAAATGAAAATAAGTAAGCAAAGGGGAAAATATTTTTCTTAATGAAATAAATTCTCAACATATCAGAATTTCCTCCTAAAAGTTGTTGCCCAAAAAGTTGAAAATTGATGTGTGGTGCAGGTTGTGGTGCAATGAATGTGCGACTGCTCAGTGCCTGAAACATTGCTGCACTGAGTTCAAGTCCACAGCAAACAGCATCTGGCATCAAGTCTAAAGAAAAGATATGAATGGGTCAATGAATTTGTGACCTATCAATCAACTGATCAAAATCCCTCCCCAAACTGAAGGCACAGCAGTCTTACAAAAAAAACTACATACCTCAAACAGCATTGTAACCTCCCCCAGTAGATGAAGTCTGACTCAGCTTTCTTAACCAACTCTTTTACATGCTCAGTGTAGAAGGCATAAACACTGTGTGTACCTTAAATGTGAAACTGTAATTTAATTTTGCATTTTTTGTGAGAAAAGACACCCCATAAATTTAATCTGTATGTACCACTCCCATTGACATAATTTGATTCAAAATCAATAAATATCTTTGTATTTTTAATATATGAGCCATTTAGTCCTGAATCAGGCATCACTCGATAGCCATTACACACTGTTTTACCCATTTGCTTTGTGACTTAGTGGAAGTTAGAAGAACCCCTGTAATGGACAATTATGTGATAATAAACCTATGAGGAATTTCTTTTCAGCCCTCATCTCCATAATGGTTGACTTTTGTTTTGAAATGTGAAACATTCTTTATAAATATTTTATCCTTATAAGAACTGTCAGTAAATGACAGATACAATTATTACCCATACTGATAATTATTATCCATAGATATTATGTGTACTATTACCTAATCCTGTACAGATATGGTACACCCCACTCTGGTAGGGAGGTTGGAACTAAATGATGCTACAGGTCCCTTCCAGCCAAAACCATTCCATGATTCTATATTTCCTGATAAATCTTCCCTGTACCATTAATAATTTCTTCTTCCTCTATCCAAGTAGTCATATCTTATAAGCAAACTCATTGACAGTGAGATGTTTTAATGTTTCTCACTGTCACAGGAAATTAAAAGTGAGATTGTCAGAGGGAGCAAAGTATGATATTAAACATGCTGCATCTTCAGTATTCTTGCTCATGAGCTCAAAAAGATTGGGGAACCATCACTCTATCACCTTTGTATCTTTCTTTGTACTAAGCAAGCTCAGTCTTTCATTTCTTCCATATACCCTAAAGATATTTATTGTTTGGGATATGTTTTCTGTGATGTTTTGGAAAATTGCAACTAGCATCTGAACTTGGTATTTGTTATAAGTTACTAAATGGCCAAATAAATTAAAAGAGCCAATTTATAAATAAAAAAGGTAAAATTTATTAACAAGCGGTAAATAAGCAAAATCCAGCGTGAGGCTAGT
>JAWMRA010000082.1:439943-450374 GCA_035584735.1 Pseudotriccus pelzelni | reverse complement strand
TTTCTTTCTTTCTTTCTTTCTTTCTTTCTTTCTTTCTTTCTTTCTTTCTTTCTTTCTTTCTTTCTCTCTTTCTCTCTTTCTCTCTTTCTTTTTCTTTCTCTCTTTCTCTCTCTTTCTTTCTTTCTTGTCAATATGAGGTGGTGAACAGCCCTCATTACTTTGAGAGTGGAGAGAGTGACAGGTGGAACAGCATTGCCTTTATGTAAAGTTGCCTTTCATCCTGGCTGGGTTTTAGCTTTCAAAGCTGTGTTTTTGAAAGGAAAGGTTGCCTGCCAGGTGACACTCATGTTTTTATATATAAAGCATGCTAGAAAATAAGTATTTCTACATGTTCCCTCCAATTTTAAAAGCAGTTATTAAGTCTGTCAGTCCTGGAACAAGGGATTAAAGAGAAATTGTGTGGGCCGATAGTGCCTACGAAACGTGTCAGTTAGTAATCCTGGCGAGCTCTGCCCATGGAGCAGAGACAACAGCATAGCCTAACCTTGGCAGATCAGCATAACGTACAGAGGGGGTTCAGTCACCAGCCGTTTCATCCTTAACTGTGGCTGCTGATACTTTAATAGTTGCTGCTAATACTTTAATAGTTGCTGCTAATTATGACTTTGCATTATGGTTATCAGCCCATTATAAGCGTAATGAACAGGCCATATTCCCTTTCATGAGTCCCCATGGAGCCATCAAGTGAGTAACTTTCTACCAACAATGATCTGAAAAAGACCAAAACAAAGTCATAGAACCAAAAAAAGGTAAGCCCTATGATCCTCTCTTGAACCAAGTCCTTTTGTATGGGTTTGAGATTTCTACACTCAACTCTATTTTATCCACAGGTTCACTAGGCTATTCTCCCCAGAGCAAGGACTGGACTCCAAAACCAGCACACTGGTGCTGTGCTTGAAAGGGCTGATTCAGGTCAGTGCAGAAAAAAAGACTTTTACGTGTACACGTATTTTTCAGTCCAATGACAATCTTCAAACAGCTGTGAAAGGCACAAAAAGAAGTGCAGAGATCATGAAAAAGGAGATTATAAGTCCTTCTCTGGAACTGCATCTGACTTGCTCTGAGGGAAGAAGTGATGTGCTGACAATAGATAGATTTGTTTTGTTTGGCACAGAGGTTCTCAGACTCTCTTGTACCTGGAGACCCTTCTCTTGCCTAGCCAGGTTATATACCAACACGAGTAGGAAGGTATGATTATGACCAAGGTTCTTCTAATCTGAAAAGCAATGATTTTCATCTTGAATCAGTTTTTCTTATTTTTCATAACACTTAGATTTTGAATGATTTGTACAGTCTTGTGGATCTGAATGACTTCTTGCAAGGTCATACAGGAAATCCTCCTTTGTCACAAATTATTTGCCTTGAAAAGAGCCATACTGTGGGGAAAAGACATGTGGAAGAGTTGTCAGTTTTCTGCTTACAGGATTGCTGTGGATTCATGTCTGAAATCTTCCTTTGGTCTTCCATGTTTGAAAACTCAGACTCCTAACAAGAAAACAAATAAACTGCAGGTAAGGGAGTAGTCACATTTAGCAAGGAGGTTCTTAGTGATTCCTGTCAGGAACTGTTCTGTGCTGCAGCTGCTGCAGTACTGGCAACAGTAAATAAAGTCCATTTTAGCCTACTGGAATGGGATTGCAGTTCTAAATCAGGCAAGAACAGGTTGTGGGAAGAATAGAGCTGAGAGATGCCAAGGAGTACTGTCCTATGTAAAACATTTGAACACCCAGAAGAAAGGGCTGAGGTCTACAAAAAGGCCAAGGATAGACAGGGAGGCCAAATATGTCTCCCGAGAGCTCAGAATCTGGATTAAAGACGTGCTGTGGAACTGAAACACCTGGGAGCAGACAAACTGAGTGAGAGTGTCACTGTCAGGTGTGTGCCACTTGCTGAGAGAGCAAAACCCCAGACCTGCTTCTGGGAAGGGACTGAACAGAAGAGAGTGCACCAAGTGGGATGGGAAATCAGAGAGAAACTAAACTCCTTGCTGGCTCATTGACTTGAACTGTAAGTTGCCAAAATGCATTAAGAGAGACAGAAAACTGAGTTTTCCACAGCCTGGACTGATGATTGCAGGAACTAGTGGAGCGCCAACAGGAGCTGACCCTTTGGGTGGGATGTGAAGAAGGCTGCCTGTACCATAACCAAATGTGCTCACCCAAGGCCCTGGGGAGTCCATGGGGCTCAGTGATAGATCAAGCTGCTGAAGTAGTAGTTACCAGTGCAGGGGTGGATGGCAGGACAGTACTGGTTTCATTGGTCTAGGTGTTGATGGAATATTCTGTGTTTCTTGAATGCTCCTGTCATCCCATCAAAACCATGCATTACATGCATTCTTAGTTGAGGGCCAGCTTTTTCTATGTGATCATTTTAAAATGAAAATGTTAAGCACTTCAAACTAATGTAAATTATATCAAAACCTACATTTCAGAATGCACATGTTACTGCCTACTTCTGGCAGTGAAGTACTTAGGATTTTATTTAACTGCTAAAAATTGCTGTTAAAATGAGAATTGGCAGGCTTAGCAGTAAGGTAAGAATCTGTATTAGAAGTATGTCAATTCAACATGGTCATGAAAACGGAACATAATCAAAATCCACTCTGAATGCTTTGTTTGGTTTTGTTTGTTTGAAGGCATTGATTTCTTTCTTATGTTGTCATCTCTCTGTGCTTTTACTGCAGTACTCGTGTTAAGTGTCTTACCTCTGTTATTTTTGGAAAGTTTCAGTCAACGACAATAGATTACTAGCAGCCCTTAAATGGTACTTCCCCCTTCCCCCCCAAAAAAAGGGGGAAAATTTTATCCATAGGCAAATATTCCAGCTTTGTCAAGCTAAATCACAATTTCTCTCTCATGGTGTAGCACACACAACATACGTCACTTATTCTTGAACGAAATGCAGCTATGCAGAACTGCAGTTAACTGACTTCAGCAGCAGCAGTAGATGGCAAGGTTTATTTTAGGCAAATGTTGAAAAATGAAGGAGAAGTTTAAGATTGCAAAGAAAGGCTTGGCAACAATCCTCACAGAAAGACCAGCTGTTCATAAAATATTTTGTCCTTAGATGACTTATGAAGGGCTGTTTACCTACAGATTGATTTGTGGTGTCTCATATTCTGACAGATGATCAATAATGGATTTTATAGCAATAACTGAAGTCTGATTATTCCTTTGTCAGCTGAGATGCCTTAGGGCACTTGAGATATCAGCAGTACCAGCTGTGTCCCACAAGGCCTTCAGAAAATGCATGCCCATCTGGAAGAACAGCTGAAGACCAAGTGAGAAACCTTGGGGATATTTAATGATAAAGGACTACCTTTGGGCAACCGAATTGTGCCCAGTGGTATCATTATTGACAATATAGTGTATTTTTGCTGCAGGAAGATGTTATATGTACACAGACATGATTGTGAGAGTGAAGAAGACAGCACAACACCAAATGTGAAGTCTCATCTGTTTGGCAGTTCTTAATAGAGGTTGATATCTGAAGAATTATGACTCAGAAATCTATGTTGCAAGTAGAAAACTACATTTTATTTGGCTTAAGGGGAGTTGAAAATCCCAAATTTACAATGCAGCACATACTCTTGTCTCTGTGCTTGGCTTTTCTCTTTGGATACAGTAAATCCCTACATCCCTCAGCTTTTTAATATTTCATCACGCTGCATTTGAGCGGACTCAGGTGAATGGCTCTGCAGGCTCAAGAGTGCTGTTCCCTCCGGGGTGACATTTACTAACAGGGCAGGTCTCCAAGGCTGCTCCCTGAGTAACGTGAAGAACAGGTGCTGTGCAATCTGAATTGGTTTAACTGTAGTAAAAGCATTCATATCAAAGAGCAAACATTGCTGAAAGTCCATATTCTGGTTTACCTACAGGATAACTTGTTCGAAGACTGTATTAATGTCTCAGGTCGAGCTTGGCTCCCAGCCAAGTGCCTGGACCACGGTCACAAACCCTCTCCTTCCCCCACCTCCTCTCCCCGGACAGACTGGAAAAAAACCAGACAAACCCAACTGAATTCCAAGCAATATATATATATATATTGGAATTATATACAATCAGGATGCCACCCACAGGGGACCCCCAAAGGGAAAAGAGAAGGGAAAGGGAAAGGGAAAAAGGGAAAAAAGGACCAGAAAAACTCAAATGTAGCTTCACACAATCAACCCCAAAAACCCGTCAACACACAGGTATCACAATAATAGCTTACAACGTTCCTCAAGATAGCAGAGCCCCGCGTTATCAACTGCCGGCACTCTCCGCTCCTCAAGGCCAACCAGGCCCACCAGGCCTCACTCCTTCACCCGGGCAGAATGACAGCAGAGAACCTTCGCCTCCAGTCCGCCGGAAGAAAGAGAGGCCTCGTCTGGACCTGCTCTAACAGGCCATGTCTATCTTGTATTTGGTCTGGCTGAGATGGAGTTCATTTCCCCATAGCAGCCCTCACAGTGCTGTGCTTTGCATTGGTAGCTAGAAAGGTGTTGATAACACATCAGTGTTTTGGCTACTGCTGAGCAGTGCTGTCTCCCAATATTTCCCCCCCCCCATCAGTAAGCTGGGAGTGGGCAAGATCTTGGGAGGGGACACAGCTATGACAACTGACCCAAAGGGATATTCCATACCATATGACCTCAGCTCAGATATAAAAGCTAAGGAAAAGAGGAGGAAGTGGGGGCATTTTTTATTCACAATATTTGCCTTCTGGAGCAACCGCTATGCATGCTAAAGCCCTGCTTCCTGGGAGGTGGCTGGACATCACTTGCTGATGGGATGTAGAGAATAAAATCTGTGAGTTTTTTCCTTTGCTTGTGAGCACGTGTGACCTTTCGCTTTTGCTTTAGTAAACTGTCTTACCTTGATCTACAAGTTGTTTTTCATCTTATTTTCTCTCCCTTGTCCAGCTGAGAAGGGGGAGTGACAGACCGGCTTGGTGGGCACCTGGCATCCAACCAAGGTGAACCCACCATACTTACGTTGGGGGCCCCAGAGCTGGAAGCAGTACTCCAGGAAGTGAATGAAAAGTGGAGTAGACAGGAGAATCACCTCCCTCGACCCGCTGGCCACACTCCTTTTTATGCAGTCCAGGATATGATTGACTTTCTGGGCTGCAGGTGCATGGTGTTGACTCATGTACAATTTTTCATCCACCAAGTCCTTCTCTGCAGAGCTGCTCTCAATCCATTCATCACCCAGTCTGTATTGATACTGGAAATTGCCCTGTCCCAGGTGCAGTACCTTGCATTTGGCCTTGTTGAACTTCATGAATTTTGCATGGGCCCACTCCTCAGCCGTCAACCTAGTGCTACCATAATCACCCCTAAACGATATCCCCACCAGGCCACCAGCCTCTTGAACACTTCCAGACAGTGATTCCACCACCTCCCTGGGCAAATTGTTCCAATACCTAACCACTATATCAGTGAAAAATTTTTTCTAATACCTAATCTGAACCTACCCTGGCACAATTAAGGGCCATTTCCTTTTGTTCTTTCACTTGAGACATGGTAGAAGAGACTGACCCCCACCTCACTATGACCTCCTTCCGGATAGTTGTAGAGAGCATTGTCCCACCTGAGCCTCCTCTTCTTCAGAATAAACAACCCTAGTTCTCTCAGCCGCTTCTCATAAGACATATTTTTTAGACATTTCAACAGCTTCGTTGCCCTTCTCTGGACACACTTCAGTACCTCAATGTCCTTTCTGAAGTGAAGGGCCCAGAACTGAACACAGTACTTGAGGTGCGGTCTCACCAATGCTGAGCACAGGGGGATGATCACTTCCCTAGTCCCACTGGCCGTGCTATTC
Source organism: Pseudotriccus pelzelni (assembly GCA_035584735.1). Classification (NCBI taxonomy): domain Eukaryota; kingdom Metazoa; phylum Chordata; class Aves; order Passeriformes; family Tyrannidae; genus Pseudotriccus; species Pseudotriccus pelzelni. Next base: position 444,567 of record JAWMRA010000082.1, on the reverse strand, counting down.
TTGATACAGGCCAAGATGCCATTGGCCTTTGTGGCTACCTGGTCACACTGCTGGCTCATGGATATAAGTTGGCTGTCAGCCAGCACCCCCAAGACCCTTTCTGCTGAGCAGCTCTCAGGATATTCCTTCCCAAGCCTGTAGCGCTGCATGGGGTTGTTGCAACCCAAGTGCAGGACCTGGCATTTTGCCTTATTGAACCTCATGCAGTTGTCCTCAGGCCATCAATCCAGTCTGTCAAGATCTCTCTGTAGAGTCTTCCTGCCCTCAAGCTGATCAGCACTCCCACACAACTTGGTGTTGTCTGCAAACTTACTGAGGGTGCACTCAATTCCCACATCCAGATCATCAATAAAGGTGTTAAACAAGACAAGCTCCCAATATTGAGCCCTGGGGAACACCACTTGTGACTGGCTGCCAGCTGGATGTAGCATCGTTCACCACCACTCTCTGGGCCCGGCCATCCAGCCAGTTTTTTTTACCTAGCAAAGAGTACACCTGTCCAAGCCATAAGCAGCCAGCTTCTCCAGGAAAATGCTGTGGGAGATGTCATGAATTGCTTTACTGAAGTCTAGATAGACAACATTCACAGCTTTTCCCTGTTAGCAGATCACTAACCATTTCCTCCTTGATTATGGGGGCTTTACTCAGCTCCCCATCACCAACTTCCAGCTCTGGGAGCTGGGTATCCTGAGGGCAACCAGTTTTGGTATTAAAGACTGAGGCAAAGAAGGCATTAAGTACATCATCCTTTTCCTCACCCCCTGACACTATGCTACCCTCTGCATCCAGCAAAGGATGGAGACTCTCCTTAGCCAGTAAGATGGCATCCCTTCCCTGAAGTGTATCAACTGCACCATTCAACATGATGTCATCTTTAAACTTGCTGAGAGTGCACTCAGTCCCAATATTTACCTCTGAGAGATACCACTTGTTACTGATCTCCATTTGGACACTGATCCATTGCCCTTTGTGAAACAATGTTGGGTCTCTCTAATCACCTCTCTGTCTTCCATGTGTTTTGACAAATCTTCCAGGATGATCTGTTGTCTTAGTTTAAGACACAAATGTTTGCTAAGGAGGACGTGTTAGGAAAAATGAAACCAAATTTCTCCCTCTAAGTTATTATAACTTTGAAATTAAGAGGCTTCAGGTGAAAAGGTGGGGAAAAGGAAAATAACAGCTCTTTATTCACATATATATGTATATAACAAACCCAAACAAGCAACACTACCAAACAACCAAAACTTTCAAAACAAAGTCCTACTTCCCCTCTCCACGTAACCGTAAACCACCCCAAGCAGGGGCGACTCGCATGTTTCAGAAGGCGAGGAGTGCAGTGACTCACTGCCAGGCAGCAGGGAGGTGTTAGCGGGCACTTGCGAGGTGGAGACTACCATGGTTCTCCCATGACAGTCAGGGGCTGTCTGCGGGCTGTTCCCAGTGGCTCTCTACAGCCGCTTACGGCCATGTGAGCATTGGCGGCCTTGCAGCAAACAATGGAAGGGGGGTTCCCATCAGTCTCAGGGCTATGGGCGTGTTCCTCAACAACAGCTCTGAGCTCCCTGGCTCAGGAAAAATAGCTGGCCGCAGTGGCAGGCAATGGGGGCTAGGTAGCCACGGCAGGGAGATGCTCTGATATGCGGCACTGGCGCAGGGCGCAGGCTGGGGCAGGTACCTTGCTCTAAAATGGTTAGTGGCTCTCCTGGGCTTATCCCGGAAGATATATAATTCATTAAAAGTAAGTACTTCTTTCTCAACACTGACTAGGAGACAAAAGGTTTTCTTCTATTTCTGATCAGTTAGTATGCAGATCACAAGTATACTTTAGCAGTTTTTTCTGATGTTAAGAAAGAGCTACTGTCAGCAGCTTGTTACACACACATTACTTTGGTAATGCACCTTCTGTCTGTTGCGATAGCAACCTCCAGAAAATTACCTCAGCATCCATTCAAATTCATTTTTACAAAAGTAAAGTAATTATAGCTATGATTAACTTCTTAAACTTTGTCTGTAGTGTAAATTTACTCAGTGCTATGTTACTGGGGTTTTTTAAAAGTAGCTTTATGCAATTTTCCTTTTGTTTTTGTTCCTTTGTATAATGATTAGCTGAATAACTACCATTTGGGTGAGAGGTCATAACTAAAATATGTCTCATCAAAATAAGATATTTCTTAACAGGTGGTAAAAATAAAATCATAGTGCCATGTAGTTCTGCCCTAAATTGTTTGCACAGTTGCTGCTAACTGTATAACTGACTCCCCAGTAATGACTGTGATTATCTGGTTTTGGATTCCACCCTAAGACAATGGCCAGGATGTTTCCAGTATCCATATCTTTAGTATAATTTTGAACTTAATAAACTAATAAAACATCTGGGTTTGGCAATTGTTTGCAACACTTTTTGTGAAAGTTAATGTTTATGACAAGTTTCCTTGTTTGTTTGCAAGAGTGCATGTGTGTAGCAACGTCTTGTGTATACTGAACAGGCAGTTGTGTCACAAAAACTGATTGCAGAATTTGTGCATGCATGTATGTGGTGAAGCTTCTAAGGGCTTGCAATTTTATTTGAGTGTTGTTCTTTTTTTAGTTAGACCCTTATACTAAAATCCCTTATGCATGCCTGTTATGTGATTAAAATTTTTTTATGTGCCCATTTTCTCATGTGAGTACTGCATTTGTCAGTAGTTTGATTAGAACTGCAGTAGATGAGTGCTTTAAAAGCCATAGTGAATTGTGACTTTAATAAGTAATGATACAAAAAAGAATTAAAAATATTCATTTTCTGATAGTGTTTGTTTTCACTCTTCATCCAAAGTAGTCTGAATTCAGAGACTCTCAAGACATTTCATGTAGCCCTATAATTTTGTTAGATGTCTTTTAAAGTAAATGTCTTCACAAGTCCTCTTCTTGTTGCAAATAAACCAGTGGAAGAGGTAACTCCATCCTGTTTCCCTGCTGGAGGTTACAGACTTCCCACACCCCAGTCTGTATCAGTGGAACAAGCTGGCTTAATTTGAACAATTTCCATAGTGTTTCTTTGCTGTTTCAAATAGTTTTCACAGAAAGAGGTTATGGAGACATTGCACAAGCGCAAGAGCTAGGGATGGACTGTGACTTTTGGAAAAAGGTGCAGTGAGAAGCAGCTGAAGTGAGGATTTGGCCTGCACAGTTGCAGTTGGAAAAGGTGTTTGATATTTTCATGTTTATATTTAAAGTTGCTGTTTGTGCCAGAGTCAATACAAATGTGATTCTCATTACTGTTCTCTTTTATATGCTCACTGTCAGGATGCTAGGCATCCTCAAGTGTCAAGAAGGAATATGTGGATTGAAACCAACTCAAGCCTGTTTCTCTCCTCAAAATTATTTTGTTAGTCATTCAGTTCTTATACTCCATATTGAGCTTAGCCAGGTATGCATTCCTCCCATGATGGTCTGGTTAACTCAGAGAGAAATTCACACTCTCTTAGAGACAAACATTTACATCACCAGTTGATCCACTCTACTCATTGATCCAACGCTTTTTGGTATGAAGAAGCATTGAGTATAATTCACTGCAATAATAAAGACATGATAAACCAAAACTATTATAAACCCTTTATAAAAGGGTTATCAAAGGTGTGCCCTCAACTTGAGAACTGTGTGCAGTTCTGGGGCCCACAATTTAAAAAGGATGTTAAGATCCTTGAATGGCAACAAGCTGGTGAAAAGGATGGAAGGAATGTCCTATGCGGAGTGGCTGAGGACTCTGGGTTTGTCTAGTTTGGAGAAAAGGAGGGTGAGGGCGGACCTCATTGCTCTCTACAGCTTCTGGAGGAAGGGAAGTGGAGAGGGAGGTGCTGAGCTCTTCTCCCTGGTATCCAGTGACAGGACATGTGGGAATGATTCAAAGCTACACCAGGGAAGGTTCAGATAAGGAAACATTTCTTTATTGTGAGGGTGGTCAAACACTGTAACAGGCTTCCTAGAGAGGTGGTCTATGCCCCAAGCCTGTCAGTGTTTAAGAAGCATTTGGACAATGCCCTTAATAATATGCTTTCAGTTTTGGTCAGGCAGTTGGACTACATGATCACTCTAGGTCTCTTCCAACTGAACTAGTCCATTCTATTCTAAAAATATAAAATTCTAAATGTTACTGTAACAGCTATAATAACAATATTTGAAAATTTTGTGTGCTGGTATTGTGTGTTTAAGTAATAATAGCATTCCAGTTGTCTTTTACTTTTTATGTAAATATTCACTTTTGTTCACTTACACTTTCCATATTCCCTCTCAGCATTTTGAAATATTCTGTCAACCCAATAAGTTACTTTAAAAAAATTAAACTGTCACCCCATTCCTCCTAATGGAAAATGTGTATGCAGTCCTAGAAACATAAAAGTATACTCCTTACACAGCTAATACAAAAGTCATTACACTGGTATTGAGCATGTCTGTTGATTTGTCTCACTGCCATTTTGAGAAGATTGTACGATTAAAGAGAAACAATTAATTTCTGCTATATTCCAAATGTCGTGGGTTTGTCTAGGGACAATTTTTTTCACACCCCTCACAAATTGCTCTAAGGTGAGAGAAGGTTTATGCAGACAAAAGGAATCTGATTGGGGAGAAATAATATTAGGATTTA
>JAWMRA010000079.1:4922998-4954656 GCA_035584735.1 Pseudotriccus pelzelni | reverse complement strand
TAGTTTATATCAATACATTTATACTTTTAATAAAGGGCTGTTATTCCTTCCTGGACATAATTCAATCTTACCTGTGTGTCATTTAAACTGAGACAATGGGATTTAAAGATACAAGTTGACACACTTTCCCTGAAGCAAAGTAAAATCTTTTTTTCTTTTTTTAATATTACCAACTTCCCTGTGTTTTACCAGCTGCACAGTACAAGCCACCAGCCATCTCTGACCTCCAGGAGAACTCTATCCCAAGTCAACAAGCTGATACAATGATTTCCTTTTTGTTGCTCTGGAGCCACAGTGCAGTAATCACCCCGAGATTCCCACAGTAACGCTTTTGTCACTATGGCTTCTGTTAGAAATGTGTACATTTGTTCAAGGATAAACTCAAGGTTCGTAGAACATGTCAAACCAACTGTTTTAGAGCCTGATGCTCATGATTTACTAACAGTACAGGCAGAAACTCTTCAGCTCTCACCTTGCTATTCCAGTGTCTCTCAACTACCATCTACGGGAGTAATTAAAACCACACACCCACCCATCCATTGGCTTCACTGCCAAGGTGTTTCCCATTGCATTTTTTGTTGTAAAATGTGTGGACACCTGCAGCGGCTGAAGCTGAGGAATGAGAAAGAATCAAGAGATGACTAAGGAGACCTCAAGTAACTTGCACATTCCACGGTTTTGGCAGAGCTGAGAATGGACTTTATTGATAAAGAATTTGTGAATTGTTAGTGCATGGTTCAGAAGATTCTGTATCCCCAGTTTTAATAATTTTCAGTATGTCTGGGCAAGTGTGACATGTTCTCTCCCTTGCCATTCTCCCTTGGCCCTGATTGGCCAGGATCTGCCCCAGTGTAGGCAGTCCTGCAGCTAGTCCTTGTTCCTATGATTAGCCCCTGTTAATGTCATGTTCCCTCCTGTTCTTCCCATTAGCTAGCCCCTGTTGTCCATCCCATACTCCTCCTAATTTTCTAGCACCTTCCACACCTGACCCTATATAAGCTGGTGTGTTACCTTAATAAAGACGATAGCACTTCACCTCCTACTCTGCATGAACCCCTGTGTGCTGTTGTGCTCCTTTCCCCAGCCGGACCATGGCAGACACCTGCTTCAAATCAAACCTCATACATTTTATAAAATTTGCAGCAAATTTCATGGGGTAATGGAATCTAGTGACTACAGGTGTGGATTATAACCAAAACTCAAATGTTTCACAATCCTGTTACAAAAATGCACTCTTGTGACAACAAGATGTTTTATACCACTTTAAGGCTGTCACTAGACACTTAAAAGTGAGAAAGGACACTCCCCGGGCAGGTGGAGCTCGTTAGCCCTGTAAGGCAATCCATCTACGTCCTGAAGGACCTCGCTGCCACCGTCCAAGCTTGCTTGGCCCCGGCAGATGAACCTTAGGATTAATGGCGAAGACTGGCCATTACATTACATTACATTACATATGTAGGCAGGAACCAAAGAATGTTGATGCCTTTGTTAAAATGTTTCAATAGCGTAAAGCTTGGATGAGCATGGAGCCAGCCTTTTGTGGGAATCACCCATTTCCCTGCTTTGGCAAACCGGAATAAAGAAATCGAAATCCTTCACCGCGGCGTGTGAATTGGCACCGCCCACAAAGGGAGGAGCACGCAGCCGGGACAACAGCTGGGGCCCGCAGCAAGTTCCCGTCCGTCTCTCCGCTCCACATCCCGTTTGCACCGTGCCGACTGCGCACCGCAGGCGGCGTCAGGAGAAGGGTTGGAGAAAGGGCGGCTCCGGGCGCAGCAGCACCGGCACATCGGGGCCCGGAGCTCCCGGGGGAGTACCAGGCCTCTGGGGGCGCAGGGTGGGCAGTCCCGCAGCTCGCCCGCCCCCCGCGCTGGCGCGGGGCATCGGGTACCCGTTCCTTCCGGCCCTTCCTCCGCCGGCACCGCCCGCCCGGTGCCGCGAAGGCCGCGGCTGCTCTGCCACCGGCGGGCGCGGGTCCCAGCACCCTCGAGCCCCTCCCTGCCCGCCCGGAGCTGCCGCCCCGGGTCTTACACCTGGGAGCGGCTCGGCCCCAAAGCGGCCGCCCGGCAGAGCCGCCTCCCGCCAGCGAGAATCACAGACAACCGAGGCGCCTCCCCCGGCCCAGGTGGGTGTCCCAGAGCCCTCCGCCCGCACCGCCCGGCGCTGCTGCCCGCACTGACCGCAGGTCTCCTCACTCTCCTCCCTTCGCCGCTCCGGCCTCGCAGTGAGGGGGCGCGGTCGCCACGGGTGACGTCACGTGACACCGGGAGCGGGGCCACGCAGCTCCTCCCGCGGCCCCGCCCCTTTCGCTCTTCTCCCTCAGCCCCGCCCCTTCCGGTTTGACAAGCCCCGGGATTTATTCAATTCAATTCAATTCAATTCAATTCAATTCAATTCAATTCAATTCAATTCAATTCAATTCAATTCAATTCAATTCTTCAATGCCCGCAGCCCCGGCGGCACCGTCCCTGACCCGCGGGCATTCTGCCCGCGCCCCCCGCGCCAGCCGCGCGAGGAGGCGGGCCGGCGGGAGGGACTTGTGCAGGGAATGAGGGATCAGGGAGCGGCGTCGGGAGTGGGTCGGGGAAGGTGAGGGTCCGTGGAAGGCACATGGGCACAGAGCAGGGATGGTATTCAACTACTTGCCAGGCGCCTCCGCAGGTGTGAGAGCCTTTATCCTTGAGGTACTCAGGAGAGACAATTCTCTTCCTCCTGGGACTGGAGACTTCATTCATGTCCCTCACAGCCACAGGACAAGGACTCCTGTCTGTGCTACGATTCTTCATCTTCCGATGCTTCTTTTTGAAAGAGTTCTCCAGTTCTACCTGCCTGTTCCACATGCTATCCCACAGCAGACTGGGAAAGTGAGAGTTGCTGCAGCACATGCTGATGGTGAAGCATACAAGGGAGACGTGCAGCAAGATCTAGACCAGGCTGTTGCCTCCTGATCCCATGAGACACTAGTACAGGGTCAGAGCCTGGAAAGCTCCCGCCAGCCCTGGAGAACAGGAGAGCCACCTGCGAGGCCACACTGGTGCCCAGTGCAGCACCCCAAGGCTGCCATAGGCCTTGTTGCCATGCAGGAACCTGGGAACAACGGCACTGCTTGCCTGAACTTGCACTAGAGACCCAGAGGTGGAGTCAGGGTGGGTGGTGCCCAAGGGCCGGGTTTGTGCATGGCAATCACTCCTGGGCGCCTTCTGCCAGGTTTCACCCTGCGGTTATTGGCAGAACACTCTAAAGCAGAGAGGTTTTCATGGCCAAGAAAAAAAGAGAGCCCAGAGAAAGGGGAGGAGAGACACAGATGGGGGAAGGAAGCAGGGTATGGGAGAAGAATAAGAAGTATTTTCAGTTACAAGAACAAAGAAAAGGAGAAGGAAGGAAATTCAAACCCTCAAGGCCTTAGTGCACAGTCTGAGCCCCAGCTGCACCACAGTGCCAAGGGCTTATCCCCCACAGTGCCTTGGGAGGAGGCACCCCCACACCCTCCCGCTTCCACTCGCCCCAGGGGACATGCGACCCTGAGAAGGTGCTGGTGCTGCCCCACTGCAGGGACTGGCACAGCCACCCCTCCTGCATCACTCAGGGACATGAACAGCAACAGGGCCAGGCCCCACACCTGGACCCAGAGGAAGGGAAAGAGCAGCCACCCCAGCCCTGGGGAAGGGAGCTGGGGCAGCCCTCACCACCCAGCCCTAGCAAGGAACCACTGCAGCTGCCCCAGTTGGGCAACTCTGATCCACAAGGTGTCAAGCTTTGTCCTTCCCAGCGATACCTCAGTGGCCCCAATGCCAGGACATCATCTATGAAACACAGGGCTTACCTAAACAGCTACGGTTTGGCTGTAGAAGGTGTAGAAGTAAAATGGGGCCAAAAAAAGAAGGCCAAATAGCAAACCGCTGGACCCTCTACCTTCTTACCTATGGATAAAATCCTCATTCCTAGCCTTCTAACCTCTCTTTTGTTACTCATAAATCTTTTTTTAGGGCCCACAATTTCATTTGGAGGATCTATACTCTCATTCGACACTCAAAAATCCTTTGCTGTGGTTCCAAAGTTATATTGACAGGATCCAAAGCCTCACATTTCCTTTCCAAAGTCTTACTTTTGGCTTCCAAAGCCTCATTTTTAGTGCCCAAAGTCTCCATTTGAATTTGCAGTGTCTCCTTTGGGGTGTCCAAAGCAGTGATTTTCCTCTCTGAAGAGCTTTTGCACTCTAAACTGGTATTTTTATGATTTAGCCAGGTGTTCTTAGAGTCCAAACCACATCTTGAATGTCCAAACACTCATTTTCAAGATTCAAAGCCCTCTCTTATGGTCCCAAGCCTCATTTATAGTATCAAAATCTTCACTTCTGTAATAAATTGGTTTGGTCCGTATAAAAAAATTATAAGTAACTAGTTCTAGCTATACTTAACCATTTCTTTAGCAGCTTAATCCTTCAAAGAAGTGATTCCTGGAAACACCTAGACATTCATTTACATATCTAAAAGGCTTACTGGAAGCCAAGAAGACAGCTACTGATAACAAGAAGAGATAAACTGAACCTGAGAGGATACAAAAGACCAAAGGAAAGGACAATGATTCGCTGTTAGCCATGGGGGCTAGCAGCCCTACACGTGGTTTTCACCTAGTTACCGCTTGTTAATAAATTTTACCTTATTTAATTTATAAATTGGCTCTTTAAATTTATTCGGCCACTTAGTAACTTATAACAACTTCCAGACTTGAAAGAACGTGGACCTGTTGGTTTCTCTCCAGAGAAGGCAGCAAAGTAGACTGGAGCACCTCTTCTGTGAAGACAGAGAGTTTGGGTATTTCAGTGTGGAGAAGAGAAGGCTCCACGTCCACCTTCCAGCACCTTCCAGCCCTGAAAGTGGCTCCAAGACATCAGGGTTGTTGTACAAGGAGGTATGGAGTGACAGGACAAGGGGGAATGGTTTCAAACAGACAGAAATTAGGTTTAGATTAGATTTTGGGAAAAAATTCTTCCCTGCAAGGGTGATGAGGCCCTGGCATGGGTTGTCTAGAGCAGCTGTGTCTGCCCCCACCCTGGCAGTGTCCAAGGCCGGACAGGATGGAGCTTGAAGCCACCTGGTCTAGCGGAAGATATCCCTACCCATGGCAGAGGAGTTGGAACTAGATGATCTTTTAGGTTCCTTCCAACCCAAAAAAATCTAGGATCCTATGATTCTGCGATTCTATGATATGATGATTTTTAAGGGTCCAGTGACTCATGGCTGCTTTGCTAGGGGAACAGGTCATGCCAGGAGCCTGCTCTGGCCTTGACTCTCCACATACTCCAGCTTCCTGGTGGAATTGTTGATGGTTGCCTTAGGGAGACAGCATTTCTGGATGGATTCTCTTTTAGGCATCCACAACACTTTGAGGCTGGCCAGGAGGTCACTTGAAGGGTGAAGTCACCAAGGTGTTCTCACCCCTGCTTCTTGAGCAGGGGCACCTGAAGGCACTTGTCCATTACCATGCACAGAGGGCTGTGGAACACGTCCAAGGATGGAGCCTCCACAGGCTTTCTGTAGAGCCTCCGCTGGTGCTCAGCACCTGGACGGCACCCTTTACATTTCCCCTTACTGAACCGCAGGGGGTCTTTGGCAACCCATCTCTCCAGCCTGCCCAGGTCCTTCAGGATATCAGCACAAGCCCCTGGCGTAAGTGTCACTCCTATCAGTTTGGTGTTCTCTGGCAACTTGCTGAGCATGCCCTTTGCCCTAGCAGATGGACTATTAGTTAAGGAAGATGTTAAGCAGGATCAGTCCCGGTGCTGATCTCTGGGAGACACCGGAAGTCTGGCTCTGCACTAGACTTGGTGCCCAACTGTCCAGCCTGTTTCAGTCCCATTCGCTGTTGGCTCATCCAGCCTTCGAATGACTTGAACTACATATTTTTAAAAAAGAGATTGCCAGATGGGCAGATGCAAGCAGGCAGCTTTCAAAATACCATCATACAAACATCCGCACTGAGTATTTCCACCAATTTCCCCAAAACCTAAGAAGGAAACAGTCTGTAAATTATTCATGCAAGGACAACAAGCAGTTTTAGTTCTGGCTTTGGTTCTTCCGTCTGCTGATTCCAAATGAGTGTTTCCTCCTCTTCTTTGCTGATTGGTGGTAGTCCGTGATCTCCACAAACCGCCTGCGGAGATCATAGCCCTGCCGTAGTGACCTACCCTGCTCTCTCTGCCTTTGCAGTGATTGCTCCTGAGCAGCACTGGGTGCAGGAGCTCTCTGGCAGGTTCTTTTGGAGGGTTTTGAAGCTGTGCCATCCTGGGGAGCGTGGTCACGTCCTGGGGGACTAGTTCTCTTCCTTTTCTTCCCTGTTGAGTTGTCGTAGTTGGTGCTGTTGACAAACCAGCTATAGTGATCATTGCCCCACTGCAGGGATCTGCTCTGGGCCTTCTCCCTGGCACTCTTCCTCTGACAGCAAATCAGTGTAGTCCTGTCAGGCAGAGCCTGTGGTCCTGCAGAACCCGCCTGCTTGCTGCTGCCCCCACACTCACTCAGGAAGGAATGGGCATAGGATTGTGTCAGTGAGGAAGTCTCCATTTCTCTCATTTTCAAATCAGAGCATCTGGAGAAAAAAAGAGTGACCTTTGTTTAGGACATTCCTCGCAGACTCCTCTGGGATTCAGTAATTTTCTTGGAGTGATTTCTACAACAGAGAGAAGACTTTACCAAAGCTACCAGTGGGAAATTCAACTGGGATCTTCCCACCAAGTCTGCCCTTGTCAGAGCAAGTCCTCCTCTCTATACCCTCTATGGCCTCCATCTCACAGAATCCTAGAAAGGTTTGGTTTGGCAGGGTCCTTACCACCTAGTTCCAAACCCCCTACCATAAGCAGAGACATTTACTACACCAGATTGCTCCAAGCCATCCTTCCAGGGATGGGGCAGCCGCAGCTTCTCTGGGCAACATATTTCAGTACCTTACCACCCTGTCAGGGAAGAATTTCTTTCTAATACCTAATCTAAATCTTCTATCTTTCATTTTGAAATTTTTACCTTTTGTCCTATCAGTATATTCCCTGATAAAGAGCCCCTCCTCATCTTTCCTGAAAGCCCTTTTAAGGCCTCTTCTCTATGTGAGCCAGTTTGAGAGGGCAGAAAGAGAGCAGTTTGCATAGGGCAGCAAGCCTAAAGCCCAGCAAGGGAAGAGGAGGACTGGTGTGGGGTAATTCAGAATTGACAGCACTGAAGGATGCACTGAAGGAGAAATTGTCTCCTATGGCCCTTCTCACACTCAGGAGAGTGAGAAAGCAAATAGCAAATCCAGGAAAAGGAAACATATTTGAACACGTGACACTGGTTATTACCTGGCATAGAACAGCAAATAAGCTTGCTGCCTGAGAACTGCATGGATGCCACAGTTATCCACAGACTCATCATCCATCTTGTACCACAGTCCATTGCTGGCCTGCAAAGGAAGGCATCCGTCTCTGGAGGGCAACTGCAGGGTTTCTCCATAATGCCACAGGTAGAAAAGTGCTGAACCAAGGGTGCACCAAAACAAATACAATCCAGCCGCAAAAGAAACCTTCTTCCCCAAAACCCTGTCTGCCAGTAACACTAATGGGAAAGTTTGTAGTCCCCAGCACACATTTTTCCCCTTCAGGATGGAAGTTGCTTTTTACCTTTGTGTAGCAGAAGAAGTGTCCATCAAGACAGGTGTCACCACTGTGCACCACAACAGCATACAAGGAGTAGAGGAGGGGTTCTCCAGCTGTGTCAGACATGTATGGCAGAAGATCCAAGTACTCAGGATACTCCACAAACTACAGAGAGACCAAGTGGGTCAGAAATTATCCTGAACTACCATATAAAATAGCCTTCAGCACATAATGGTTTGGGTGGCATGAAACAGTTCTCAGCCAAAGCAGCTCTGTCAGAACAGAGTCCAGTCTCATCTTCCCACAGGAACTCTCCTCTTCCCATAAGGGAACATGAAAAACTCAAAATGAGCAGCTTCTGGAAGAGCATACTGCTTTGGGGAATATCTTGCTCCAGGAAGAGCAAGCTGCACTGCAGTTGCATACGCACCGTGCTGATCTTCTTGCCAGTGTGATCAGCAGCCCTTTCCAGACACACCGTGAAGACCTTGGGCACATGATGGACTGTAACTCTCTTAGAGATGGTAACCTTCTTCTCACACCTTGAAACCAAGTACAGAGCCAAGTGCTGAAATGCACCCTATCTTGCCACAGCAAGGCCAGACAAGCTTCTGTGTCTCATATCCTTACAGTATTTTAAGGCTATTCCATGCCATAAAGTCACATTAAAAAAAAGCTGCACCTCATTATTGTGCATTAAACCTCCATGAGAACATGATTCTGTGTGATGACATGCAGCCCCTTCACACTGGAAGTGTTAATGTCGTTAGAAATTATCTTACTTGCTACATTTGAAGCAGTTTTTTCCATCCAGCTGCTTGGGTGTCACAAAGTCCTCCAAAGCTGCAGTGAGGGATGAAGCTTCCTGGATGAGTGAGAAAGGAGCCACTGAGCTGTGGGAAATACCCTCGCCCAAACACTTCTGAGGAGTCAAAACCAAAATCCAGGCAGCTGATGCTGAGAGACCCACCATGACTTGACCACATAGCAAGTGTCCAAAAGGAGGCAAAAAACATTTCCCTCATGTCCCAGTGGTTCCTGGGGTCATCAAGAGCTTTCTCTCTGTGCCACCACTCAGTTCAGCTACTAATGGTGTGCAGGGTCATCAGCAGCAAAAACTGATTCAACCCATCAGCCTGGGAACCAGACAGGTGTGAAGGAGGACAAAGGGAAGGAGGAGGAGAGTATGTCAAGGGCGCAGAGGGAGTAATGCTACTTGTTCAGCTTAGAGCCAGCACCACTAGGAGACCAGTGCCATGGCCTCTGCAGAAGGATATCCATTCCCTTCCCACCCACCACAAAGCTCCCATGTGCTCGCAGGATCCATTTTTAAGACAAATGGTTCCTTTCTGGAAAGCTACAGGGACCTTGGAATCTCTTGAAGCACAACTGCAAGCCCTCTTACTTTAATATCCAAAAGGATATGCAGGAAGGCCTTGTAGGAATCAGAAACTGCTTGGCACCTCAAGCATGTGACTGGAAGGAAAATCAAAATGCTAAGTGAAGGAGAAAGTAAATTGACAGTAACAGTTTATGCTCTTGGTACCTACTATACAAGTCACAGGACCATGCTGTTTATCAGACAGAAGGGCAAAACCAATGTCAAACAGAGCAATTGTTGTGGAAATGTACCTCTGGATTTCAGAAGGCCCCCAAATATTTGATGAACAATGGTAGTTGTTTGAGAAGAAACATCCAAGCTGAAAATAAATGGCAAGGAAGAGAGTTATAGGGTTTCCTTGATGGGAGCACATCAAGGAGTCCAACAGGCTTGGGAACACTGAAGAGGTTATTTACTTATGCTTACTTGCTGCTTCCACTCAGACAGGCTCTTTGCATGGCCTTGAGAGCACAGCATAAGAACTCAAAGGCATCTCCGGCCGTGTCAGGCTCAAATTCTTCTCCTATGACTAAGAAAGAAGTTAGTAGTTCTACCCCGCAAGAAGGGGATAGAACCTGTTGAAGCACCTGAAATGACTTACGTTTGAGGTCCCTGATGACAGCCCTAGGCCAGATGGCAGTGGCTGAGGAACGCAGAACTTTCCTAACATGTGCTTCCATGATGCACATCATGCAGAAGTCTTGGTGAAAACCTGAAGAGACAGGGAGGGAAGTTTCTCAGGTTAGCAAATCACACCTAGCAGTGGGAAACCTAATGGAGATCTTGAAGTTCTAAGAACAGTCTTCACTCCTCTTGTCCCAAGGTGCCAATGTCCCAACAAGCCCAGCTCATTTTAGTGCACAGAAAACGTTCTTCAGAGAGAGGCTAAACTGGCGTAAGTTTTCAGTGCAACAGGCCAAGAGGGTTTAACTTGCAGGAACAGAGACATGGGGCTAGAAAGAGGTGCCCTCCTGAAGATGGACACACCTCAATAGGACAAGTGTCTTCATGGGGCTGCCAAAGAAGGGTTGTTCTTCTCCCAAATGCACTTGCAAGTTCTGGGAATCCTTGGGATGTGCTCAAGGGATTTACAAGGAGATGCTCCTAAAAGTACTCACACAACTGGCTATGCTCACGAGAGAGCAGGTAGTTGGCCAGAGGGGGGGTGTACGTCAGGCACTGCAGGATGACATTGATGTAGCAAGTACTGCCCAGGTTGCGGAGTCCTGGTCCGGGTCTCTGTCTCTGCTGCCAGTCCATGCAAATCTCCTCGGGGGGAAAGAGGATCCTTTGTGATGGAGTCATTTCCTCGGCAATGACTGCAAGGAAATTACATTTGAAGAGATGTGACAGTATTGTTGCTTGAAAGCATACTCAAATCTTGAGTTCTCTATAGGAGCACCAAGGACAACAGCTCTAATTGCCAATCCAGAAACACTGGGAAAGCCTAACACCCCACTGACACCTACTGGCAGGGAAACAGTTTTGGAGAACAGTCTGTTCCACTGCTTAGTCTGCCAAAAGTCCGACAAAACCAAACTCTGATTTCTGGCCCTCAGGCTACCTCCCTTTCCCTTTAGAGCCTTGGATTATCAGGCCAAGTCTTCCCTTTTCCTGACTGTAATGTGAAGAAGACAAGAAAGTACCAAGCAGAGACCCTGTGCATGACAGCTCTTTCTATGAGCAATGTCCTCTTCGAAGTCTTGTGTATAGTGGCAGAATAACCAAATGCATACTCTTGTGTGTAACCAAAACCTCCTGCATCAGTCTGGCTGCTCTCAGGAAATACCCAAGATTTCACTCTAGGTTGTCAGCGCATTGAAGCTCAGGGATGAAGCTCCAGCCACGTTGTCTGTGGGCATTCACAAAGTTCAAGCCTGCTGATAAAGCTGATACTCACAGGAGATGTTTCCTGTTGTGACTGTTGCTCCTCTCACAAACAGATGGAAAAGCTCTGGATAACAAAGGATGTCAGATCCTCCTCCTGTTGGAAAATAATATAGTTGTAGCTCAGTGTTTAAAAAACCCCAAATGTGACCCACAGAACAGCTTCAGCTGTAAAAAGGGTTTCATTGCTGCTTATAGCTGCTGCCAAAGACAAATTTTTCCTGCTTGGAAAAATGCAGGCACACAAGTAGCAAAGAAAGAAGCTGAGTTATCTTGAAGGCCAGCTCGGTCCAGCTAGCTTTTGCTGGCCTGCTTCTCAGGATACCAAGCATTGAGCAGGTGAAGTCCAAATTACTGGACAGGTGCCACATCTCTGCCCCTTTGTGACATGAGGCTGCAAGGGGGCATGTCATCTTGTGTCCACAGAACCCTGTGGCTGCCACAGCCTGGACACCTCTCACAGCTGGAAGTCACTGGACTTCCCCTGGCAAAGGTCTGTTCATCCATCAGCAGGGCTCCTGCCTCTTCCAGGAGCTGCAGCAACTGGAAGAGTTAAAGGCTGCTGAGGGCTGTGAGCCTGGTCACTGCTTTGGCTGGCACACTCAGTG
Organism: Pseudotriccus pelzelni; assembly: GCA_035584735.1. NCBI lineage: Eukaryota > Metazoa > Chordata > Aves > Passeriformes > Tyrannidae > Pseudotriccus > Pseudotriccus pelzelni. Next base: position 4,943,156 of record JAWMRA010000079.1, on the reverse strand, counting down.
TGCTGGGGGGTTCTGTTTCATTGCTCCCAGGTACTGGAATGTGTCCTTGAGACTTGTGTCCAAATCACCTGGGCTCTTACAGTTCATTTCCAATTAATTTTCTCTGCTCTCAAGGTCAGCTTCAGGGTGACACTGAACTAGCAGTACCGTAGGAACACCTTTAGAAACTGTGCTGACTAGACCTTGGCTGGCTACCAGGCCCCCACCCAGCTGCTCTCTCACCCTGGCTTGCTCATCTCGCTAAAAAGCACCGGGATTCTTTGGAATCCACCTGTCAGGAGAGCATGTTGGAATCCAAAGCCTCATTTTAGAGTGTAAACTCCTAAAGGGCTCAAAGCCTTATGTTCTTCATGTCCAAAGCCTCATTTGGAAGGTGCAAAAACTGATTTCTAGAATGTAAAATCCCATTTTTAAGGCCATACCTTTAGTATCCATATATTTTAGTAACCATAGTCCTTTCTTAGAACATAACAGTTTCATTGTTAGGGCCCAAGTCCAAACCCCCCTTGTTTAAGCACAAACCCCAAGACTCATCTGAACGGCTCAGGGTGTCGTTTTGAAGGCTGCAGGTCCTATTTGGAAGGTCCTTCATCTGTAGGGTCCGAAGACTCATTTGTGGAGTCTAAAGCCTTTCTTAGAGAGCCCAAATGATCAGTCATTCTTGGGCCCAAACCCAAAGAATGGCCAACCTCAAAGGATGCTTTGATACCACAAACTGTCTTTGCCCCCTGCAAAGCTCTGGAGGTTTAAAAGAAGGCTTTGAGCCTGCCAATTGGCAAACTAAGACCTAGAAAGGAAGTTTTTGTCCCAGAGAGAGAGTTTGTGGAAAGTAAAAAAGGAGTTTGGGCCCAAGAATGACTCTTTGGACTCTCTAAAGAAGGCTTAGGACTCTATAAATGAGCCTTTACCATACAAATGAAACTTTGGACCTTACCAATCAGATACTACAGGTAACAAAGGTAATATAGGACAGGTTGGAAGACAAGAAATTAAGATTTTGGCCCTAAAATGAAAGCTTTAGGGACAAAATAATTAATTAGTGAGGTACTACAAATGACCCTTTAGACCCTGGAAAGCAGGTGAACCTACTGGTACCTCTTCCGCCCCAAGAAATGAAGCTTTAGGCTGCACAGGGAAGGTAAATGCCAGGAACAGCTTTCTGTTCTGGTTCCTTTTGTGTGGAAGCAAACCCTGGACACGCTCAATTTTGGACCTCAGCTCCTAATTTCTGAGGTGGTTTCCTGAAAGTGGAGTGGGATCTTCTGAGATGGTTTTCTTGCTTTCTGAGGAGAGCAAAGGGAACTGCAAGCCATGCTCCATAGCCAAGGGGACTTCCCACTTCTCTGGGTGGACGAGGAAGATACAGGTGTTGTCTCACCTTGTGCAGCAAGAGCTGTTGTTGGATGTAGCCAGCCACTCTGCCCCAAGCAGTCATTTGCTGTGGAAAGCAAAGGGAAACCAAATTTGACTCTGCATCTGCTGGCTCTCAACCCTCCAGCACCCTTGGGCATTGGCAGGCACTGCTGTCCCCAGCCCCAGATGCAGATACCCTCGAGATGGCTGCAATCCCCACAACACTGCAATGGTGGCTCCTGGTGACACTCCTGTGGTAGCTGCAGATATCTGTACCTCTATAGGTGGTGCTGGGCATCCTGAAGGTGAGCTCTACCCCCTCCCAGAAGTCCATCTTGGTCTGCATCACACTGGTGGGTTAATCCTCAGTGGCAACAGCCAGGACAGACCTTCTGCAGCCCTTAAAACCTGAAGCTCCCTGTCTCCATTGTCACAGTTGGGAGGCAGAAATACGTCAGCTTGACCAAAAAGCTATTGAAGCTAAGCCACCTGCAGCCAGACTGTTTGGGCTGACCTGCTTCCCAGCGTGACACGGGAGATACCCACATTGTCATGGAGCAGGAAGGATGAGCACTCTCACCCTCCTCATAGTAGCTCAGGACCTACTTTACTCAGAAGTGCATGAGCAACTGGGTCTTGATGCTTAAAAGAAGGCTTTGAGCTGGCCAAACTGCAGATGCAGTCCTAAAGATGGGGCTTTGGTCCCTGACAGTGAGGCTTTGGAAACTAAAAAGGAAGGTTTGGGGCCAAAAATGAGCTTTTACACTGTATAAATCAGGCTTTGGACGTTGGGCCTTAGAAATGATGCTGTGGGCCCTCTAAATGAGTCTCTGAACTTTTAAAACATAAACCTTGGCACTTACAAATGAGGTTTTGTAGTCCAAAAAGAGGATTTTGGACTTTAAATGGACTATTTTTCTCCCAAATATATGCTTTGGTGATTTAAAATGTATGCTGGTCTCCATACTTTTGAGGATTGCATCATATAAATGGGGTTTGTGCTTGAAAAACTTGGGGTTGAATCTGAAAAATAATGCTATGGAACTGTGGTTTGGGCTCTATATTTTTTAATGGTTTTTTTGTTTGTCATTGAGATGGAGATTCAGATCCTTAACCAAAGAATGAGGGGTTTTTAACTAAAACCATCAATGCTATTCTCAGCACAAATCCAAAACACATCCCCCATACAAGCTACTGTGAAGAAATTTAACTTTATCCCAGCCCAAACTGCGATACAGTTTGGTTTCCAATAACCCCTTAGGCCCTTTTAGGAAATGAATAGGAATCATTTATGGATGAAATTTCTTGTTTTCACAGGTCAACAGCTGGCAACCCTTGTCCTTTCCTCTACAACTCATATGTAAAAGCCCCACATCAGGGATTTAAGAATACATGTCACATACCCCTCACCCCACCCCCGCCTCTCCCAAATGCAAGAAATAGCCAAACACTGACAATCAGACTCTTCTGAGATGGGAACAAATTATAACTTTATTATAATAATATATACTTATTAAAATGTGTACTTGTAATAATTACTATAAACTCAATAAAAGCAAACAAATACAATAACGAATCTCTTCATGTAGAGAAAACAGGATCTGCAACTTGGCTGTCAGCGAAATCAACTCCAACACCAAACCCAACAGAATGATCTTAAAAATCTTAAGATGATCACTATTTTTGGAGTTTGAACCCCACATCCCAGCAGGCCTAAAAATGTAAGTCTACTTTGGGACAGATACATTAAAATCTGTCTCTCAACAACAAGAATTAATAACAGCTTTAACAAGATAAGAGTCTGAATGCCTCTGTAAACTAATATTCATACAAAAAGTTCACACACTGACACCCCTCAGAAGGAATCCAATGCTTCATACTCATGTAGCTTCTGCTCTGCCGGCAGCTGTAACTGCTCCAGCCAGGACTCTCCTATTCTGATGAGTTCTTCAGGCTCAGGGTATTAGCATTGGAGTATTCTGGAAACACCACAAATGCAGAGAAAAGCATTAGTTAGTTCATAAGAATGGATATTAATATGTAATTACGTGGCACTTCAGAGAATTGCTTTACAGATCTAAAAGCCAAATTTTATATGTAACTTTGAGCTTTTTACCATCTCAACACGCTAACAACACCTTTCAAGAAACCTTCAGGACTGATAACCAAACAAAGGCAGCAAAATAATTCTCACTTTTTTAAATAGTTTGAATGTCAAGAGGAAAATGGTCTCAAAAGTCATTAAGGAGTCTCCTAATGCAGGAGATTCTCCTCTGATCTGTCTCAAGTTGCTTTTGTTTCTATTAGGCTACAAAACCAGTAGATCTGGAGAAAAACAAGGAGAAAACCAAGAAAAAAACAAACCTTTGCAAAGTCTCACTTGCATAAACCAGATTAAAATCTGACTTGCTCATCCTGCAACAAAAAGGCACTTTGATACAACATGAAAACTTTGTGCCAGTGCTCTGGGCCCACTGCATTATAACCTTATGTCATAGAACCATGGAACCATAGAATTATAGAATTGTCATAGAATCATTGAACCACAAAGTCATAGAAAAAAATCTCCTGAGTTGGAAGGGACCCATCTGGATCATTGAGACCAACTCCTGGACCTGCACAGGACACGCCAACAATCCCACCCCATCCCTCAGAGCATTGTCCAAATGCTCCTGGAGCTCTGGCAGCCTTGGGGCCGTGCCCACTGCCCTGGGGAGCCTGGGCAGTGCCCAACCACCCTCTGGGGAAAGAGCTTTTCCTGATATCCAACCTAAACCTCCTCTGACACAGTTTCATGCCATTTTCTCAGGTCCTATCTCTGGTCACCAAAGAGAACACCGACTTTGTGAATTCCCAAATCCTGCGCCAAGTCGAGCACTCCATCCCTGACTGTTGATGTGCTGACAACCTAGAGTAAATTCTGTGCTGTTTTCTGATGGCACCAAGGCTTACCCAGGGGATTTCCATTAGACAGAGAGCTTAAAATATCTTTTTAAAGTATAGTGCAAACACAAGAGAGCTCAATGATGGGTGAGAACTGGCATGGACAGTGTCCTTCTGTAGAGGCCATGGCAGTGGTCTCCATGTCGGTGCTAGGTTTGAGCTGGACAAGCACACATAATCCTCTCTGCATGCTGATGCACTCTGATCCTTCTTTTGTGCTCCCTCAGTACATATCTGATCCTAGGCTGTGGGTTGTTTTGTTTTCATTGTGAGTGACTCTGCACACCCTCTGCAGCTGAACTGTGTGGTGCCACAGAGATGTAGCTTTCGATGGCCTGAGGAATCCCTGGGAAACAAGGAATTGTAGGAAGTTGTTTCTCCCTGCTGGTGGGAACATGCACTGGGGTTCTGTTGTCACAGAAGCTGGAGGGTGTGCTCTTGGTGGGGTGCAGCTGTCTTGGCTGAGTCTTATGGTCCCTCTCTTGGCCTCTGCAATGGGGGGGGCTCTGCCTTTCTCTCACCCAGGCTGTGCTGCTGGCTCTTGGGAAGTGAGGATACAGAAGATTGGTGGTTTTACCACAACCCGTAAGTTCCCCTCAACCCATCAGGGCAGTTTTCTTGCAGTTACAGGTTTTAAAACAACCCAGCAAAGAAGTTTTCCAAGGGTACTGACCAAGGAAAGCTCAGGATTGAGCTCTCATTTCTGTGTGGGTTGTGTCTATCCTCAGCCAGACAACCAGTAGTTTTCAGACAAGGAGTAGGACTGTTCCAGGCAGAAGGGATCCAAACTCTTGGGTTTTTAAAGGCAATCATGCAAAAATGTGTAGTTGGAACCTCCTTGATCACTTATCCTTTGATTTCAAGTCTCTCCTCTAATCTGAATCTTGCAACATTTTTTGTTGAGGCATAAAAATGAAGTGGGGAAAGCAGATCTTCCTCACCCTCAGCTGAGGGCAAACAGGCAAAATCTCCGGGAGTGCGTTGTTTTGTAAATGTGTGTCAGCATCAGAGGAGCTGCAGATGCCTGGAGCTTGGCCAGTGTCATTTGGGAGGATAGAAGGAGCAAGAGGTGACCATGGGGACTGGTTATCAGTGTATCTGGGTTCTTTTTTTCCTGCACGCTCCCAGAGAAGGGGAGAGCACTCATAGGTTTGCCAAGCTGGTGAAGAGGGCTTTAAAGCAGAGTTGCTGGGGTAGGGGAACCTCAGTCCATCCACTCTGGCCAGTTTGATGCCAGGGGCAGCAAGAGATGCCCTGAGTCTCAAGGCATCCTGGTCCAGATGGGCCTGTGCCCAGATGTAAGAGCTTCTCCATCATCACAGGCATTTTATGACCACCTCAACCCCCTCTCAGAAGCCAAGGCCAATGCTGACACCATTGGGCATGTTTAGGTCCTGCCCATTTCCACTCCAGAAGTCAATGGAATTATTTCCTCCTGTTTCTGCAGGTCCTATGGAGAAAAAACAACTTTTTTAGCAGGGTGACAGGATCCAATGCAGGCTGTAGCGAGCCACAACCATTTGCTGCTGGGGCAATGCCTGCCAATCCTCTGTGTGCACACAAAGGCTGCAGTTGAAATAAAGTTGAGACTTTTATAAGGAGACTGTGGTGTGACAGTGTGGTCAAAACGAGGGCTGTGTGGAAGGACAGGAGATGGATTTAGCTGCTCAGGAAGCCACAGCTCCCTTCCCACAGCTGTGGATGCTGATAGTGGGCTGGGCAGGCCCCCGCTATTGCTGCCCCAGAGCAGTGCCTGGGCTGTGGGCAGGAGGAGGCAGAGCAGCAGGAGGGCAAACACTGGAAGATCTGCAGGTGAGTCCCAGTGTCCACAGAGGTGCAGGCACTCAAGGAAGCCACATCTGTGCATGGGAATCTCTTTTCGCATGATTCGTGCTCCTACCTTGTGAATCCAAATCTAGCAGAGGGCTCAGCTGGTGTCAGGTAAGAGCATACTCAGGGAGCTTCTTTGACCACATGGCTTGTCTGGGTTGGGCTGGGTGTGGGTATACTGGGACAAGAACGCTGCAAAGCCATGGGTTTTGAACTGGTGAAGACAGGAGTGCTACCCAAGAGGAGGAGGCACCACTGCAATGAGGCCCATGAGTCAAGTTGTCCCTCTGCTACGGAGGAGAGCAAAGTGAGCAAAAAGGCAGAAATGACATCTCCTTGCTGAGCCTGCTGTCCTCCAAGGACAAGATGATGGGGTGGGTGCTGTCAGTAGGTGTGAGATTCATGCCTCCCATCCACCCTGCTAGGGAGGAGCTGCAGAGCTCAGAAGGTCCCAGAGGGTCTGTCAGGGGATGTCAGCTCTGCTGCAAATGGTGCTTGCACAGGAAGAAAGGCAATGCGTAGGTGCATGCCTGCTCGCACTCATGCTCCTTGACTCTCCCACTCCAGGCCATGCAAGTCCCTGCCCTGCTCCTGCTCCTGCTCATGGCCTTGATGCCTCCAGCCCAGGCCTGCCCCTCGGAGATGAACAAGGTCAAGGACCTCCTGGAGGTGAACTGCACAGGGAAGGCTCTCACCACAGTGCCCCCAGACCTGCCTGCAGACACGGGCATCCTGCTACTCAGTGCCAATCGCCTGTCATCCCTCTCCACCACTGCCTTCCTGCCCCTCATGCAGCTGCAGGACCTTGACCTGTCCGACAACGGGCTGATGACTCTGCACACTGGGGCCCTGCTGCCATCCCTAAAGGAGCTGACCCTCTCCCACAATGCGCTGGGGACCCTGCCCGCCCTGCAGGGCCTGCCTGCGCTAACCCGCCTGGCCGTGGCCCACAACAGCCTGGTGACATTGGCCCCAGGGGCTTTCCGCACTGTGCCACAGCTGCAGGACCTAGACCTGAGAGGGAACCAGCTGCGGACACTGCCCCAAGAGGCCTTTGCAGGACTGGGGGCACTCAAGGACTTGGACCTCTCAGACAACATCCTGGAGGAACTCCCCAAGGAGCTGCTGCAGGATCTGCAAAAGTTGGAGACCCTCTGGCTCTCAGGGAATCGCCTGCACACCCTGCCCATGAATTTCTTCCCTGAGGGACATGTCTTCATGTATGTCTTCCTCACTGAGAACCTCTGGCACTGTGACTGTGACCTGCGCTACCTGCGGACCTGGATCCAGCAGAACGATGGCAGCGTCTATCAGCCAGAGCGGGGCCCAGAGGAGACAAAGGTGGAGCTTGCCCCCAGGAAGGTGCTGTGCCACAGCCCTGCTGAGCATCGGCAGAAGCCTGTCATTGACTTCAAGCCCAACTGCGGCAACATGGGGGATGCAGATGAAGGTGGAGAGGATGAATATAATTATGGGGAAGAAACAATAGAGAAAACTACCATGACCACCTTCTCCCCACATCCATCTATGCCCAAAGAGCATGCTACCGTGCCCCCTGCTGTTACGTGGCCTCCCCTCCCTACCACCAGACCTTCCCTGAGCACCCCTTGTACTTCCACCCTTGCCACAGGCACTTTGCTTGTGATGTCCGCAAGCACCAGAGCTCCCAGCACCACCACTCCTAGACCATCCAATCCTACCATCATACTCACACAGACCCCCAGCACTGCCATTCTCACTGCTACTCTTACCAGCACCCCGCACAGACCCACCACCCCTGTCTCTGCCACCTCACTGTATACCACTATGAGCAGCACCCCTCCCAGCAACAGTGGCCTGCCCCAAACCACCCTTGCTGACAGTACTACCTGTGCCACTCTCATGGCATCCACTGGCACATTTCTCAACAGCTCCACAGCAGAGCCTTTGACTGCCATGTTGGAGGCCTCTTCCGTTGTTAGATCTTCATCTCCTCCTTCATTGTCAGCCACCACCATTCTTTCCACTTGTGACCCAACACCACCAGCTCCCCTGGCCACCACACGTTTCACCCAAGCTGCCTATTCCTCCCCACCTGCACCTCCTCCCCTCTGCCCGTGCTCCATCCCAGGACAGGCTGCACCTGTGCTGCATTTGCAGGCAGGTGGGGAGGGTCCGCCGTGGGGGCAGTGGCTGTTGAGGCACTGCTGCCTGCTGCACTGGGTGCTCTACCTGGTTTCCTTGGCTCTGCTAGTCCTGACCATGCTAGCTCTAGGAGGCTGGCTGGCTTGGATGTGTCTGGTGGGACAACCCTTCTGGCATCAGTCCCTGCAGACCCAAGACATGCAGTATCTGCTTCTGGGGTGGAGGGAGTCAACAGCAAGCCCTGTGATGCATCTCAGCAGCTTCAAAAGCCCCCTCCAGCACCCCACATTCTGTACCATCAAGGAAGTAGAGTTGTGCCCTGAGGTCACCTACTGCACAATTAAAGATCTGGGGATACAGCGCAGTCCTCCTGCAAGTTCCTCCTTCTGCACCACAAAGGAGCTGTGGGTCCACCATAGTCCTCCACACGCTTCGGCCAAGCCTTTCTCCAGGAACCTGATGGTCACAGACCTCAGCTTCCTGAGGACCCTGTCTGCTTATAGCCTGGACAGGGGTGTAAATGCCATGGGTGATGTCAGAGTGAAATATGCTAGCAACACCATGTAAATACTTCTGTATGCTCAAAGAGATGGAGGGTTGTGGCTCTGCTTCACGCATGCTTGTTTCACATGGGAAAGATCTGCTTGCCCAGAGGAAGCTATCCAACTTCTTCCTCTAGTATTCTCCAACAGCCTGAGGTTTCTAGAGCTAAAATAGTTACTTGGATGTTTGGCAGGGGAAAATAACATCCTAAATTGGTCAGTGACAGTTTGGGGCTGCCAATGCCTGGTTTCAGGGTGAGGGAGGGCAAGCAGAGCTTCTGTTGTGTTCTGTGTCCCAGCTGCTTCTGTTCAAGTGATGCATGCAAAGATGTGCTAAGCTTTCCACTCAATGCCATGTTCTTAATCACATAATAAATATTCTGTGCTTGAATTTCAAAGGAGTGCTGGTTTTATTTCATTGGACTTGCCACAGTCCTGGCAGGGCACAGTGAATGACAAATTTGTCTGCAGTACTTGAAATAGTGAAGACGGAAAGGAAAAGTCCATGGAATCATAGAATCATTGAATATCCTGAGTTGAAAGGGACCTCCAAGGATCAAGTCCAACTCTTGGCCCTGCCTGGGACACCCCAACAATCCCACCCTCTGCCTGAGAGCATTGTCCAAACACTCCTTGAGCACTGGCAGCCTTGTTGCCATGACCACTGTCCTAGGGAACCCGTTCCAGTGCCCGAACACCCTCTGAGGAAGAACCTTTTCCTAATATCCATCCCAATCTCCTCTGATGCTGCTCCAGCCATTCCCTAGGGTCCTGCCACTGGGCACAGAGAGCAGAGCTCAGTGCCTGCCCCTCTGCCTCCTCTTATGAGGAAGTTGCAGACCCCAATGAGGTCTCCCCTCAGTCTCTTCCAGCGTTCACCTCTTGCTGAATAAGCCAAGTACCCTTAACTGCTACTCATGCCCTTCTCCTCTAGACCCTTCCCCATCTCTGTGGCCTCCTTTGAATGCTCCCTAATAGCTTTAGATTCTTCTTGTATTTTGGCATCCAAAACTACACACTTATACCCAGATTCCTGACTTTTGCCTCAAATGTATGATTCTTCCCTGTAGTACTGAATCACATGGGAAAAGCCTCCTACTGACAGGTAGTAAGGAAGGTGTAGCTATTGGTGCCTCTGCATGACCCACCATGGGAGAGTAGGATGGGAGGCTTTGGAGGGCAGCAGATGTGACTTGTAAGGGATAACATTAGGACAAAGTGTTCAGGGACTAGCATAATGTTGTGACCACCTGTGCAGATGTCGCATAAACATTTTGGGAGGTGTGAAAAAGAGGCAGTGGTCATCATTGATGAGGGTCAAATGGCTGGCCCCAGCAGTGGTGCACAAATGCAACAGCTGGATCCTATAAATCACTTTTGCTGCCTGAACTGCTGTTGCAGTTCAAACTGCCTCAAATGTATCATCCAACTGCTGTGGGTCAGTGTGGCCTTCTGCCAGACTGACTACTTGGTCCACAGGAACACATGCCTGTGCTTGGCCAGCTGGGATGAGGACTCATCTATGTGAGTGTGTCTGCTGGCCAAGGTCTGGTTGTGCAAGGGAGTCCATGGACACACACATACTGCGTTTGTAAACAGGCACTTGTCTGTCTGTTGGTGGTGTCCTCCAACCACACTGTCCTCTCTGTTCCTGTTTCCTGGGACAACACCAAGGTGAGCAGCTCCAGTGTTGTCACGATCTGCAATGTGAACACCCCAATACTGCCAGCGGGAGACAGACTGGCTGGGGAGCAGAAGTGTGGAAAAAGACCTGTATGTCTTGGTGGACAGAAAGGTGAACAAGGTTCAGCAATCAACCCAGCAGCAAAGGGAGCAAAATGGGACCTGGGCTGAGTTAACAGGGTTAACAGCAGATCAAGGGAAGTGATTATCCCCTTCTGCTCAGCACTCATGAGACTACACCTAAAATACTATTTTGGGGAGCCATGAGAACCTCCCTACCTTCCCCTACAAGTCTGAGGCCACACAGTTCTCTCCCCAAAAGTACCACTGGTACCCCAGTATCTCCCAGAATCCGCATTACCTCTGCCTCTCCTTGCAAGTCCTCCCTGGAATTCTCTCACTTCTCCACACAGCACTTCAGGTCACTCCAGGAATCCAAGACCTCTCAAGACCACCCAGGTACCCCAAAGCCCCTAGGACCCCCTACTGCACCCTATCTACTCTACCATCAAGTCCCCCAAACCCTGGCACCTCCAGGACTCTGTTCCCTCAGGATCCTCCATGCCCCCCAAGATGCCTTTCAATTCTGAGAAACACATCCCCTTCTCCATGCCAGCAAACACAGGCATCCAGAGCCCCAGTGCCCACCACACACTTCCTGATCCCCACCACCCATCCAGGACACTCAGGTCGTTGGTCTCCTGCTCTCCTCCTATTTCTTGCAAGAAGCAGCTAAGTGTCTGGGTTCCCCACCAGAAACGAGAAGACCCAGACAAGCAGTTCAGGAGCCACTTTTATTCAACTCAAGGCTAGGGGGAAATTGGAGGGTTGAGTGTTCCTGGAGACACAGGGCTACAGAATGGGGAATCTTTGTGTTTCAGAGGATCGCCAGAGTCTAGGTCATGTACCCTGGCGTGTGAAGGGCTGATGGAAACCAAAGGAAGAACACGCTCTATGGGAGGGATCTGGGCACTTTTGTCCCATATTGATGCTATCTGGGGATCCCAATATGGGGTGCATGGTTTTTAAGCCCTCCTAAGTATTATTTGGAGTTTGAGGTGATCTCAAGGGGTCCGTAAGGCAGCTGGGGCCACGCAAGGCTGTGGGTACAGTGAGGACACAGGCCTGTAGGTCAGTATAGGCATGGGGCAAGGTGCCTCGGGTGATCCAGCGCTGGGCACCCGGCTGGTAGGCGTGGATCAAGTGTGTGTCCTGGTAGGTCTCATGACTGTACCCTCCCAGTACAAGCAGCTCGCCTCCCAGCACAGCTGCACCCCCAACTACATGGGCTCGGGGTAGGGGGCTGAGGACAACCCAGATGTTCTGCTTGGGCTTGTAGACTTCAAAGGTCAGCTGGTCCTTGTAGCCAGTCTGCCCAGCTCTCTGACACAGGCCCCCAGCCACATAGAGCTGCCCACCCGCCTCCTCCATGATGTGGCCAGCTCGCTGGCCATTCATGGGGGCCAGGAACGTGACAGATGCACCTGGGACATAGCGCAGCAAGGATGCCTGGCACTGGCATGCTTCATCACACCCACCCGACACATAGAGCGCACCATCCAGGGCACATGCCGCGTGCCCACACAGAGCCATCAGCAGGGGCTGGCACCTCCTGGGCAAGGAAAGAGGGAAAGGTGAAGGGCAGGTTAAGCAGGGCTGTCCCACAGTGACTGACCACCCAGGCGTTACCCAGTGAGCCATGTCTCAATTGCTCAGCAGACAATGCTCGCCAACACCCGATGAGCCCAAGTGGACAACATCAGCTGACACAGAATAGATACCCAAGGGACAACACTGTTCAACACTTTGTAGTGCCCACACCGTTGGTCAACCCACAGTGAACTCCCTCAGTGAATAACACTGGCCAACACCCAACAAAGCATCCCGTGAACATTCTGCGAATGAGATAAATCAAACTATTTCTCATTGGCAGATGGCCAACAGACCTCCAGTAAACACTACTGTCCAAAAACTCATTTGCCACCTGCTAGGCAACACCAGTCAACACCCAATCCCCAAGGGACGCAGTTGCTCAGCACCCAGTAGACCCCTCCCAAAGACCACTGGAGGCCCATCCTCCACTGGAGGCTCAATGACCCAAAGCACTCCGTGGGTACCACACCAAGGCAAGAGGGTCTGAGGCAGAGGGAAGCAGGCATCTGCTGGAGCAGCCTCACCTCCAGGTGTCAGTGGCCAGGTCATAGCACTCCACAGTGTCTGTGCAGTAGAGCTCTCCTGAGCTGCCCCCCAGGGCATAGATGAAATTCCCAAGTGCCACAGCAGCAAAGTAGCTCCGTCCACACGTCATGCTGGCCAGACGCTCCCAGGAATCATCCATAGGCTGGTACCTGGGTTTGAAAGGCAAAGAGGCAAGAGACTACCTGTTACCTACAACACCAAAAGCTCATGCTGGCACCACTTAGGATGCCCACAACCCACCTCCAACCTGTCAGTCCCAGAATGCCTTGGGGTCACATGGTAGCCTTGCATGGGAATATCCCTTCCTTCTGGGCAATATCAAACCCATAATGACCTGAGGCATCTCCAGATAGGAGCCTCCCAGCCCTACCCCCAAAAAGCATGTAACATGCAAGAGTAGGAGGGCACCTCTGAGTCCTACACACAACCCATCCCAGAATGCCTTGGGCCCACTTGACCAGCTGCAATGCCTCGATGTCTTGGGTCCATGGGGCAACTCTAACTCCACCAACACCTCCTCTGATCTCGCGATGTCCTGGTGCCACATGGCAGCTCCAAGTCCTCTCACCTGTAGACACTGGTCAGGGTGTCATGGACCCCGTAGTAGTGCTTTCCGCCCAGGACGTAGAGATTGTTGCCCACCACAGTTACAGCATGGCGGAAGCGTGGGCCATCAGGAAAGTGTCCCAGTGCCCGCCACTCAACCTGCTTCACCAGCCCCACAGCACTGAGGTAGCGGTCTGCAAACCAGAGGTGTCCGCTGGGCTTTCGGGCAGCCAGGTTGCCCGTCACTTTGTCTCCACCACAAACCACCAGCACCTCTTGCAAGGAACGTACCCGGCATGGCAGCTGAGCCATGGGGGTGAAACTTGATACCACGAGTTCGCGGAGGACCTTCGGGTCAGCTACCCCTGCAGTCACAGATGGGACCTTCTTCAGCTCCAGGCCAGACATGAGGGCAAAGCGAACAGATGACAAGACCTCTTTGGCTAGATCCTCCTGGCCATCTCCATTGGCCATAAGCCACCGGGAGGCTGCTTCCAAGGCTTCCAGTTCATGGAGGACATTGAGACCATCAGAGCGGAGGAGGCGAATGAGAAGGTGCGCAGGAAGATCCAGGAAGGCTGGTGTAGCCACCACACTGGGGAAGGTGGCCAAGATGTAGTTCTCTGCTACGTGGCCCACCTCATCCAGCCCATAAGCCACAGCAAAGGCCAGTACGTCTGAGACAGTTTCTGGAGTCAGGCCATGGGTGAAAACGTCCAGGCAGAGAGTGAGGAGCCCCCAGGCCTGGTAGCGCAGGGAGGTCTCAGCTGCCTCCAGGACCATGGGCCATGGCCCTGCTACAGCTCCTGTGTAGGCAAAGGAGAGGAGGAGGCGCAGCTCGGCCGGGGACAGCCCTGTGACCAGTGGGGCGGCAGGGTCATGGGTGGCCTCCCGCATTGGGCAGGTGAAGAGGGCTCGGAAGAAGTCACAGGAGCAGCTCAGAGCCAGGCGCTGAACTATGGGGAAGGAGGAAGAATGGTGGGGGGCAGAGGGGGACCCTCTGCACTGTGCAGCCCCCGAAACTCAGGTGTCCTGTCCCTGTGCCCACCAAACTCCCAACTCTGCAAGGGGAGCAGCCCTGCAGACACCTCTAGAGCCTCATCCTCAACAGGGAACTCGGCTATCCCAGAGTGCCCTGTCCCCCACCTCAGACCTTCATTGGGACCTCCACCCCCAGCTCACCTGGAATGACCTCGTCCCCTGCCTGGAGCTGGAGGTCACATCCCAGGCCGTTGACATGGAGCTGCTCCATGGCTCTTAGTGTCTCCCACTGCTCCTCCAGGGGCTCAGGTCCTTCCTCCTTGGGGTCAATCTCCAGTCGCAGGGTACAGGCGGCCACCAGCCGGGGGGCCCCCAGGGCCTGGGCAGCCTTCTCCACCTCCTTCTCCTGGCCATGGGGCACAGTTCCCCGATAGGCAAAGGAGAGCATGGCCCGCCAGCCCTGCAGTGTGGCCCCAGGTGGCAGAGGGACATGGGGTGGGGGCTCCTGGCGAAGCTCTCTGGTCCTGCCCTCCAGGAAGCGGAGGAAGAAGGAGCTGATGGAGGCCAGGACCACAGCATGAGCCTTGTCACCCTCTGGTCCCACAGCCACATCCACCAGCTGTCCCATGGTGCGGAGATTGTCAGCCATAGCCAGGAAGTGTCCAGCATGGGTCCCATCCCGCAGGCTCCACTGGGTTGGGGCCGACCCCTCTGCAACCCACATCTTACCTGTGGAAACACACGGTGCATGAGGTCAGGGTGCTGTCCTCATAGCTGGAGCACCTGGCCTGTGGCAGGAGTCCTGGCTGGAGACGTGGGGTCCTGCTACTGGCACTGCCCCACAGCAAAAGCCACTGGATCCACTACTAAAGCCTCTACCCCATAGCCAGGGCCACCAGGCTCTGCTACTGCCCCATCGCTGAATTTGATGCTCCTTGGCAAAACTGCAGCCCCATAGTTGAGACCAACAGTCCATTTCAATGCTCCACAGCTGAGCCTGATCCCCGCATCTGCCTCATCACTGAACCCTTAGCATGAAGCTACTGACCCACAGCCAATGCTGCTGCCCCACAGCCCCATAGCCCAAACCTCTGTCTCCAGTCAGACCTTCAGTCCTATAGCAGACACGACCAAGCCATTCCACTGACATTGCCCCATAATTGAAACTACTGATGCTCCAAGAACAACCAAGCCGCTGGCCGCTGGCACAGCTCCCATCGAAGGGCCTGTGACACCTGCACGGTGCGTGGCAGTGCCTGCTGTGCGCTCCTGTCGCGTGTCACACTGCCTGTCGCACATCGCAACGCATTGTCCTGAGCGTTGTCTGCGACATTGCATGTCGTGCTCCCCCGCACCATGGATTGTCGAGGTGTGCTGACTCTCGTGGCACACACTGCGTCACGCGGTGCTGCTCTCCACGCTGTGGCCTCCGCCCCCACGTGTTGCTCGCTGTCTGCGCGGTGTCGCGTGTCCTCACTCAGCCCAGCACAGCGCTTGCCGTGTGCCGTGTCCTGCATTGCTGCGTGGCGTGGCACGCTGTGCCATGCATTTGTCCCCCCTTACCGCCTGCTGCTGCTCCGGCAAAGTCCTGTGACCCCCCAGGAATGTGCCCGGTTAATTATAGCCCGGACAGAACACGTGGCCACAGCCAGGAGCTGGGACAGGCTCATGCAGAGGGAGGTCCAAGGCCCCAGAGTCCCGAGCTGGGGTGGTGGGGTCAGCGGGTTCCCTGAGGACAAGCAGCAGGGCCAGGTGAAGCTGCCAGCAGCTTCTGTAAACCCCAGGTTACCCTGGGCAGGTCCTGCTGGAGGTCCCTGGCCCATCAGATCCCTCTATAAATCTTGCTCACCTCCAGAGCCCAGGGTGAAGCAGGACCCCTTCAGAAGTCCTTGGGTGGGAGACAGACAATCCCCCTGCCCCCCCACCCCCATGGTAGGGGGGTGAAACCTCTACCACCACCCACTCCGCTTCTGAGCTGCAGCCCAGCCCCACTGACCCACACACAAAGAGCTGGGGGTACCAGCCCCAAGGGCACATGGGGATACCAGACCTTTCGCCCAGCCAAGTGACCCCAGGACCACCCTGCACCCCACCCAGGACCCCACCTGCCCACAGAGACACATACCAGAGTAACCCAGCCTGCTATGGCTGTGACTGTATGTCCCCTTATGACTACCCCTTCCTCTTTGTTCTCTGATGCCTCAATCTGCTTGTCTCCTGTTCCCTCCCCTCACACCCCCACATTCCTGTCCCACACCTGTGTCCCCCATACCCACATTCTCTGTCTCCATAACTCACACACCCATCCCCGAATGTCCATCTCTGTACCCCCCATGCGTCGAGTTGTGTCCCCAAAGATGTTTTCACAGCCTCTCCAAGTCCATTTTTCAGCATTTACCTACCCTGCCTGCCAGGTTTTTTTCTTCTATCTAGTTAAAACTTCCTCATCTGCAACTTGTGCTTGTTACTTTCCACACTTTGCTGCACACTTGAGCCTGCCCTTTCTGTAGCCATTATATCAGCCCTTAACTTTCTTTTCTACAGGTGGAATGATCTCCTTGTGCATCCTGTGCCTTCATACTCTCCACCTTCTCGGTAGGTTTGCTGGACACAGTTCAGTTTGTTCATGGAAAATTGAACCAGACACAGCTATAAGCAAATTGCTCCAGTTCTCAGATGGCATCCAAGGGTCCCTTTCAGCTTCAGATATTCCTCAGTTCCAACCCTAAAGCTGTTGGCTCTACACGTCCTGAAATGCTTTTTGGATAAAGCCCCCAGGCTCACAGATATCTTGTTGTGGGCAACCCACACCTCCTTCCTCACCCCACCTTTCCCATCCTCAGCCCAGAGCCAAGCACCCCTGCAGAAGCTTTCGCTCCAGACCCTCACAGATGTGCTCAGTGTGGTGCAATCCCAATCCCTGTCACAAAGTCCCACAGGACCCACTTGAGACTACAAGGATCATCCTGAAGCTACAGCGAGGTCCCCACACCAGTGCACAAAATGCCGAGACATGGAGGCAAAGCAACTCATGCACAGAAATCGCTGCAGGAGCAGCAGATGAGCAGCAGATGCCACTGCCCCTCCAGCAGCTCCAGCTTTCTGTACCTCAGCCCAGACACCAGGAACAGCCACATGACACCACAATGTTGTGACAACTGCTGATTTGACCAAATCTTTATTACACAATGTCCTAAGTAGACAGAGCATTAGGAAGCCAGCTCACAGGGAGGAAAGGCGACATTTACAGCTTGGGAGGTCCTGTCAGCCTCCAGCCCTCCTTGTTACCGATCTTCATAAGGGCCGCAGTGATTCCGAACCCCAGACAAGCTGTGGTGCCAGTGAGGTAACTGTGAGCTGGAGAAAACACATCAAGCCAGAAAAGAACCTGTTAGAGCACAAGTCCTGTGCAATAGGTCTCAAAAGACTCTGCCATTTTTCACAGGTCCCTTGACGATCAGCAACACTGTCTTCCCAGAGAAAGTGGAAAAGTAACCTTTTTATAAAATTGAGTTTTCTCATGCTTTTAGCTTGCAGTTTGAAATATCAATTTTGATAATCCGCTGCCCCATCCCCTTACATGGGCAATCCTAAATGGCTCATTTGAGTGACAAAAGTAACAATCACTGCTTTGAACTCTCATCAGGCTCATCAACTAGGACAAGTAAAGATGAATTTTACTTCATCACAATTACAACTTAAAGAAATCCCTCATTTCTTTAGGTTCAAGTCTGAATGCCTACAGAAAACAGAGCTGTGTTAGCATCTGCAGGAGCTGTTCTAAGCCTGACAAAGAGCCAAAGGAGCAACAGCAGTAGGATACAGCTTGTCCCTCAGACCATGTGAAAAATTCACAAGGCAGATATTAGATTGTACTTTCTGTGTAAAATAAATCACACTTGTTGCCAAGAAAACACGTATTTCCACAACTACATTTTTCATACCCTGCAATTTTCAGGTATAACTGGTAGTTCTAACTGGCAGTACTAGGTCAGTCCTGCTTTCATTCTGTGTATCACTTTATGTTCCCTTCTGTGTCCTCCCTCCTGTAGCCCTCTTTATTTTAGGAGACCTGAACAATGGAGTGCCAATGAAACTGGCATGAATCAGAGACTGAGATGAATCTTTACCAAAGAAGCCTGATATCAACATTATTTAACATTTTTCCCCAACACAAAAGCTTCTAAAACCAGCAAGGGCTCATTTCATTGCAAGCGTTGTCCATAGTTACCTCTCGCTCCCAAGACAGCTCCTGCTGCACAGCCACCGATGAAATAGTTCAAAGGATCCTCTGGTTCCTCCCGGACCTGGGCACTGAGGCAGGTACTTAAGCCAAACACAGCTCCCAGTGTAGCTGTAAACAAGAAGTAAAAAAACCAAAACAAATGCCTCAATGACCCAAGAATTCACACTGAGCATGATTTTGATACTCAGAGTAGCTACAAGGGACAATGAAGCAAGATCTGCTTCCCATTTCCCAGGGACATCCTATCCCAGTCGCTACAATGAGACTCCGTATCACTGTCTCATCCAGCTCCCTGGCTTTCTCCCCCTGCATCATGTGGGTCCCACTGAACCACGCACTGGACCCCCAGAGCCCCCAGTGCCAGCAGATGAGGCACCAGAGATACCTCTTGAGGCACAGCAGGAAGTGCCAGAGCGGAGCAGCAGTGTCTCTGCAGCCATCTCCCCAGATGTGCCTGGGCTCTGCACTCAAACGCAGCCCCCAAGTCCCTGTGAACTCGCCTCATGGAGCACTGTGCAGAGCAACCCTGATGTCTCTGCTTTCCCTGCAGAACATTAGTCCTGGCACTTTCCTCCTCTGCCTGCCTGGGGTTCACAATGATTTCTAGGTAGTAGAAAAATGAATTGAGTTTGTAAATTATTCTTTTTTTTTTTAAATTAATTTTGAAATTAAGAATTTTGAATTGCATTAAGGAACTGCAAAGTAGCAGCATCCCGTCCACTGAATTATGCACCTCATCCCCACGCTGATGTTGCTGCAAACTTTGGCAAAGAACTGCGTCAAAAAAACCTGGGGGAGTTTCAACCATGCAGATCTGCATCTGGAGCTACCTGCTCCTCTCTTCACCGTTCACTTTCTCTTCTAAAGACAATGCAAGACAACTACATGGTTCCTCCTTGGCTATAGAGCACGATGGGAAAAAAACCCTATTTACTTTCCTTTTGCCACCAAAAGCATTGCAGTATTTTTCAGCAAATGCAGTTTATTAAACACAATGCCTAAACATATGAAGTAAAAAGTAAGTTTGCTTCCACTGTATTATTGCCCATAAACTGTCTGGTTTGCAAATACAGAAAAAACATTTTCCCATTTCAGTGTTTCCGGCCAAACCCCGACCCAAGGCCGGCAGAGGAGAGAACCACCGGCACCGTACGGGCGCGGCCGGACCGGGCGGAGGCGAACCCTGCGCAGAGCGGGGGTCCCGGCCCACACCGCGGTGACACCGCCCGGGGTCCCGGCCCTTACCCATGGTGACACTGTCCGCCGCCGCCGTCTGCAGCGCGGCCAGAGCCGAGCCGGGCCGCAGCAGGATGATGCGATACGCCGCCCCGACCAGGCCTGCAACACAGCACCGCGCGTCAGTGCCCGGGCCCGGGCCCCGCTCGGCCGCCCCCCGTGCCCCCCGCTCCCCCCCGCTGCCCACCCGCGGCCGCGCCCACGCGCGTGGCGAGCCAGGTGCGCTGCGGGCACTGCTCGCCCTCGGGGCCGTCCCAATAGCCCGCCATGGCGACAAGGGCACGGCGGAGCTACCGCGAGAGGACGCGCGGCCCCGCCTCGCCCGCGGGAGCGCGCCCGGGGAGGCACCGCGTGCGCTCGAGCTCCGCCCTCCGCCCCCCGCAGTCCCCGCGGCGGGCCGGGAACCCCCCGGGCCGGGGCCGGGGGGGGGGGCGGGGGGGGGGGGGGGGGGGGGGGGGGGGGGGGGGGGGGGGGG
>JAWMRA010000079.1:4869102-4922898 GCA_035584735.1 Pseudotriccus pelzelni | reverse complement strand
CCGGGACATCCCCCCGAGACAGGAACCCCCCGGGCCGGGACATCCCCCCGAGACAGGAACCCCTCGGGCCGGGACAATCATTTTCCTAAAGGATTCCTACCCCGTGTTCCCAGTTTTCCCACCCGCAGCTCTCAGTCTCTCTGCCTAAACCGGGGTCTCTGACTCCGCCGTTTGTCAGTGCTGGCTGCTTGGGGGGCGGGGTGAGGTTGAGGCTTTGTTTTGTTGTGGTGTGGTTTTTGGTTTTGGTTGCTTTTGGGGTTTTGGTTTTTTGATGTGTGTTTTTTGGTTTTTTTTTTTGGGGGGGGTGGGTTTGGTGTATGGGTTTTGGGGCTTTTTACGTGTGTAGGGTCTACAGCTTTAAATAGAGCTTGGGTCATTTGTTATGAATTTTCAAGGATTCGGGTTTAATTCTCTGGCTGTCTCTATACTGCTATATGGCTCTTTTTTCCTTCTGTAATAATAAAGATGCTTTGACACAGGCTATACCGATGCTTTTATGCATTTATTTTTCCAGCTGTTCACAGTTTGCTAATAAAACCACAACACTCCGCTTTCTCAGTGATATGCCTTCAAGCAAAGCTCTTCCCTCTGTTTACCTAACCCTTGAAATAGCTACAGTTCCAACAGCTGAGTGAAGAAGTCGACAGCTGTCTCGATGTTAGCTCAAGCTTTCTCTCACCTGCCTATTTCTCTTCCCCTGTATGTGAAAAGTATATTAAATGCTTGATTTCTGCATTTCCCAATATGTTGAGTCCCCCACCACACCTCTTCTCTGAGACAGGAGCTCCAAACAGCTGGAGTTGGATGCTACTGCCCCACGTTATCCCCAGGAACAGTTGTTTGTTACCAGCACTTGCAAATACTCCTCTTCCTGCCGCGACAGCGCTGGGTCCGGCCGGCGGCGAAGTCGGAGTTCCCGAGCCCTGGCAGCGGAGAGGGGAGAAGGGGAACGGCCGCGGTTCAGCGGCTGAGCCGGGCTGTGGTCACACCGTACATTTGTTGGGGTGCTCGCAGCGCGGCAGGCAGCTCACCTCCGGTCCAGAGCTGTCTCACCGCCCGAAGGAGGAGGTGTGGGGTGCGGAGACAATCTCTTGGATCCGGCGCTGCTTCCTCTGCTTGCTGGAGAGGTAGCTGTTCTTACACACAGAACCAATGCCACCATCAGGCACTGACCGGCGGTTTACTAAAGGAAGCAGGTTTTAGAGCAGCTTTGCCCCTCCTGCAAAGCCCTTTCTAAGCGCCTAAGACAAAGGAATTTGTCAGCTTTCCAGACAGCAGGATGAGAAAACCCTCAGCTCCGGGGCAGCACATACTGCAAGTGCTCTTTCCCCAGTATAAATACATGGAATCCACCAAATCTTGCACAGGACAAGACTCTTCACCATTAAGTAACAAAGAGCATCCTGGACTCCAAGCAGCTGTTAAAAGCTCGTCTGAGTCTGTATCCCTAGGCAGATTTGTATTGCTTCTTTCACAGACAAGGAAGGTGGGACTGACAATTCACATCTCTCCTCCTCTGCAGCAGGTACAACGTCTGTAGCGCAAGACTCAGCAGTTTTGTGCAGCTCTTCACTTACCTCATGCAGCTAACCTTGTGACGGGCACACTGCAGCTGGGAGTTATCCAGCAGACACCCATCCTTAGGCTGCAAGACCTTCCCAAGGCAGTGACAGCTAATCACAGAAGTGTTACAGTATGAGAGAATAGCTACCTTACTATAAACAGGCAAGTTCCAGGAAAAGCAACATATTATTGTAACATTACTCTTAAAACATCTAGCTTGGCTCCAAAGATTTAGACCACAGACAAACCGGTTTGCTGCTACAGAGTATTCCCTTAAACAGGGGAGTGACTTGCCATGCTACTAGAAGCTACAAATAACATGGGTTCCTTCTACCTCTGAAACCTTTTTAGAAATGGCAGAACCATCCAGCAGCAAACCACATTCAAAACATTTCCCCGTTCTCCCCTCTGCCAAGCTTTTTATAGGGTTTTGTCCAATAGATTTTCTGTCTGCAGATGAAGTAGTCTAAACTCTCTAGAATTGGAATTTATCTTGTCTCCTAAATGAGCAACAGTCAGTGAGCTGCTTTTCAGAGGACAAGAGAAACAGCTTTTATGTAGAGTCAGTACATAGATGTTCAGGGATGTGTTACCAGTAGCAGACATCGTGCAGCAGGTGCTCAATGACACCTCCTGGTCTCTGGAACACATCACACCGAGCAGCTTTTCCAAGGCTTCAGCTTTAGAAGCTGAAGTAAAGCTACCAAAATTCAATCAGCAGTGGTTCATTTAAAATATATCCCACAGATATCCTTGCAAAAGGCACTCACTGCCCACCCCCTGCAACAGAATTTCCAGTATTCTCAGTGACAAATTAAGCTTTTGTATCTTTACAAAATGGAGTGTTCTGGAAAGGAGGGAGCCAAAAGGGAGCTCTGAATTCTCTTATTTGAATGAGACTTTTATTTACAGAAATGATCTGTGAGCATTTCTTTACAAGATACCTGTACCATCACCTAGCAGAGAACAATCAAGACTGATTTTAACAGTCTAGTTTAGCAATTATCTCTTGCACCTGTGTTGCTCTGTGCTGATTTCACAGGAGGGGAAAAAACACCTGTAAAATTAAAATATCTTTATAAATTCTTGTCCAAATTTCTCTGCTATCCACACAATGGACTAGAGTTCAGTTTAAGCAAGTCAGTGCACAGAAAGACCAAATAACAAGGGGAGAAAATGCACAGTGAAAACTCAGTTTAATGAAATCTTGTATGACAAATTATGGCAATTATCATAACTGGAATTCCTAAAACTAGAGAAGTTTATGGGGAAACATCGTAAAATTTTCAAATATGTAACATGTTTCTAGAAAGGAAATAAACCATTTTCTACACTCACTGGGAGAGCAAGAGGCCAGTTGAACTGCAGAATGGGACATGTTAGGAACAGTCATTTAATAGCAGGAATACCCAAGCAATAGAATCAATTGATATCTCAGTGATTTGGAACAGGGAGAATCCATTACAAAGTTGGAGAGTTTTTTTTAATTCCTGCAGGCTTCTAACAGTCTGGTCACCTCCCAGCTTGGTTCCAGAGGAGGATGGCTGAGGACTCATTTATTTAGGTCATTCCCTGCCCTGTCTTCTTTGAAGTAGTGCATGATGCACTGGGAACTGGAAAACAGAAAGATGTTGTAATTACACATTTTCTTACCTTAATGTTTATATTTCCTGAGGGTGTAATCTTATATTTAATTTTATGGATAAGAGGTTTACTCCTGGCTTCAGTGACACCATCACCTTAGCAACATTTTCATAGACTCACAGAATAAGCTGAGTTGGAAGGGACCCATCAGGATGATCAAGTTCCAACTCCTGGTGCTGTGCAGGACATCCCAACGATCCCACCATGTGACAGAGAATTGTCCAAATGCTTCTTGAACTCAGACAGCCTTGGTGCTGTGATCACTTCCCTGGGGAGCCTGTTCCAGTGCTCAACCACGCTCGGGTGAAAAACCTTCTCCTGAAATCCAACCTAAACTTCTCTGACTCAGCTCCAGCTGTTCCCTTGAGCCCTGTCACTGGTCACAAGAGTGAAGAGATCAGTACCTGCCTCTCCACTGCCCTTCATGAGGATGTTCAAGACTCCAGTGAGGTCTCCCCTCAGCCTTCTCCAGGCTGAACAAACCAAGTGACCTCAGTTCATAAGGCTTCCCCTCCACTCCCTTCACCATCCTCACTGCCCTCCTTTGGACAGTCTCTAAGAGCTTAACGTCTTCCTTATATTGTGGTGCCCAAACCTGCACATGCTACTCAAGGTGAGGCTGCCACAGTGCAGAGCAGAGCAGGACAATCTCCTCCCTGGATTGGGTGGCAACGCTACCTGTGCCTGATGCTCCCCAGGGAATGGCTGGCCCTCCTGGCTTCCAGGGCACACTGTTGACTCATCATCAAATGGGCTCAATTTTATCACACTCTCCAGTATCTTTTTCCCCTGGAAAACCTGAAAGGCTGTGCCCATGTGGGTCAGCAGCCAGAACAGGCTACACAAGAATTGCCAACATCATCCATAAGTTAACAACAGACATAAGGGGAAAGATCAAGCGAAGTGTGGTCAAGGGAAAGACTGCTGTAAAACAACAGAGCTGGTCATCACCCTCCCTTGCACAGCCACTGCCTGGGACAGGAAACACAACGCAGGGCTCAAGGTGTTTTGTTTGCTTGCTGGCATAGGTTTTAATGTAGTTCCCATGTACATTTGGATGACAGTCTTACACAGATCTTTTGAGACACATGGGCATTATCTGGTTTTGGCTGACACTAGTTATATAAGGCTTAAAGCAGAGAGCTAAGTCAGGGTTTTGCTTTGACCTAACTACATCTTGCTGGGCAGGGCCTGAACTCCACCCACAGCCAATTCTGTCAGGGGTGCGCAGTAACATTTCCCTCTTCACTATAAACATTTATGCAAAGCTTCTAGCTAAAATGAAATCTGCATCAGTAAATAGTTGCTGATGTCTTCAGAATGCTCTAGGTGATTGTATACCACCAAAGCCCATCAAAGCAAGCATGCTTATTTCATTTTTTTGAATCTTCATGCATCATCAATTGCATTTTAGGTGAAACACCTCAAAGTGAGACTCAGCATAGACCCCATGAAGTCTGGGACCAGGAAACAATGCCTGTTTTCCCCACAAGTAGATCTGTTCACCAAGACACCTTATTAATTTTCTTTATAAACAACAACCTGCTGACAAGAAGCAGCTTTATGGTTCAAGGGTGTTTGAAAAGAGTAGTTTAAATCTGAGTACCTTAATAATGTAAAAAGATCCCAGATCCAAAATGCAGATCACTCACTTGAAAGTACAGAAGTCCCCCAGACCTTGTGATGCAGAAACAGTTGTGTGATGGGTACTGAAGAATGTGCCATGTTCCTGTAAGAGCATGGCATGAGTACGGGGTGCAGCAACAGGTCTGTGCGTTGTTAAAATCCCCCATAATTCTAAGGAGAAAAAAACCCCAAAATGCAAGAAGGTATGAGCAGACAAATCCAAAGAAATCACAGATGCAGTGGCACAGCTTTATCATTAGCCCTTTTCACTTCCCAGAAAAGTAATCCAGGATGTTCCTTTCAACTGGCTATCAGGAAAAGCAAAGCACTCCCTGCCCCAACAGCATCAGTCTCCAGCGATGGGTAACAACAAATAAAAGGGAAAAACTTGGTTTTGACTGCCAATGAAAAGTATGTTTCATTAAAACAAAGGCAATAAGGACTGTTTTGTTATTTGAATATTCAATTTCAAAGTTGATTTTGTGCTATAACCTGAGTTTCCATTCTCAATTCGTGCTACATTAAAAGAAAATGAAAGGGGAAGAAGCATTTAAGTGGTGCATTTTAGATCTCCTTAACCTACAGAAGAACAAGCATGCAAGTGAGAAATTATCTACCAGTAAACTATTTATAAAGAAAATAGAACAATTTGGGGAATTTATAATGAAAGTGACCTGGTCACTGTCATTGTTGACTACCAAATTCCAACTTCGCTGGACAAGAACATACTGTATGTTTTAATAACAAAATAAAACTCAACTTTCACACAAAAGGCCCAACAGATTAAAATCCAAACCAACCAAAAAAAAGTTACAGTTACAGTAGGAGTACTTCAGAATTACACACAGGAAAACACATTCTTCCTTTTATTTTGGTGGAACAGAATACAATAACCTCCAGCCCAAACTACTCAAGGCTGGCAGTATTACCTTTTTCTTCATGCTTCAAGACTGAACAGGGAGAAAGGAAACACAACAGGGACAGGAAGGTTAAGAAGTTATATTTTCTATTTAAGGCCATTAATTCAGCAAGATATTTAAAAATGTCCTCAACTTTAAGCATGAAGAGTTGCATTGACTTCAGTAAGATTACTCATACGTAGTTAAGTCAGGCAA
Organism: Pseudotriccus pelzelni; assembly: GCA_035584735.1. Taxonomy (NCBI): domain Eukaryota; kingdom Metazoa; phylum Chordata; class Aves; order Passeriformes; family Tyrannidae; genus Pseudotriccus; species Pseudotriccus pelzelni. The sequence goes on along the minus strand of JAWMRA010000079.1, from coordinate 4,916,950 downwards.
GTGCTTAAATGGCTTGTTGAATCAAGCCATTAAATGAGAGCTGCTTTATTATACAATCTATTTTAATGGCTGGTAGAGCTCATTACATGAGCCTATTTTATTCTTCCAAGGGCTAACAGCTATTTCCTCATCAACTTTTCTGAAGGTGTAACCTGAATGCCTCCTAGACTTTACTGTAGCCACAGAAACATAATTTTCTAAGAAAAATTGTATGCAACATCTATTATTTATAGTGGCTTAGCTCTCCCATAAATAGTAACAGAACAGTACAAAACAATAGTTTCACTTTTTCAACACACAAGAGCATCTTATTGAAAAACTAAAATAAAAAAGTATCACCACAATATAAATCCCCAAATAATGATAATGAAATGGGAAGAAAGAAGGAGTTAGCAAAACATCCTGCGGGCTTTAAAGTCTCTTATTACTGCATTAAAAAAAGCTTTTCTGGTGAACCACAATGTTTTGTTTCTCTCCGTTTACAAACCCACTAGACAGGGAACAATGGTGCCCACAACCTCTGTTGGGATTAAAAGGTAAAAACATAACCTGCCCCATCTGCAGTCCAAAAAGAGAAAAAACCCAAAAGGGCAGCCAGTGAGCATAGGAATTGGTGAAGACACGGTTTCCCTGCATAAGGGGGAGTAGAGGTTACAAAAGCAGAATTCGAATTGGAACCGCATCGAAAAGTTCTATCTCGGAGGCCTGCAAGACATGAACTACTGAAGAAACAGTCAAAAGGTCCCAATGAAAAGCTGTGACAAGCTGTAATGTGCCATTTCAATTACAAGGAAGAGGGGGAAATGTTTGGGGTTGGCTGGGGGATTTTTTTATTTTGTTCTGGGGTTGGGGTTTTTTGTGGGGTTTTTTTGTTGTTGTTTTTGTTGTTTGTTTTTGTTTTTTTTGCTCATCAATATGATGAGCTTTCAACATCCCAAACCACATTCAGGTAGTTTCCAAGTCTGCTTTTTTTGTGTGGAATCTACTGATCCAGACCAAAAAAATCAAACAAACAGAACAGGGATGCACAGTTCTTAAGTCCTAGAGCCTTCGACACTGCCTGAAATAATCGCTGGCCTGGGGTACCCAGAGATGCCTGCAAGATGGTGTTCATAGCAGCCTTGCAAGCAGATTGGCTCACATCTGCTATGTGCTGCCAACATTCTGCCCGTCACCTTCATCATTAGGACCTGAAACAATAAAAGTAGTTCTTGGTCATAAGAAATATCTTTTGTTTCTCACCTTACAAAAAGAGACCCATCCCAAGAAGCCTACACAAGCCTCAGATTCAGGTGTTCAGTAATAGATGAGAGCTGTAGAATTTCCCTGCCTTACATTTCCTTCTCCAGACTAAGGTCTGTCCACTGCGGAATTTTACATTCTTCACTAATCTGGTTCAGGGATCCCAGTAGCATCCCAAAGCCTAAAAGCTCAGCTTCCAACCTCTTCAATCCACCCACTGCTTTTGTTCATATTCATTCCTTCTTTTTAATTGCAGGGAATCAAGATAGAGGACTGGTCTCTGTCAAAGGCTGGATGTTCTAAGGCACAGGAAAGCAAAGCACAGGTGACTTCCAAGTCAAGAATACAAAAGGAAGCCTTCCACAAACTTAAGACTAATGCTTTTCTTTAAGTATGGTCTCCTCATGTACAATAAAAAGTCATTACAGTCTTTCCATGCCCCTTTGTAAACCTTCTGCTTTCCAAACAGCTCTCTACTCAAAGGTCAATCTGGATCCTGCCTGCTGATCCCAAGTCATCTCAGATTTTATGTGCAACCCCTGGCCATGGTGAAGGCAAAAATGAAACTCACAACCACCCCTTAGAAATCCTGTAAAGGAAACAAAGCACAGAAAACTTCAGCTAAACTGTGGCATATAACTCAGAGAAACCCAGCACAGAGGTCTTTTACCAGTTTGGAGAAAAAGCAAGAAGCAGCTGCATTCAAAAAGCCAGTTCATGCAATAGTCCTACTCCACAGACCCCTGTGAGAAGTAACAGGCCAGAAGTACATCTATCATGTACAGAGAGCACGGTCTGCTTTAAAGAACGACACAGAAAAATGCATGGAAAATAGGAAACACTTGTCTTTCTTACTGACCACTTCCAACTGATCCTGAAGGTGCAATGACATCATCATCACTGTCTTCCTCATTTGACTGTGTTACCTCTGGCTCAGGTGCTACATTCTTAACTTCTTGCTCTTGTTCCGCTCTACTCCGCAAGGCCAAGATGCGATGGTGCAAAGCAGCAAACAACTGCCCTGTATCTTTAGAGCTTGCCTGCATTTTTTAATATTCAGAAACAAGAAGGTGCAAGGAGTTATTAACATAATAAAACACTGCCTACAATATACACCAGTCAAGCCAAATTTCACAATATAGTTTTCAGTTCTCATACAGGGTTTTTCAAACCAGTCAGAACGGGCTGTGATACACACAATAGGACACTAGACATACTGAACTCTGGTGGTGAGAGTATATTCCTGTGCTCAGCTCCAACTTCCCCTGGCTAACGTACCCCGTTATTAGCTGATTTCATGCAACCTTCTTCACCCAGAAACCACACAGCTTTTCTAACACCTCCCAAAAGCTTGTATTAAAAAGATCTTTGATGAAAATCTTGCAGATTTTTCCAGGTCTGTCAAGCATGCAAATTCATATAGTAGTTAATCATAATCAAGTCAGTTAATTGTTTCATGATGCACTGACATAAAATTTCAACATAAAATATAAAGAGAAAACTGAACAAACAGTCAAGTAGGCTGATTTTATTTTTTTTTTACATTCTGTTTCAAAAGGAAGCATTTGTGGAAACATGTCCAAGAATATGCTTTTCTTACTCTCAGAGGTTAATGGGCACTTTATACCTTCGATACAATGAATTATTAGGCCTGTTAAACTAAATATTTAATGGACATTATTTAAAAGGGAACTTCCTTCAAATACTACAAAACTCTTGTCTACAGCATGTCAGTGAAGTCCTAATATTAACTACTATTACCATTACTCCGAGTTAGCTATAAGGTAACAATCCCACTTCTCAAATTCTTTCACAAAAAATTGTTTCTATCCTCCCCATCTGTCACCTCTGTATCTGTGAAATTCCCTTGCAGTGCGCTGTAATGAATAAATAATTTCAAGCAAGATACTCTTTATCAATACTAAAATCAAGAGTAAATAACCTGATAACAGATTAACTCAAGCTTTCAAATCTAGAAGAATACTGAGAAAAACTTATCTGGTAGTTTCACTGCTTCTTCATTAACGGATACCATTAAGTTCTACTGTGGGACTCCAGATCCCAGTCCTACAAACCTAATGTCTCAGGGGAAGCTGGCCGTTTGTTGCTGTTCTCTTAATTTCTGATCCCTAGGAATACTAATTCTTTTGCAACTCCCTGTTGCAAAACTGTAAATCAAAGAACATATTCAGACCTCTCCAAACCTGCAAGTACTCTTAGCAGATGTTAAGCAATAATCTCTTCTGTGCTTACTATATGATGAGCTCTCAAGTGTTTCAGTAATTTTGAATGGCATTGCTGTTCCCCATTTAGCAAGTACAGCAATCCCTTTCACTATCCTGTTACTGCTCTGAATACTCTGTATCAAAAGAAAATCGAAGGTAAAATATGTTATCCTTAACTACTAACACAAAGTTATTGGCAGAGCTTTAGTGTTTCCCGTTCAATAAGCACCTATCCATCCTCCCACACTGTGACAGCACTTCTGTACCCCAAGTTCCAGCAGATCTAATTTTGGTTAACTATTGCATAGAAGTCTATGAAATAATGCCCATTTTCCTTAATAGCAAAACCCAATCTGCATTAAACACTATAGTCACAGTCTCAGCAGGTATGGAAACAGATCCCATGAGTCCATGGGCAATGCTTTGGACAACCTAAAGCAGTCATGGATGTGGCATTTCTTCACAACTAGCAAGGCTTTTTGGACAGGCAAATCTGCCAAGCCCCTTGTCTTTGGGGTAGGGGTGATATTAAGACAGTGCAGGTGCAAAGAAAAATGTGAATGTTACCTCAACTACAGTTTAAGCAAGCACCTACTTTAGTAGGAAGGTTAAGATGTAAACAACAAACAGTACTCACTGATATAAGAAAAACTTTAACTCCTTGGTCCTCTGTATCCATGGCAGTGATCCGGATACTCTTCTCACTGGCTTTATCAATCTGCATCTGAGCCCAGAGCTTGGTATTTAAGATTAACCTGAGACTCCCCTGAGTCCTCATCACTAAAGCAAAGTTACAAGATCAGTTAGGTGGAAAATGACACATCAGGAAGCTCAAAACAGCCAAGACAGCTTTTTGTTGTGTAAAGGTTTCAGTCACTTTACAAGGAATATAAAGGAAAAGTCCTTTTGGGGCTTTTGTTACACCTATTAGTAAGAATGTAGGTTTATGCTGGTTTTGGCTGGAATAGGGTTCACTTTCTTCCCAATGGCTGGTATGGGTCTGTGTTTTGGATTTGTGCTCAACACAGGGTTGATGTTTTTGTTATTGCTGAGCAATGTTTGCACAGAGCCAAGGCCTATTCTGCTTTTCCTGGTGCCATGCTGGGGAGGGGGCGAGGGGATGCATGGGAGTTTGGGAGGAGACACAGCCTGGAGAGGTTACTGAGACTGACCAAAAGGATATTCCAGCCAGATGACATCACGCTCAGTATATAAAGGGGGGGAAGAAGAGAAAGCAGGGGGATGTTTGAAGTAATGGTGTTTGTCTTCCCAAGTTACCATTACGCAGGATGGGTCCCTGCTCTCCTGAACGTGGCTGAACACCCATCTGCCCATTGGAAGCAGTGAATTAATTTCTTGGTTTGCTTTGCTTGCATGAACAGCTTTTGCTTTCTCCATGAAACTGTCTTTATCTCAATCCACAAGTTTTCTAACTTTTACCCTTCCAATTCTCTCCCTGATTCTGCTGGTGGCAGAGTGAGCGAGCAGCTGCTTGGGGCTTGGGGGCTGCCTGGGGTTAAACCACAACAAGGCTATTAAAGATTATCAGTCATGTCTAAAGATATTTAGTCCAAAGTCTTATATGTTAATACAGCAAAGTTCAGTGGCTGTATCTGAGCTGATAATCTCAGGCTAATGCACATTCCCATCAGCCTGAAAAATCGTGCACTATTCAGAGAGACCTCCCCCATCACAGGCAACCCATCCCAAAGGGCCCAGATCTGAACAACGTTACCACCAATTTCTAGTCAAATATTCTAGTCACTAAATACATCTTGCTTTTATGAGGAAAAAAGTAACTGGAACATTTGCTGCAATAGAAGGACATGGAAAGATACTCTCTTTGGAAGTCATGTTCATTAACTGCAGCAAAAGAAAAGGTCCAAACTCCTTCTGAGTTGCTGTAGTTAAGACGACCTAAAGTGGACGTTGCTGTGTGTCACGGAAGCACGCTACGAAAATAGCATCACTGCCATCCAGTATCTCATTTCCCCTGGTTCCTCTTACCCAGTCGAGACTGTAACGTTCCATCATCTGTTGAGGCCATATCATTGAGTCTCAGGAGTCCTCGACCTCTTTCCACCCAAGACTGAGAGTTTTTATCAAATACAAACAGCTTGCACTGAATCTGTAACAGAAAATATCTCTATAACATAGTGGTTGATTGGAGTAATAATATATTTCTTAGTCATCTGCAATTTCATATTGGAATTTTTAATTGTGGAAACCAAAGCAGTCATCCCCTCTTTCGCAATAAGTTCCTCAAAATATACTGTCTGGTTTCATAAGATTTTATTAACAGAAGCTATATATTCTTAAAGAATACCTGGGTTCAAGATCAAAACAACAACAACTTTCACAGAGGAAACTTAATGTGATAAGAGACTGCCTTAAATCAGTCAATTCTTTTAAAAGCCTTAGGTACACCTTGCACCACTGGAAGTGGTATTTGTTGCTGGAAAGACCCAGCACAACGAAAGCAAAGCAGAATTTTTCCTGTATTCAGGAAAAAAAAGAATGAAGAAACATGTTAGCTCGTGATCAATTCATAAAGCCTGACCCACACAAAGTCAGGAATAATTGAGGTATTTCTACTACCTCCCTGCAGGGTTCATTAGTTAGAAAATTCAAAAGGTGTATCTTTTCAAATGGTAGGATTGCTCCTTCTTCCATACAAGCTCCATTTTTCTTTCCTGCTGAATATGTCTATTCTATATCCCCACCTCTAACCCATCTTCACTGTCACTGCTGAGATTTCATACTTCAAACTGCCACCCCTCAAGTTCCCCACAGATGTGCATGCACTAAGTGGAGAAGATATTCCCATTTTCATTCCCTCCATTTCTTATTTTCTCCACCCCAGAACATCTAGCTCTGTGTACTCTGTTTCTGCAACGTTAACATAGTTCTGTACGTACAAGTCCCATTTGGAATTCTAGTGCACTACATTTCACAGGAAAAAAGAACAAAAGTTTGGCAAGAAGTCTAAGTTACAACATTCGTGCAACTCAGTCCTCTATTAAGCATACAGCTGCTAAAAGCTGTGGTTTTCCTAAGTAAAAGAGGAGTCTCATCTCTTCAGTGCCTTGTTCAATTATGTGAAGCATCCAGACATTTCTGAATTACACAGAAGCAGAAGTACCAGAAGAACTATTTAGAGAGCATTCGTGTCTGGTAAAAAGAAGTCAAAGACTACTAACATTATAGATTATAATTTTTTGCAAGATTATACAAATGTAACTGATACGCATTAGTTACTGACACAATGCAACTGTTTGGTGTCAGAATAGACAGCATATCTAAGAATAAAAATCTGTCCTTAAAAAAGAACACAGTTCAAATGCTGAGAAACTTAAAACATCTCAAGAAAAAAAACCCAACAAACTATAATTGGAAGATAAAGAGGAAAAAAAAATCATATACTACTTCATTTTACATGAAAACCCTGTATGTTCTTCTTAAGGACATACTAGAGTTAATATTTAAGTTAATGAATAACTACAATGCTAAATAAATCACGATTAAAAACCGGAGTCTAAGTCAGAACCAAGTATCCTTCCAAAACATCACTAATTCAATTAAATACCTCAAGACAAGTTCCAAATGCTGTGGTGTGGTTTCTGCTTTGCAAGAAACCAGACTGCTGCCATAAATAGTCGATTCCAAGTTTAAAAAAATCTTCAGGAGTACAATAATTAAAAAACTTTAAAATATTTTGTTCACTTAAGTTTTCTTCAAATAGTTGTGTTGTACAAGGTAGAAGCTTCTATGTGATTGATTCAGGAAAATCACCAGGAAAAGCCACCTGGATGGCTTATACACTAAAATTTATTCAGAAAGAGGAAATTAAGAAACAACAGATTACAAGATAATAAGTAAGGATGTGAATAAATATCTGAAGTTTGCATTTTAACACAAGAAAGTACATTAAAGATATAGAGGAAGGCTGGGTAGTAGAAAATCAGATGGTGTGGATTCACTGGACATCCATATGAATCCCCACAAACTACACTGTTTCTTACCTGTAACACGTTACTTTCAGCTTCCTCCCCAGTAATCACTTCTACCTTCGCTAATAAACACTTCCTTGCTGTTGCTTTAGTATAGGCTGCTGCAGACTCTGCCAGTGATTCTGAAATATTATTAGCTGAACAACATTTTGAGAGTCTCAGAATGATTGGCACATAATTTTATAAGATTTACAAAGGTCTCACACAAGTATACCAGAACTTTGAGGAATTTTGAAAAGTACAGAAGACACACCTTCCTAGAACACATGAAAAAGGACTGAAATTTTAAGCAGAAATTAAAGCTTGTTTTTTAATACTTGTTTAACAAGCACAGGACGCAAGGCACCGAAGAGCTAAGTTATCAAAAAGTTCTGCTCCTACACACAGTATTTCAAAACCTTTGCATGGACAACTGCATATCTGTATGTGCTCCAGCCGTACTCATACTGCTGCCAGCCATGTGCCTACACATGGATAACACAAACTCATTTTCCACTTTTATTTGGGCTTGCAAGCAGTTTGCTGAAGAAAACCCATAGTTCCTAGAATTTCCATAAAATCTTGCCAATTTGAAGCCATATAAGTCTAAAATCCAGCAAAGAGTTCTGAGTTCAAGCAACGTATGGTGTACCCACTTAATGCAATACACATTTGACTCAGGCGTTCAGTCACTGGAAATACAACAGAATTGTTAAAAAAAAGGTTTGCCACATTTCTTCTGCACTCTGGTCCCACTACTAGTTCTGTTAATTCCCTCTACTTTCGTTCTGCTAAAGATACTCCCACCACCACCAAATGAGCATGAAAAAGACAGTACATGCTTAATATAAGAGAATCTATAGCACCCAGCACCTCCCACACCCAGCCTCCATCTTTGGTTACAGGAGACAGTAAAGGCAACATAAAAATGTTACATTTTTGAAAAGTAACAGGATATTGAAAAATACAATAACTTAATTCTAAAGTTATATTTTGTTTTTCACCTTTCTCTGGCGTGGCCTCCTGAGAAGACGATTCAGACCCAGACTCTGTAGCAGCATTCTCCTTATTACTCTCTGTATTACCGTCATTTGATTTTGGTGGACTCTATCACAAAAAGGAGGTAAACAAAAGAGAGAAAACATACACTTATTTTGCTGAACAGGATTAGTGATCAATTACTGAGGGAAGCCTCACTGTTTATAAACCATTTGCAAAAGAAGAATCTCACAGACAAATGCTTTCACCGTAAAAGCCATCCTACTACCCCAGCCAAGGAACTGAACAGAGTGTGACCTGAAAACCAATTCAAATTATTTCCCCTTGAACTGAAACCAAATTTCAACACTTATTTTGAAGCTATGTTTAACAAAGCAAGCCAATTTCAGCTACAGTTCAGCTCGTGGCATAGCTGACTGAACTCTCTGCTATATAGTTAGACAGGTATGAAGGCTCAGCTTTAAATGCTTCCATTTTGTTCCTGTACAGGAATAAAAACAACAACAGGAAACAGTGAGGCACTAGAAATTGTTCCTTAGGCTGGTACATAATAAACAAAACTTTCTGAATCATGCCTCAATCCTGAGGTAGCTGCCTTACTGCTTAACTTCAAATCCCATCGTGAGGGGAGTCAAGGAACTGACCTGCTTTCAATTTTGAGGACAAACATAAAACACCCTCCCACACTTATACTCAGCCATTTAAAGCAACAAGCTGTGCCATAAAGTGCTTGGGCACAAGAGCCATATGCATGACAGAGAGGCCACTGAATCTCCTTACACAGAGAGCTTGGCAGGCAAGTCCTTGGAGAGCACTGAGGGGCAGAGGATAGCTCATAATGAACTCCCCACGCTACACTCAAAGTTACCTACAAGGGAAAACACTGAAAAAACCCCATACTCAAATGATGAGTACAATTAAAGGCTCTCAAAATTCCCAGGTGAGAACCCGTAACAAACCACTTGCAAAATTACAACGTATCATACACAGTGGATACTTACTAGGACTCGCTCACTCATGTTCTGTCCAAAAACAAACTTGTTGCTAGATGCATCTGCACTGTTTGTAGAGTTCTCTACACTGAAAAAAATGTAACAAACAAAACAAGTTTTATGAAAGACGAAAATTCTCTTATCTTCTACTAATAAAACTCCTCACAAAGTGAGTGTCACTAGCTTTAAAAAAATTAAGCACTGGTTGATACAAACATAGGTAAAAATTAATTCAACTTAGTAACATGAGAGCACATAATGGTTTTACCAAAAAAGAGTTCTCTCAGAATGATGACAAATGATTTTGTCACTTTTAAGATATTTCCCTTTAGATAACTAGTTACATACAAAGCAATGCTGAATGCTAAGTGAGGGCTTACCATTTAATCATATAACATACTCTTTCAAAAACAGTATTCTACATGCATGACCTTGAACTACTACACTTTTTTAAAATTAATTTTTTTCAGAAAGAGAAAGAACTGAAACAAATGCACTTCCAATATAGTAACTGAAACAAAGCTAGCAGGGATAAGTAATGCCTTTTATTAGACTAGCTGCAATACCACAACCTCTCCAAGAAGTTTCACAATCAAATCTCAGCCTTTACTCCTTCTTTACAGAAGAAACATCCTCCCACTTATTTTTATTAAGAGATGTTAAAGGCCATTTAGGAAGGACAACAGTTTTACTCTTTTACAGACTCAAAAGACTTAACAAGTCATTGTTCATCTGCTTTCCCATCAGGCGTACCTTTCTAAGACACCAATATGCTCACAAAATTAATCAACAGACTACTCAAATCAAGCCTACGTGCATTTCACAAAGTTTGGAAAATGGGGGCACATGTGTCACTACATGGTTCAAGTGAAACCAAACAAACCTTTAAATGGTACATGTAGAATTCCTACTCCTGAATAAGGAGATTCATAGAACAAAGGAGATCCTCAGGGGCAGACAGCTTTACCTACTAAGGGAATTAAATGCCACAGTTTTGAGCTCCAAATGTTAACAGGGAACTCAATATGACCTACTGGTATCTGCCATGTGACCCAGTACATTTACAATTTTTAAAGGCCTGAGACTGTTACACAATGGGAGGAATCTCCTTTTACCAATTGATTACCATAATGTTTTGCCAACCCAGCTGAAAACTAGGGCCAACTCCCCTTGCCAACACTTCAGTCTGGTTTTTTTAAGACAAGTCCAAAACTAGGTTTCTGGCAATTGACCCACAATGAATAAATCCTTCCAAAGTGAAGACTCGAATTATGACCGTAGATGTCACGAGTTGAAAAATATGAAAAAATATTCTAGTATTTGAAGCCCACATATTAGCAGTTAGTCTGCCAAATCTGATTAAACAAATCTGTGTCTCTTGGAAAGGCATCCAGAGGTAAAGGTGTTCCCTACCTCTCGTGCGCATCATCTGAAAAGTTCAGCATCAAAAGTTCATTGACTGCAAAACTACCTACTGCCTACTTCATAGTGAACAACAGGTCTTAAAAATGCAGAATATAAGGACAAAGCAAACATGCATTGGTGCTTTTCCTACAATTTTTTCATGGCCTTCATTCGGACAGTGCAAATTTCAGCTCACTCCAGGAACAGATGTTGTTCTACTCCATCTCTCTTGGTAGGATTTCCCCTCATGCTTTTCCAGTTATTACCTGAATTCACAGCTCTGTGTAGTAAGATATTATCTTTCTGTTTTCTACTATTTCTGTGTATTACTTGATATTTTTGATCACTTCTAAGCTAGCATTTTCACAGAGCTATATTGCTACCTTAGCCTCAAGTGCAGGCTGTCAGCTCAGAGCTCATCACTGCAGACAGAATTAACAGTTTTCTCCTTAGCTGCCTCACTTTACCTATGCCTACATCATATTTCTTCTGATGCTACTGCCTGATCAGAAATTCTCTCAAAGACTTCCCACAGTTAGGTTCCTGCTTACTCATACAGGCCCTCTACATTGCTCTGAAAAGCTTACTAACGTGAAAAAATAATTGTTTTAAACTATTCTTCCCTTTATCAGTATCATGTACGAAACATACTGAACAACACAAATACAGCATAGATCTCTACAGGATTTTACCGGTAGCTCAAATTTATTCCACCACTGTTCCTTTCTAATTATGAGAAGACTTCTCTCATCTTGTGCTTGTTACTTTTCTGAAGAGGCTTTGGTGAGGATGTGGTCACATAAATGGTATCAAAAACATCTCCCTTGACCAGATGATTGAGGATTGCCCCACATCTGAAGACTGTCACCACATTCTTCAGAAGCCTGGGTTCCCACTGACCCAGTCTAAACCTTGCAATCAATAAAGAGCAGAATCACCAAGAATTTTCGATCAAAAGTAAAGAGAACTGTCCTATAGGTTTTCCTGTAGTCTCACCTGGAACTGATGTACTGTAGAAAATAGTTAGTTGCTGAAGGTATATCTGATGTAGGAAGGCCAGCATTCTGCACATCAGCAGTTTCATCGCCTTCATCTCCTAGCTAGAAAAAGCACAAGTACACATTGACAGTTTTAATTACTGACCACAAGTTTTTCAACTCATTATTTCTAAGGACAAAGTTCCATCCAAAAATGCTTTTTATAATAAAACAATATAAGCCTATGCCTCAGTATTACACTTCCTTCTATTATGCTACGAAACCTTTGCAAATTTGTCTTTAACAGGAGATACTAACAATCCAACTCAGTTACTCCATGCACAGGTTTGAGCTCAGGCAGCCCTGTTTTTATTTTCTTACCTTTTCTGTGAAGTCTTGGTTGCATGGGAGCATTTTAGGATTGCATTTCAACTTAATTCTGTTTCAAAAGGTAAGAGAAAACACTACACTGCACTGAATTTTAGATGTTATTTATGACTGCAGTAGATGTAGTTATTTGTGAAAAAGTTTCTTATGCTACTTAACAGAATTGATTCATTTATGAAATGTCTAAAACTAGTTTTATTAAACAGCCAACCTATGTTCACAACTTTTAATTTTACGTATATACATGGAGTTTTTAACCCTGTCATTTAGTAGCTTCAAATTACTTCATAAACTTAGTCAAGAGAACAAACATGTTTACCTTAACTCTGTCTCTTAAGTTTTGCCCAAATACAAATGCTTGCTGTGCATTTAGTTCAGCTTTCTCACAGCTGTTTTCTGAAGTATTGTTGGACTCCTTTTTCTGACATTCTCCTGCCTAAAGAAATGGAAAAATGCAGCCTAGGTAATTGAGTTTCTTTAAATAAACACACGTTATGACATGGTGAGTCACAGCCTCATTTACAATGATAAGCCAGTAACATCTCAAGACCTACAAGGCACGTTTTGCATTTAAAATAATGTAGCTGTTGTTGTTTAGTTGTTGTTTAGAGTGTTTTTCCTAAAAAATTCACAGAATAGTTAAGATTCAAAGGAATTTCTAACAGTTATTTGGTCCAAACAGTGTTCAAAGCAGCATCAACTGCAAACTTATGTTAGGCTACCCAAGATCTCATATAGTCGAGTCTCAAAAAATCCACAGATGGCAGTTTTACATTTTGGTAGCCTAGTTCGATGTACAGCAGCACTAAATAGGATTGTTTTATACTGATACCCATCTGGAATCCCCCTTCACCACACCTGCAGCTTCTCATTCGTTTGGCAGACACTTCCAAATTTCATTTTTTCTTGCCGCTTCCCACCACGTGACAGTTGAGGAGAACAGTCTAGTTCCCCTGGCCTATTCCAAGCAGAACACACTCACCTTTTTCACTCATTACACATCCTGTGCTTCAGCCACTAGTCCCCTTGGTGACTTTTAGGTGTTGTTCATGTACCAGTAAGCCCCAAACTACACATGATACTCGTGATGCCACAGTGGGAAGAAAAGGGAATGATCGCTTTTCTGAACTTAATGGCTGCAGGCTTGGTAAAGCAGCCCCGTAGGTTCTCTTAATCAATAAAAGGGTGCACATTGCTTATTGTTTGTGATTGCTGCACAGCACCTGAAGGTTCCTGAACTTTTTGTTCTGCTAAGGACCTTACTTCTATTCCGCATCTCTGCTGCCTGCTTTCCGCAAGCAGCTTCAGGGCCTCTCCCTGCAATTGCTGGGGTAGCACTTTCCCTGATTATTCCCATACTATAGTTCCCATTTCATTACACTCAGGGCCTTGCAACTTGCAAACCCTTAGAGTGCTGTTGGAAAGCAAGTACAATCAGCATGGGAATCATCCCCTTCCTCTTCTCTCCCAATTTCCTACCCTATATCTTTGAGTATCCATGGCAATACCCACCATAACACATGCACAAAGCTTTACAAGTGACCCACACACAGTAACTGCCCCTCAAAGATGTGTCCATCAGCATCAAGAGCATCATAAGCAGAAAATAACCCAAAAGAGTAGGAAGTCTGAGCATGTTCTGATGAAAACTATGTAGTTACTATGGGAAGAGTATTAGGGGGCACCACCTGCTCCACTCGAGAGGACACCCAGGGTAAGATGCTATGCAGGGAACCCACGTTACTAGTCTTCATGGCCGGCCAATGTGAAGTCTTCCCTTTTCTTTCCCTTTTCGCTTTCCCTTCCTCCAAAATAAAATAACTGCCACCCTTAATATAATACTACGCACTAGAGACCTGTCAATAAATTCCATAAAGACAATTTGTCTCAACATTCTTCGTACAATACCAGGATCTCCAAGACTTGTCTGCACAGCTGCTTTCTAGCCAATCCCTCTTCAGTGTTTGTGACACACAGGTTCTCTCACCCCAGGTGCAGAACTTTGCATTTGTTGACCATCAGCTTGTTTCTCTTGGCTCATTTTTTTTCAGCCTGATGAGAACATGCTCAACAGCCTGTCTTCCAACATACTGAGCATTTCCTCTTCCCACAATGTACTGGCATCCACAAACCTAACAAGATTCACTTCACCTTGCCAGGTTGTTCATGTAAACGTCAAACGGTCCTAAAGAGTGCCTCTAGTGACTGATGCCTGTCAGACTTCCAGCCACTGGCTGCTCCCCTCAGCACCAATGGATACATCCTGTCTCATCCTATAGATCTGTATGTGTCAAACTGTCTAAAATAGTCCTTAAGCAAATTTACTGTAATAATTCAGTCCCCCAAACTTCCCCTATAAAAAGGGTGTTGTAGACCTGACAGGTTTACAGGTAGACCTGACAGCAGATCTCTTCAGCAGAAATAAAGACAAAGGCTTTGACTCACTCAGATTATTTTCATGTCCTTCATCACTAAGTTCCTTCCAACATTTTGCAGCAGGTCTACAATTTTCCTTCATCTTGCCTTTACTGTCAATATCAGTAGAAGCCTTGCTTGCAGCCCTTTCATCCATGGTCAAAAGGAAAAAACATTAGTCTAGAATCTCCTTAACAGGTTCTTCTTCTGTGGAAGGATCAGCATGCCCCTGCTACCAAAAGGGCTGAGAGCTGCATGGTGGGCTTGACCAGCTGCTATCAAGTGCCCTGCACATCTGATGTTTTTCAGCCACCAGACTCTCCTATCAGTTGAGAGAGGTTGGATCAAAGGCTGCAGCTTATATCCATCTAAGGTCTGTGCTGCTTAGGGCTTCTATAGTTTCCTAGGAATTATCAAGACAGAGACCACATAGGTACAAGTTGCCACAGAGCCACTCAGAGTAGGACAGCCACCAGACTGAGAACATTCCCACTCTGCTACCTTGTACAAACACAAGACAGAGACAAAGAAAAATCTTTTCTGCCAGTAAAGTAAGACTGTGACTCACATCTGCTCTAACAAAGGCAGACCATGCTCATGTAATACTGTAAAATACCACATACTTGCCCTCACAAGGAAGCCTTCTCTCTGTGGTACATCAAATCTATCCCACAGATCTGCACATACAATAACTAATATAAAACAATTCCAGAAGTAATCTTTCACTCTTATCAAACAACCTAATATTCTGCAGAGACTCCAGCATTGAACACAACTACTGGCATGAACTCAAGTAACTTCTACCTGTGCTAGAAAGCTTTAGGCAGACAAAGCTGACTACAAATGCCAAGACAATTAAGAATATCCCACCATAGTCCTTTGTAAAATTGCAATTCAGTTACAAAGTTTTATAGCATTTAATATTGAGCCTTCAGAAATCCTTAGCATCCAGATTTAAGAGCTTTCTTCTACCAGAAAACTTTCTCCCAGGTCAGTTGATTAAAAAAGTTAAGAGGACCTTCGGATGTTAAAAGCACAAAGAGGCTCTCCCTCATGATGTATGCAGCAGTAACAAGTTTTCATGCTGGTCCATGCGTGGAATTTAGTTATCATTACTCAGTTATGGCAGCAGTCTTTCACTAAACCTTAAAAAGCCAGTCACGCTGCAAGTGTTTCTGCTTGGATATTCAGGACTGAGACCTGAATTTCAAGTAAACTGTTCCATACTGTTGCACTAAACAATACTAATTCTATGATCAATGTGGCATCAAAAGCCCATACTCAAAATCCCCAAACATCCTCCCCATGCCATCAGTCAGGATCTTCAGATGTCAATGGTTAGCTCAAAGGAAGGAAAGGACTGGATCCACTGCACAGAATTGGAAGGAAATATTTCATTACTTTTCTTTCAAGATAGTAAATAAACAATTTTTGATGCACTTAAATGTCTTTTGCTCTAGGTGAGGCTCTTCAGCCTCTCATTACCTGCATTCTCCATTTCTTGTAGGGAATTCATTTACTGATGCTGGGTTCTTACTCTGTTCAAAGAATATTTAAGTCTTACTTTGAGTCTCCTTCTCCAACTCACCTTCTCTTCAGAGTCAGAACTTTTCAGTGTTGCATCACTTGGTAATTCTGATGCAGCTGCAGAATCTGGCAGGATATTTACACCGTTAGTGCCACTGCTGAGAACTGCAACAAGGAAAGAGAAAATCACATAAATTCTATAGATATTTAGACTGTCCTAAAAGTTTTCTAATGTAAATTGCATGCAGTTTTCTCTTTTAAGTCCATGAAACATTGCAATGCAAACTAGAGAGCTCCCATAGTATTCTGCAAAAGACATAAGGACCACAATTCAGCAGTTCTTAGCAGAATCATAATTTCAAACAGAAAAACAAGTCAGCAAAAAAAGTCATTTAATCAATCAAATGCTGCAAGGGTTTCAATACATACAACTTCAAGCAAACACCCTGCTCCAATCTAACACTGCCCCAAAGAAGGCTCCTCTTCAGGCTGATTTACCTGCTCACATACTGAACTCACACTGAAAATCTGTACTCCAATATTAAGTCTTCTGTAGAGTCCAATCTGTGCCAGCAGACATATCAAGAAATCAAGCTAGAAATGTTTGCTTCTATGCCAGATTCACAATTAACTGAAGTTACTGATTTTTTTGGTTCAACCAAAATTCCACATAACAAAAGGTATCGGGCTGGGGAAACATGGAATTTAGGAGACATGGACACTTCAAACAGTTTTTCTGCTTTTACCTCCAGCCTTTAATCATGCCTATTTCCATCAGCTATATCAAATTCCATAACATTATATGAATGATCAAACTTAAGAATTACAATTGTAACTCAAAGTCACAACTCCAAAATGGTCCACAAGCCCAGAGGCACCTCTCAGCAATTTAGGCACTTCACTGCTGATCAATTTTCAGTGATAGCTTATGACACCATGGTCAATGCTGTCTGTCATTTGAGACTGCTAATCCACACACTTAGAAGTCTTTTTATCCCAAAACTCAAGTATGGACTCCACCAAAGTTAGAGGCCTGGCAACATCAGACAGTCGTCTTACACAAGACCTGAAAGTTCCACTGTGTTATCCCTTATGTAACACAGACACACTTAACATTTAAGATGTTTCTCTTCTGAAGGGAGAAACCTAGAAAAACTAGGTGGATGTTGAGTAAAACCAAACTACTCCATTAAATAGACTGAATATTTTTGTTCTCTCTCCACTATATTCTAGAAAGCAAAAGCATTATTTACCCATTTGTGAGAACGCTTTTGGCTGTGGTGCCTGTAATACTGCTGGACGGAGCACACTTCGCTGCTGTTCCTTCGGTTTCTGGCTAGGGAGACCTGCAGGTGCAAAGTTTTTTCAAGAGCTATAAAGCTTTAAAGTTGACAAGTTCAGTTTCATCTAATCTTCTCTGTAACTGCTTCGAACAGAACATACAATGAAAAAACAGACCTCAGAAAAGCATCCACTCCCTTCTTTTCCATCCCTCACTTAACCTTGAAACAGAATTAGTCCAAAATAGAGAAGATTACTTCATACCCTTAAAAGACACTTTAAAATATATTCTCTACCCAGGAAAGCACAGAAGGAGAGTTTACTACTGACTCAGACATAAAAGCCAAAATGTAGGAGAAATGAACAGTAACACTATTTATGCACTGACATTTTATTTAACTACACATTCCAACTCTTCTCATACCAGTGAAGTAATTTCCAGATACTGGTAAAAAATTTTTTTTCTTCATACAATCTAATGTATTGGTAGTGTAATAGTTGAGCTATGTTGTTTAACAACTTTTGCACTTTTTGAATTAACCTGGCCCCTTTGATTTGCTATAGATAGATACACAGCACTACAGCTCTAATACAGCTATGATTCAAAAAGCCAACTGACCTTAAGCAACCTAATAAAAAATCCCAAACATCATAACATCAGCTCTAGAAGGTTATGGCAATACCAGAAGGTTCAGTTTTCTTCACTGAACAAAGTCAAGATGAACTCTTGATCCAATATAATACTGCACGAGAATTCACTCATAGCAGCTACCTCCATTTCAGGCCACCCATATTCAGAGGACATGACAACAGAATGTAACAACTATCCTAAATTCAAACGTTCACAGGTCAGCTCAAAAAAGCTTGTTCCTTTCTTAAATTTATCATTCTTCCTGCAAGTGAAATAAAGTTTTCATATCTATATGTAATAATAACCTCCATTATCAAAATAATTTGGGTGTTTTTTTTCCCCTCAAACTCCTAAGGAGCTGTAATATTTATGTTTTTCCCATAGTAGCTGGGTCTACATCAGTAAACAGGAAACCCAGTCATAGCCAACCTGTGGTGCAAACAGGCAGGATCAAGCACCCACTGCCCACACTACTGCCAACGGTCAGGGAGAGGAGAAGTGGGAAGCGACTGACACTTCAGACTGCCCTGGCCTTGTCCCAGTCTGAGCACCTAGTAATGGCTGGAACTTGCTTGGGGCACTCCTGGAACACTCCTTTTGTTCCAGTTCACAGACCTCAGGGCTACTCCAAGCCCAGAATAAAAGCCTGCTAAGCAAAGACAGCCAGGATACACTTCAGACATGCACAGCTAATCCAATGCAAGACATGGGTGTGTCCATACACATACACAGTGGATTGGGCACAACCACTCTGCAGATAAAAAAGCTTGTCTTCTCCAGACACACAGGTATTGCCACCTTCTAGTTACAATAGCAGGTTGAAGAAACTAGTAAATAAAATGCTTGAACTGGTTTCTTTGTACTCTTGCAGAAAGCAGTGAACTCACCTGCACTAGGTGCCTGACCATGGATAAGTATTGGAGGCTTCAGCCGGAATCCACTGCTCTTTTCCTCTGGAAGCAAAACCAAAAACTACAAGGACAAAGCTGTAACATTCTACAAACATCTATGCAGTCATAAAATTCCTCATGTTTTCCCTGTTGTAACAACCCACAAGTTCTATACATATCCAAAGCCATTAGATTTCCAAAGAAAAAATTCTCTTCTTCCAAAAGAAATCTGAATTTCCAGTGATCATCACATCAAATACACATTACAGACAAACAAGTTGTTGCAAGCAAAAAATTCAACTTTTTTTTCCAGGAGAATAGGAGCTCCTCCTGTGAAGGACTTAATAGAGACAGAGGTTTTAGGTGAGAATCAAACAATCAGAAGTATGACTGAACATGAGGTGCTAACAAGCACTCAACTGCTAGTTATCGTAAGTTAAACTTCATTGCTTAACATTAGTTCCTTGTAATTCCATTAGCTTTTACTGTGTGCTTTTACAGTATGAAGGTAAAAGAAATTCCTTTGCTTGCACTCACTACAGTTAGGGCTTTTAGATAAAACATCAAAGTCTCAAAATATTCACAAATCCACAGCTACTAAAAATTGAGTTCTTAAGAACTTACAAAGAATAATTATACTTTTTACCTTTTAGGGGCATAATGTCTGTGCTCAGAATAAGACAGCACAGCATCTTACAATCCCACTGTACTTGGTTATTCTCATGCCTAATCATAGGACACTGATGTGCACTACAGCACTACCAACACAACTGAACCAGAACGGGGACTAACAAAATCAGCAGTTCTATCAACACAGGGCTCACGGGTCATGGCTGAACATCATTAAGATCATAGATCATGGTTGTTTTGCTTTCTAATACAGAAGAACAGTATTCCAAAGTCAATAAATGAAGATTTCCTGTAAGTTTTATTGCGAGGCTAACAGAGAAGGGTCATATTGCAGTCTTCTATCATCCCTCAAAAAGCATGAAACAATTCTCCTATTTATTATTTTAATTACCTCCATCAAGGATGAAGTCAAACAATGAAGTGAGCAAGATAACAGCTCCAAGATCAGAACTACCACCACTTCCAATCTCACAGATAGGGTCTTACTTTTGAAGTATCAGAGTGCTTTGGATCATGACAAATTGACAACCGTTGGAGAAAAAAGCAGAAAAATTAGGAAGCTTACCTGGTTCCGAGTCAGAATTGCCTGTAGAGGGTTCACAGAAGCTTGATGGCATAAAGACATTGTTCTTTGTTACTGCAGTCAGGGAAAAGGAAAAATTAAGGGAAGTTGTGTATGTTGTTTTTAATTATCAACCTGTTCCCAAATGTATCAAGGCTTCAAATGGGAAATTATTTTTCTAGTAATTTGTTCTATTTTTATTTCCTAAACTAAAACAGCCAGCCAAAGTAGTCAATAAGTCATTGTCCTTAAATCCCTCTAGTTTCTCCTGAAAGAACGAACAAATTTCATTTATTCTGAAGGGAAAATAAATATCTGAATTGCATATGAAGTAGGAATTAGAAGTGATGTTAGAATGTATAATACCATTACAAATTAGATATAGCATTTCAAAAGGACCCTGCAAAGAGGGCAGAAAGGTGTGTAATGCCTGCTAAAGAGTAGGAGCAAACACCTGGTCTCTGAGGGATGGCACAGCCTGCACTAAGAGCCAGGTAACTTAGGTTTAAACTGCCCTGCAAAGATAAAACTTCTACAGAAAGAGAGGAGAGTACAGCGTACTGGCAGATGTCATTTCACCAGCAAAGCAGTTAACAAAAGGGAAAAAATGTTTGACAGGAATGGACAAAGGACAGCGTTTCTTTTCCACCCTTTGCTGGGACCTAGAGAAGCAAGAAATTGAGGTTGAGGCTCTGTCCAGCAGTTCAAGTACTTTCAGTGTTATACAAAAAAACACAATCCAGTTTATGAAATAGGACCATCAGAGGAGACAGATGCACTAAGAGTCACAAGGCAATAATAGTAGGTGGGAGGCTTTGTCTCCAACAAATCATCTTGTATAAGGAAAAGTGTAACAGCAGAAGCTCTTTTAGCTTCCATAAGGCTGTGGAAGAAGTTTCAGGATTTTGAAAAGACAAAGGAATCTCATCTCTGAACACTTTTGTATTAAAAGACGCAGCATTTGCCCTTTATAATTAAAAGGCAGGGGTTTTTCATATTTGCTTCTTTCCTTTAATTCCATCTTCTCTCTTTATTATTATTGTCTGCCTTAAACATGACACGTTTCATATAAGTAAAACTTCCCTACTCTGGAGACAAACATAACCCCACAAAAAAATTAAGAAGTTGGGAAAGTGAAAGATTTTCTGGAAATCAAAACCATCAAAGTGTCAACAATATTTGAAGAGGCCTTTATGGAAGTTGCAATTCCCATTCAAGTTGTCACTTCTTGACAACACCACACATCAGAAGAGAATAAGTGAATCAGGGAATAAATGCCCATATCCAGTCAGAATATACTAGCTAAACAGATGCTTGAGAAAGTATGCTGGACTCCTGGAACAACCAGTATTTAACCATGAAAGAGCTTAATAAATTGTTTTCCTCTACTTCAACATTAGCATAAAGATTCTAATCTCAAAAGATAAAGACATTGCGGAATGGAAGCATTAGTGATCATAGGGAATCTGGGAGTATAAAGTCCAGTCAATAAGGAAGCTCCCAACATGCTATAACAGAAAATACAAATATACAATATACAAACCAAAACTTCCTATTCATTATTTTTGTGCAGGCAATTCCTTTACTAAGTGTGGTTGGCAGGCAGGCAGCAGCGACCTCGGTCACTCAATTCACAAGACTGCACCTGAAAACCCACTGAGCTGCACACCAGAAAACTGATCTTAAAGAGAAGGGAGGCTTCCCTGACTAGCACTGGGGCAAGAAATGAGAATACCATGCCCATAAAGTATCAGCAACTAGATTTTAAATTTCATAGTCACTTCTTTAAAATTAAAAGCAAAATAACTAGGCTTTCAGCTTTTAGTCACATCTCCTGAATGTGCTGCATGTGAGAGGAGTATTTTTTTTACTGTTCTCTCCTTTTGATAAGAAGTTTTTCTCATCTCCTTTATTTTAACTAAGATAGTGGAAATAAAGTCTCTAAATCTGCCTCAAACACTGACATATCTTAACTAAAATAACCCTCAACCAAAACTAAAACCTTCATATTATCTGCGGAGAAGACACAAACCTTAAGAGATTGTTCCTGCGCGTGAACAAATGCGAAACATGACCATTCCTGTGCACATGAACTGCACAAATTTACCCCAGTGATTTCACTGCCCTGACTGTGCACACACACAGGCTGTGGTCATTCTCTCTTGCGTTTGCCAGACATTTCAGGGATGCACTAAATCCTTGCCATTTTAAAAAGGATGGGAGAAAAGAGGAAAGGACTAGAACAAGCACAAGCTAAGACCTGGAAGATTTCCTGGCAGTAGAGTACCTAAGAAACTCAAATTTGTTAAGAAGCAATCTGATCACAACAAATCAAAGATTTCTGGTTAATTCTTCATTTTAACAGCACAAGATTAAAAGCTGAAAATACAAATATATATAAACTTACAGATAAAAAATATTTTTTAAAACTATTTCTCAATTTCTTTGGGCTTCACCAAATTTGTTAACATGGACCGTAGAAAAAAAGAGACTACATGGTTGCTGCAGTCTTAAGACAAAGCACAGCAGACAGTAATAAGACTGTTAACATGACTGGAAAAAGAAAAGGTCTAAGAAGGAAACCCACCCCTTGTATCTAACATCATAGCAACATTTACCTGACTGAGGAGGGAACTGAGTTAAGGATGAAGTTCTCTCACGTTTTACAGGTGGACAGTAGCTTCCATCCTCTCGGTCAGATTCTGTAGAAAACAGCAGTTAGAGAAAATGCACAGTGATCCAGCAAGACACACGCTCGTGACTTTTAAACTTACAATAAAATCTCTTACCATCTCCATCTTCTGGACTTGATCCATCTGCTGATCTCTGAAATCAGATTACAGTGATCAAACAAAAATCACATACCGAACATTTCAGTCTATTCAGATTGACCCAAATGATTTAATAATCAGTTTGGAGATTTTTTCTTTACTGTCAATGACATACGTTCAAGGCAAAGCATTATTTTTATGATTTACATGTAGGCATATTGAGTTTCACTCAGATACTATTAAATACAATTAATTAAAAATATTTCATTTAAAATTAAGGTTCCTGAAGATTCATATCCAATATCCTTAGGGACTGTGTAACAATTACAGTTACATTTTCTATACAGTGAAAATCTGAAAGTGACAGTATTCAAATTTGGTTTGATTTTAAAAATATCATAGAAGTTTCAAGCTAAACATAAACACATCTATTATTTGGAAGTTCATTCCGAAGCACATTCTCTAGTTACTGTAGGTGACATTAGTTCCTTCAAAAAAAAGACAGCACTGGAAGAATGTCTTTGAAAGCACCCTCTATAAAGCAGTACAATAGTATTTTCACTGGAATTAGCAATGGAAAGACTCCTAACATCTTCCACAGTACCAGGAACAAAAAAGAAAGCACCACAGGCTGCCAACTATCAAAACATTCAAAAATATGATGTTTGAACACAGGTTTTACGTATTTTCTGAGGATTTCTAGGTCTCTTTCCTCCTACTTCCTCTGCCAGTTCCTCAGCTAATACAGTCTCCTTTACTCCTGCAAAATGTAATCCCATGATGCATTCCTTTCGCTATGGAAGGTGACCAGGGCAGCACTAGCACTTTTATCTCATTACAAACCATTTTAGAATCATAGAAATGTTTAGGTTAGCAAACACCTTTAAGATCACCAAGTCCAGTAGTTCCCTCAGCACTGCCATGCCCACCACCGAACCATGTCCCCAAGAGCTACATTCACACATCTTACAAATCCCTGCAGGGATGATGACTCCACTATTGCTGTTGTACTGGAGTCATTCCATGTACTACTACATGGGCAGCCTGTTCCAGGGCTGCACAACCCTTTTGGGGAACAGGCATTTCCTAATATCCAATCCAAACCTTCAACTTGAGGTCATTTCTTCTGTTCCTGTCACTTGTTACCTGGAAGAACAGACCAACACCCACTTGGCTGCACTCTCCTTTTACATAGCTCTTGACATACCGGACCTTCCCATAGTCCAACACTACCCTTTCATCCCAATCCTGCCCCAGGACATGCAGACAGACACCTCCTCTTCTTACAGTCTCACTTCAGAGCTTAGGTGCTGTGGGGAGGAACAACAGCTTGCAGGCAGAACCCACACTAGCCTCAAAGGTCCTTCCACACCATAACTCGGCCCCTTGGACACTGAGAGCAGGCTGACACACAACAGCACTGGGTAAGTCTGCACAGGACTGACATCTGAGGAATGCCTTGTGTGTAAGAATACCAGAAAATACAAAACTTTGTATTTAGCACTGCATATATTTAGAACCCAGATAGTACTGTACTGTCAGTATTTCACTAAATGTTAACAAAACCCCTGTACTTTGCCTATGCAATTAAGAGCTTTTCTAGTTTGTTTTACGTTAAGAGTATAGCTACCTCACTACCATCCTAGCTGATACTTTTGAAACCTTTAGCACGGAGAATGAGAAGCTCCTGACAGTTTGAGAATGCAATTCCCTCCATTCACACACACCTATCAGTGTTAATACTGCATTTGGATCATCCGTGGCTCTTCCTACAATAATCAGTCAAGTAGTCCACAATACTAGAAGACAGTCTTATTAGTCATCGCCCTTGCCAACATACATTAGTTTTCCAAAAGATAAGGCTTAAGTGGAAAATCATGTTATATATATTTCAGCAACCAGCATCCGAACTCAGAAAAAAAATCTATTTTGCACAGTAAGTGTTGTCACGTACACCAGCAACTCATTTCAACTTTTACCAAAAACCTGAAAGCAAAAGGAACATGTTTGGTAAAAATTTGTATGAATGGAACTGCAGATGTCAATATGCAAAAATCCTTAAAGATAAACAAGTGGTTTCCCCTTGAATGTCAAAAACTTCTTAAGCTCTTACTAATAGTGTTGTCCTCTCAATGCTCAAACAACAGACAAAAAAAAAGCCAAACCTGTATAAGCACAAGCCTCAGATCACTGTAATTTCACTAACAGAAGCACAACTAATATACCATCAGCATGTTCAGTGGGCAGGGACCATCAAAATCCAAAACCAACTCTGTACCCTACTGAGGGCAAAGCCCAGCAGAGCATTTGCTCCAAATTATTTCCAAGCTACCTAGTCTAAGAGTTTTGGAAGATTAAAGCTGTGCACCTTTGGACAAACAGGCAGATACCCTGGGAGTGTGGGTACACAGATGTAATGTATAAGCTTCACTTTTGTATGAAGCCACACAATAAAATAAGTTACCATTGCAGCCAGAATTGCTTACCAGTGCTGCTTCAGAGGAAGCTGGGGAGACTAGACAAAAATCAGGGGAATATATGCATGACATGCCTGACAGACTGGAAAACCAGTTAATGACAATGAACAGCAGTCCAGCCTCTTCATTTTAGGCCTCTCTTCCCAGCCTACTCAGTCTACTTTACAACAATACATGCTTTACACAAGTACGCTACACAGCGGAAAGAAAAGGCAGGACCATCTCATCTGGCAAGGAACCACCAAGGTGACTCAACTTCTCTCCATTCAATGCTTTGGAATTAGATGCTGAAGAGACACTTAAACCAGTAACATCAAAATCCAACCTACAATTTTTTCATTTAAGAGCAGAAGCCACCCTCCACTTACTCTCTCCTCCCCCTTGCTTTTAGAAATCCAGCTACAGAAAAGTTACAGTTATTTCTAAATAGAGCTTCCTACAATTCTGACACATTTCTAATTAAGGAAATTACCTTTATAAATGCTACCAACTGCTTTTTAAAAGTGCCAGTGACAGTAATTAACTAGAGTACAAACATTACTTCCTCACATAGTTACTACATCAAACTAAGAGAGAAGAACTTAAAAACTTCAAGAAATTTGTCAGTTTTTGCTTATTTACAATAAATGAACAGAAACAGGGACAGGAAAGGAGAATTTGAGTAAAGCAAAAAAGAAGGTCAGTGTAATTCAGGGAAAGCTGTAAGAGTACACATGTAGTGTTTATCTTTGAAAACACATTTCAGATGCAAAAAGTCATATATAAAGGACTTCAGAGCACAGTAAGGCACATCTGCAGTCAAGACACCCTGCACATACAGAGGCATTATTGAATGGGCACAACTTGCTTAAGAGCTGTGTGCTCCCCTTACCCAGCAGAGTCCTGCTGGCACAGCCACGTGCTGCGGGAAGCTGGCCTGGGTTAGCCGAGCGTCAGGATATGACTGTGTCTCTGCCCACAGCGTGTTCAAGTCGGAGCAAAAATAACTGTCTGAGTGTACAAACAACACCAAGTAAACAAGAAATAGGTAGTGTCTCTTCTTCAGTCTTAATTCACCTACCTTCCCGAGGCCTTAGGAAAATTGCATGAAAACTTCTGCTCCAGCAAATCAGTACAAGCACTCTGAAGATACATCAACCTTTGCTGTATTTCAAGATAAGAGACGGTTTTACTCTAAGAAATTGGGATAATTGGAAGAGTGCTTGCCAGTGCATGTGAATGCCAGTTACACGCCCCTACTGAGCACTGTACAATTCCATAAATTTAATTGAATGGAGTCAAATTCAAGGATGCTGAGACAGCTGTTCTGTACTGCCATGGATTCCTGCATATGATTCCCAACAGCAGTTTTGGTTTTTAAATTTCTTTCAGAACTGGGTTAACTCGAGTAAGATTTTCTGCTCTCTAAGAACAAGACTAAGATAACCACCGGCTGCAGTTTTCCTGAAAGTCTGGTTAATGCAGTTCTCTTGGACAGCTCTAGTGACACTGCAATTTCAAATGGCAGAAAACTGAGATAAAAGTCTGTGACTATGTTGACCGGCTATATTTTTGAGTATTAGTCTTAGAAAAATTTCATCTTCAAAAAAGAATCTGAAACAGAAAGACTTCAGACTGTTGCTTGATGACCTGCTGCAGAACACGAAAATGTGTTTAACCTACAGCTATTTGCACCTTGTCATGACAATCCATTCAGCACTGAGTTTACTTGAAATGGCCCATTCTTGGATTAAAAAAAAAAAAAAACGCCAAACCAACTAGCCAAGAAAAGGGTGCAGGTATTGGATGGAGCAGCCTTAACAGGCAAAGATCTAGCAAAGAGCACATGCCTAGGGTGTGGTGTCACAGTGAACAGTGATACTCACCTGCACCAAGAAAACATAGCCCACCAACCAGAAAGATTAGGAACACTTAAAGTTGCTTTCTGAAAAACTGTATAGCAGCAGTCATTTAGTCATCTAATCTTTCAGAAAATATTTTGCTGCACCACCGCTAGAAAAATTCTAAATTATGAGCACTGACAGCTTTTCCAACCATAAGGCACTGACTTTCTCCCCCATCAAATACTTAAATTCAAAATTCTGCTTTAGTATGATTCTTGGTGCTTTTAATCTATTAAGTACCTCATAGGCTGCCATGACAAGCTCCTTTTATGTCCAGGGGAAACACAGTATTAACTGCTTGCTTTGTCAAGCTGCAGCATTATGGCTCAGATGGAACAAAGAGCTGTCCTCTAACTGCTTAAAGCAAATCTCACAAATACAGATGCACTTTCTCACTCATTTAGAAGTGCTCTCATCCTTAGCAAAGACACAGTTTATACCCTACATGATAAAATACTTCAGGCATCTTCTAGAGTTACACTACTAGTGAGACCCAAACAAATCTAATTTCTGCTAAGTGGAACAAGGACTTAGGGAGGACTAACACTTGAGATCAAAGGACCAGACAGACAGTGAGCTGCACTGCCTACAATGAACAGTAACAGATTCCACTGCGTGGAAGCGACTTTTTCCTCTAATCCCCTCAGCAGCAGAAGTACTTGGTAGGTTGACACTTACCCCTGCCAGTTCTTGTTGAATAGGAGCAAGCTGGGCTTCAGAAGTGGGACTCAAGGTAGCACTGACTGAGGCCACAGTGGGAGCAGGGTGCTCAGAGTCGCGCTCACCAGCTGGTTCTGTATGACCCAGACCATGGTGGAGGGGCTCAACCTCTCCCTGGGGGTCCTCGCCTGAATCCGACAAAGCTTTTTGCTCTGCAGGGGACTGTGAGCAGAAAAGACAACGTCCCTTCAATGCAAGGCTGCAACATGAGAGAGCAGTTGTCCTAGTGAGAGCATCTGCTAACCCATTTTTAAATTCCACTGTTTTCACAGTATGGCAGAAGGAGCTGCTTGCTGCTGAGACACCAATTAAAATACATAGGAAGTGTGTAACAACCTGCTGACTGAATTAGCTTCCCCTCCCCAAAAAAAAGCATCAGGTGGAACAAATGCACTTTTTTGAAAGTTAGCCAAAATCATCTCTGTCCCCGGTAACAAACATTTTGCCAGCCACAGGGCTGTTGGAGTTTAATCCCTTCTCTTGAACACTTAAAGACAGCTGATAGCTTTTACCCCCAGATTCAGACATAAAAATTAAATAGACAATTACTGTAAATAACTGTCCTTCACTACTACTTCAGCTCACATTTCAGGGAGGTGAGGTTGATTACAAAACTCCCCACAGAAATTATTTTAGCATTCACACACAACAGGTGATCCTTTCAGATTCACATGATGGTGAATTATCCGAAAAGCAACATCGATGCTTTCTTTCATAAATTAAAAAGTTTGCACATCTATTTCAAGGAGGGAGGTGACAGGATAACAATGCACCCTAATGCAATTTGGTATTTGCTGAACTTCTGCCACAGACTCGTCATTTCCTCACATCATTTAATGCTGCACATCCCCGCTGACAGAACAAAAATCAAGCATTACCATATTCTGCACACATCTGAAGAATAAAAAACTTACAGGTTTTGAGCCCAAACAATTGTATTGTGATTAAGGACTCAGTTACAGTCCATGGAAGCCAAGGATGTACTCCCAACTGTGATCTGTGGGCCAAGCTTCCCAGTGTCTTATGGTAAAGTATCTAAAGAATCAAGCAGTAAGGCACAGATGAACACAACCTTGGCTTGTTCAGAGAAAACACTTGGTAGAATGAAGGGATTAAAAATGCCAAGTCCATGCAAGAAAGTAAACAGATGCTTCAAAAATAAACAGCAGCGTTTACATCTTAAGGGCCCCAAGTTCTCCAAGTAAGATATGGCCTATTCTCATAACAGAAACAATTACTAAAAGCCTGCAATACATAAAATTTTATCTTGCAAGAAATTACTCCAATTAAGGCTGAAAATAATCAAAATATATTTACTGGGGTAATACTATGTCAGGTAACATTTGGGGATGCTGGGCTTTAGTACTGCCAAAATTTTCTGGTTTTAATATTTACTTGTCACTAACTGACTCTAACATTAACTTAAAACCCCACAGAATGAGAAGAGTTAAAGAAACATTTCATTTGTCACCAAAAATTTAATCAAGTCTAGCACTGTAGCAACCTTCCTTACCTCTTCTGCTGGGGAGAACAGCAGGAAAAAGCTATCTGGAGCTGGTCCCAGCACTTATAACATAGGTATAGTAGTCACAGAGAAAGACAATACCTAAACACCTCAGTTCTCCACTTGATGCTTAATACCCATTACTCCCAATCCCTTTTTACGCTAAACCTCACTGTTAAAGCCAAGGGCATTCCACAGGCCACTCAGTCTTCTTCCCCTTCAAGGGGAAACAGCCATAAAAAAAAGGACAAGAATTAAGTCACAAGTTACCTGCATCACACTCACCACAAAAGCAGTGGCACTGAAGAGCTGATATTTCTCATGGCTTACAGTGCACGTGTCCTTTGGTTCTCTCTCTGCTACCCCAAATCATCCCCACATACCTCCCAACACAGCCCTTTCCCCCACAGCTCCTCAATCCTGCCCAGCCTCCTCTGGTCACCTGCAGGCCCAAAGCCTTGCCCGAGTAGAGCCAGCCTCTGCCAGGGAGCTGACGCTCCTCACGCTGAGTCAGGCAGGCTTCTGGTTTTCCAGAAACATGCACAATGGGTTTAACATTTAAACCCCCATCACCTTGTCACTAGTTACCAGACTCTGCAAGCATTCGGCTTGGGGATCCATTGAGCCACAGCAGAACCACGTACACTCGGCTCCTGGGCCCAGAGCCTGTCCCTGCAGCACTGACACACCCCGCACCCTGCCCAGCTGGCCCAGCCGTTGAGACAACCCTGCCATTAACCCACACAGCCCATGAAGAACCTCAGCAGGGTGTGGGTACTCTAAAGGCCACAGTGCTGAAAAGCTGTAACAAGAAAGGTACTAGGAAATGGGGATGGGGGTGAATCCGAGGGATTCGACTGGGATGGGAATGAATTCTGCTCCTTGTCAGTAGCCAGAACAATCCTCGGATGAATCAACCATCACCAAGGGTCTCGAGGCAGCAGGGAACGATTAGGAAACTGCAGACAGCCAGACTGAGGCTGGAGATTACCAAAAAGATTCAGTGCTCTTAAGAGGCAAAATAATGTCTAGAGAGAGGGTGCAGAGTGTTTCCACATAAAAATAGCTAAACACCTTATTATTTTTCAGCCACAATACACAGAATTTGGAATAAAAAGGAGCAGGCATATAACTGTGAATTCATAAGTGGCATGTAAGATGGCAATGCAGTGACTGCCAGAGAGCAAGAGCTGGAAGATTTCGTTAAACTTGGCTATTACAGGCTCAAAAGAAATCCAGTACAAAACTAAAGCGGACAAGAAGCCCATGCTGCTTAACTTCCTGTCAGAAGATGCCATGAATCCCAGTAGCTCAACATACACATTCAGCAAGCAACTGAAATTACAAGAGAGAAATTACAAGGGGGGGGGGGGGGGGGGAAACCACCTTACCAGAAATTTACACTGACTTCTAGCTACAGATCAGAAAATTGCTACTAATGCAAGAAGAGGCAAGAACATTCAATATACACTTGTGCTAGACACTTAAAAGTGGAAATGACAAATTATTTTCCAAGTAATTTATAATCAGTTTAGAACATCTAAAAGTGGGCTGAACATCCAACAGATTTTAATAACAATAACTGGTGACAAGTATTTTAAAAAATGAAATAATCATAACTCTGATTCCTATCCTGAGCAAGACTGCAATATATGCTTCAAGACCCACAAAAGAAACGAACAGAAAGTAACAATTATTGCCAATCACCACTTTTATGCCAAAAAATCTGAAGCCAAGCTGAGAATTTCATGGCCAAGTCCATACATAAAATTAGATTAGAAAAAATATATTAAATTAATAAAAAACTACTGCAAGTTTCAGAATTTTGTGAATTTTATTTAGGAGTGTTTAGTTGGTTTACGACGTCGTGTTTAGTTGGTTTACGACGTCGTGTTTAGTTGGTTTACGACGTCGTGTTTAGTTGGTTTACGACAAAGCCAACAAAGGACTCATAGATTTGTCAAAACAGAACTACTCCAGGCAGAAGTTTATACTGCTGTTCTCAAGAAAGTATATCCAAGGGAAACTGCAAACTCCTAAAATCAATTTTAGTCTTCAGTCACACATGCTATTGAAAGCATTTCCTAATCTCTTAACTGCACAAATTCTGATCCAAGTTCTTGTTTGAAGTTATTTGTACCTGGTGAACAGTTCACTCTCTGCATTTTGCTGTAATGTTTTGTCTGAGATGTATGTCCTTCCTTGAGCCTCCTCTTCTCTATAGGAAACATTCCTTATAAAGTACAGCTCTAGGGATAACTTGGCAAAAATCTGTTCCTGTCTCCTAAATACTAAGGCAAAGATCAACAGAGAGATGAATAATATTAGAAAGCTACAACCCCCAAATACAGACAAGCAAATAATATGCACTGTCAATAAAGACTGGCATAAACACTCTTGGACCAGCTTTTCCTCCCATTTCTAAGTTGTGCTATTTGCAACTCCTATCCTCATTTTCCCCACCCTAGCCTATCCAATGGCCTAAAAAGACTACCCTCAGTATATCTTTTCACACTTTTTACCTGCTTACAGCCAAAGATGTCTGGCTGGTATGTTCAACAGCCATTGATATTATCAACCTCTCTATATTCCTCCAAGTTTCACCTTGCACAACTGTCTCTCCAAATACATTCATGACCCTTATTTTAAAAGCAGCAATGTATTCACAATTATGAACTCTTAGGCATCAATTTTAACTCCTTAAGTATACTACTGACTTACAACACAGTTTAATCAGGTATCTCTAACAAAGTCTCTTGGCAGCTGGGCTAAGGATGCTGAGAGAGCCCAGCCAAGGGAATGCTTTGCCTCTCCATACGCAAATTACTTCATCCACAATTCTCTGTCTGTCACCATCCTAACCCTACAAGTCAAGCCTACAGCATGAACAGCATTTTCTGGTCACTGACCTCCTCAAACCACCAAAATCAAACATTTCCAAATAACAATACATCAAATCAAGACTTCAACTAATCCCTACTTTACATACCATCTTAATTTATTTTTTAACTCATGGTTTTACTCTCCAGACTACCTGTGAATGCCATCTTTCTAATCATCTAAATCACTTTTACAACTCCACACCTACTTTTAAAACTCACAGTTAAGACTGTGATGACAGCTCGAACAACTTAATAACATAAACCCTTATTCACTCCAGAACCTTCACCTTTAGGACCCAGATGCCAGTCATGCCTTAAACTCTTTGCACCATTTCAGAACGGAACACGACCCAAGAATCACATGACTTATCTTCCTTCAGTCGTCCTTAAAGGCTCAGCACTACCAGTTCACCTACAGAAAGCAGTACACTGGCCAAAACTAGTCATATAGCTGTTCTTTTCCATATAAAGTGTTCTTTTCTATATTCTACCATTATCCCAACCAAGGCTTGCAAAGGGAAAAGGACAAGGCGCAAGCTACACCACAGACAGTGACTTGTTTCCAAGCACAAACATTTTTTAAGTCACAGTTGCATACCTACCTTTCCTTGTATTTCAAACTAGGGAGGTCATGATGATCCTAACATGACAAGAATCAGTAATGACCAAAAGATCACCACAGCTCACACTTGCTGGACGTTACTATAAAAGCATTTTTGGACAACACGTTCTTTACAACACTCCTGTGTTAAATTTGTTGGAGCAATTATACCTGCTTAAAAATGTGTAAATCCAAAAAACCAGAATGTTTTCACCTCAGAAATGCATGTTAAAAGTTAACTTCAGAAAATAATTTCAAGTAACCTATGGCCAGAAACTTGTCATGAAATGGTTTTATGGCAAAGCTAAATTAGTTTCAGAGCAGAAACAGAAGTCAAACAAGTGTCTAACATTAATCACAGAATAAGTTGCATCCATCAACTGAAATATTCAATTCAAAAAGTGCTATGAAAAGCACAGCATAGCTCGTAAGTCACTGGGATAGATAATGGAATAACAGAAATATTCTATGCCTAACATAGTGAGGTTCGGACTTTATATTGTTTTCAGATCTTAACAGTTTGAGTCCTCTTAAGCTGATGCAATTTTCCAACTGGCATCAGCATTAGAAACTCTGCCTGTCAGAAATATGAACAGCAGTGCTAACACTGATATCTGAAGACTATCTCTATTTCATACATTGTAAAAACAGTTCTCAGTGTGTTAAGGAGATATGAAAAATCACAAAAATGGAGACTCACTCAAATGTAGAAACAGCCAACTTGACATCCACCATTAATTGATATCTATAATGAAAATGAAAACAGATAGACTAATCCTGCCTTTAACTGCAAAAGAAAACAATTCGAACCTCCTTACTGAACAAAAAATTTAGAGGCAGCATTATGAACACCATGAACTTTTGGTCCCCTCTAAATCAACATGACAAACTGCAAGTTCTGATGTTCTATTAAAGTGTATAAAACCTTAGCTGGAAGACAAGTTATAAAATTAGTTTCCAGACTAGTATGAACTTTGTCCTACAACATGCTGAGTATTTTCCAACTTCTAATGGAGAAACAGATCACAGAACTATAGAATCATTCCGGCTGGAAAAGATCTCTAAGATCATCAAGTCCAAACATCAACCCAACACTGCCAAGGCCACCACTAACCACGTCCTCAAGTGCCACATCCACATGGCTTTTAAATCCCTCCAGGAATGGGGACTCCACCACTGTCCTGGTCAGTCTGTGCCAGGGCTGGACAATCTTTTGGTGAAGAAATGTTTCCTAATATCCTACCTAAACTACTCCGACACAACTTGAGATCACTTCTCTGGTCCTGTCCCTTGTTCCCTGAGAGCAGAGCCTGATCCCACCTGGCTCCACCCTCCTGCCAGGGAGTTGTGGAGAGCAAGAAGGTTCCCCCTGAGCCTCCTCTTCTCCAGGCTGAGCCCCCCCAAGCCACTCCTGCTGCTCCAGACCCTTCCCCAGCTGTGTTCCCTTCTCTGGACATGCTCCAGCCCCTCAATGTCTTTTTTGTCTTGAGAGGCCAAAAACTGAAACCAGGTTTTGAGATGAGGTCTCAGCAGTGCCCAGCACAGGGGGACAGTCACTGCCCTGGTCCTGCTGGACACACAACTGTTGGTACAGGCCAGGTGCCAGTGACCTTCTTGGCCACCAGGGCACCCCTGGGCTCACGTTCAGCCACCACTGAGCAGCACCCCCAGGCCCTTCTCTGTTGCACAGTTTTGCAGCCACTCTGCCCCAAACCTGAAGTGTTCCATTGGATTGGTGTGACCCAAATATCTGATACCTTACAAGCACAGACTTAAGTAGAGATTTCTAGAAAAATAATGTTGTTTACCTTAATAGGAGACTGTTAATTTTAGAAAAAGGCAGTAAGACCATTGAATTATTTCAACTCAGCTGTAATACTGAGAGAGTCTGTAGACTGCAAAAAAATCATTCTGCTCAGGATGTCCTGGTTCATGTGGAAGAGCACTAGGTAAGCATCTTAGCAATGATCATACTGAATGCACATATACAACTGAATACACAATGCAATGCTTTTCCTCACCCCCGGTTTACTGTCAGACTGCTGTGTCAGCACTGAAAAGCCTCCATGAACACTTCTGCTAACAGAAAAAAAGTGACTTGACAGACTAAATCAAAATTGCAATTTACATAGAGAAATTACATATTCAAGAAGTGTGTTGTTTACCAATTATTTTGAAGTTACTTTGGCATTTTCTTCAAAACGCTGCTCTAGGAAAAAGTCCTTTGTTCACAGAATTTCCTTGTTAACTTTAACAGGGATAGTCTTTTGTGGCAGGCAATGCACTTAACCAGTCACCTTTTACACAAATACTAATGGAGTTAACTGTTAAGGGAACATTTAGCTATTATGTTTTTCTGAAAATACAGTGAAAGGTCTCAACCAATGTGTAACCTGAGGCACCCTTCCTTGATTAACTTGATCAAAGCTGGCCTGAATGCTAGGTTCTGATATATACAGTATAGATTAAGTGGTTGTTACTTTTGGCTCACAGAATCACGTTCTAACTATATTGCTATTGTACCTATACACCAAAAACCAGCTACTGACACCAGCTTTATTTAATCAAACTGCAAGGCACACAGCACTGATGCTTCTACCACTTCTTCTCTCCAGTGTCAAATAAACACAATAGAAGCTACTAAAATTATTAATCACTCTCCCTTCCCCTTTAAGAAAATCCTACATCTCCATACAATACACACCTTAATATAAGCATTTATGCCTGCTACTACTTTGAAAATTGGCAACTAACTGCCAGATGCCAGACTCCTCCTGATCTGCTTCCAGGAAGAAGCCTTATTCCCCAGCCCATGTAGACCTTATTCCATGTCCAGAGGGACCATGGCTAGCCCCCTCGATAGCACCATCACCACTTGGCATTTAGATCAATTCCTAACTCATCTCTAACCCCTGTACCTTCAAGGTGCTTAGGAATCCACAGAGCTGGACACACACAGACCCTTCACCCCACAGCTCTGGCTGTGTCTGGGCAGAGGTTGTCTTGAACACAGCTATGGGCTCAGCACCACCACAGTCCTCAGAATTCTCAGCAGTCAAGGAAGACAACCACAGATTTCTCTCTCCCTGGATCCTCTATACCAGCCCAAAAATACATTTAACCTTTAATTAATATATTTTTTTACAATTACTTTCTTGAGACCTTGAGATTTATCTTTTTTACAAATATTTTCTTGAGACAGAGTACAACAGATCTGTCTCACAACTTGATGCAGAAGCTTGTACAACCTAACACTGAAGGCATGGACTGCGCAGGCCACTGGAGGTGTGCACTCTGTGCAGAAGGAAAGGTACAACATGAAGGAACTCGAGAACACAATAACTGTCACCTTGGCATGTAAGGACCTGGCCAACAAAAAAGGACACTGGACACTGTGCACTCTGCCTGAGTTGCACACTGCTATGACCACTGCTTCCAGACTAACCAAAGCACTGCCAGGTTGAAGGACACCTGAAGAGAACACTCACCATGATGCATCTCAGAAGGGACTTCAGCAACAGTCTAAGCAACAGTGGGTAACTGGAGCTATTTCCTAAAAGCAAATGTGATCCAAATAGATAGTGCAAACACTAGCACTCCCTTCACTCCAAAGTACATGCAGGGATACTCCCCGGGCAGGTGGAGCTCGTTAGCCCTGTAAGGCAATCCACCTACGTTCTAAGGACCTCGCTGCCACCGTCCAAGCGTGCTTGGCCCCGGCAGATGCACCTTAGGATTAAAGGGTGGGCTCAGTTCCGCGCACACTGTGTCTCACCTAAAAAATCCAATGCACAGGCCCGAAGGTGCCCAAACACTGGGGTTACTCAGTGGGTTTGATGCAGGCTGGGGACTCTGGTCAGGTGGATGGAGAGAGTCAGTTGCGAGCCCTGCCAGGCCGTTCAATAAGCTTGAACAGGGACCAGTGACACGGGCTGGGTGTCCCAGTCCTGGTGTGACACCAGGTGAGATGAGCTTTTCTGCAGGAGGCGTCTGTTGGGACTGGGAGTTTGATCAGATGTGAAACGAAGGGAGACACCTGTGATCAGTGACTGCAGAGGAAAGGAAACATCCCCTTGTGGCCTGGGAAGGCTTTTGGGTAACAGCAAGATGTACATCCAGTGTGTGAGAGGTAAGAGCCACTGTGGGGATCCTGCCTTGATATCACATCTAAACTCTTCTTTCACTCAGAACCGTGTTCCCCTTTCGATCACTGCACTCACAACCTTGTTTGTTTGCTCCAGGGCATCTCTTTCAAACGGTTTTCCACCCCTGCCTGGGAATCTCCATGGAGAATCTCCTGCCTCCCCAGGTTAAGCTGCTCCAGCAGTTAATTACCGTGGCTGTTGGAATGTGTGCCCTACTTCCAGGGGGATGGTGCTTGCCTACAGAGACATTATGTATGCTGAGCACTGGGTAACACGCACTTCTCTGCATATATTTGCAACTTGATAACATTGCTCTGGTTGCTTCTCATCCCTGGCCTCTGATCCCTGGCTGGGGTGGATCAGGATTGTTCTGCTCCAGTCAGGACAGCCGTGAGGTGTCTGGATTTGGGCCCGTATTAACTGCAAGATACAGTTGCTCATGACTAAAATACCCAGTGTTTTTTGAAATGAGGAGAATAAGAGGTTAAGCTGCCACAGATATTCCCATTAATCTGTTCCAATTAGAATATGCACACCCTTTTCAAAAAGGATTTGAGACTTCTCCCACACAGGCTTAGATGTGTCCGCGTGAAATATCAATGTTTTAGGGCAGGATTTTCGAAAGCACCTTAAGGAAATGAGGCACCCACTTCTTATTGACTCTCATTGACTTCCCTGATTGCTTTTGAAAAAATCCCATCCTTAATTATGGTTATTATGCCATAAGAAATGGTGTCCCTCATTAGCACTGACATGTCCTAGATACCGCAAGACTCGGGGCTGCCACGTCTGCCCGTAAAATGTAATAAAATAAACCCAAACCCTGAGGTTACTCAAGGGACAAGTTCCCAGAATGTTTCTGCTGATGCCTAGTCAGGCAGTGTCAGAGCTTTTGAGAAGATCCTTAAACCAGTACCTTGAACTCTGCATTTGCCCTGGGAGATGCAGCCCAAGAGGGCTCAGCTGGTCCCCTGCCCTGTGTCCAAGCACCACCTTTGTCCAAGGGCTGTGCCAGGGCAGGGCCAGTTGTCTGAGCCAAAAAAAACAGAGGAGGGACTTGCTTGCCATGCAAACCAGTGGGCAAAGGGCTCAGGTGAAGTTTAGGTTCCCTCTGGAGTTTTTCAAGGATCTGACTCACTCGGGGCACCCAAAGCTGTTAATTCTGTTCCCAAAGCTGTTCCTTCCTGTTCCCCATCTGACTGCACTCCTGACTCTGTTCACATGCCAGCAGCAAGCCAGAGGGAAGCACTGCTCCCAGAACAGCCTGTACCTGCAGGCATGGTCTGGGAACACCGCGGAATGGTCCTCAGAAGCGTTTGGGAGTCAGGAGGTGGCAGGTGTCGGGTGGCATCCAGCAGGCTGCCTATTATTGGATAATAAGTTACCACAGTCCCTTTCCCACCACTTGAAGCCTTTTCCATCTCCAGCTTGGACCTCTCAGACTCTCCAGGACCTTCCAGGACATCACCCTACCCTGATAATCTGGGCTTCTGAGAAGCCACACAGACACAGCTTAATGGTTCTGTGGCACTGACTGGGGCTTACGAGGCACATGCCCCGGCAGAAACTCACTGTGGGACCCCCAAAACATGGAGCTTTGCCTTTTGCCACCCCAAAATCACTTCAGAACGTCCCTTTTCGTTTGCACCCACGTGCAGCAGGCTGTGTTGCTTAGAGCAGAGTGAGCAAATCTGGGAGTGGTTCTTCCTCCTGCAAAGGCTCCCTTTGGCTCCCATAGCACCTACGATGTGAGGAAAAGCTGCAGAGCCTGTTTGGGCCAGGAAAATATCTCTCATCTCTCAGAATCCTCACTCCTTCACACCAGGGTTTAGGAGGCAACCAGGCTGGAAGTACAGCTCTGCTGATTTTTGCTTTCAAATAGTGCCAAACCTTTAACTATCGATTGCAAGCAAAGGTTCATCAGGGAGGGGAAGGAAGAAGCGGGTTTAGGGAGAAATGCAGAAATCCCAGTTCATCTGCTTAGAGTCCTCTGCAGATTAATAGAATTAATTTATCTTGTGGGGCACTAATTGCAGAATGTGCTGAGGTTAAGGACAAGGTCAGCTCTTCCCAGTGCAGTGTCTCCTCCATAATTCACTTAGCAAAGCATCACGACAGTCTCTGCAGGGTAATCATGAAGGATGGGCACTGTGCTCCCAGGATCTCAGGGAACATAACCTTGGATTACAGATAACTTCAAGTGAAAGTTGTAGGAAGGTACAGGGCAGATGCTTTATTAGATGAGACATTCAGCACCATCTCATACTTCTTTAAGACCTGCACCTCTGGGTGACACAGAGGGACAGTGCTGACCCAGCTCAGGGGGTTTGGTCCCTCTGCTGCACTGCATAAAGCTGCCAGTCCTCCTGCCAGGCTGGTAATCCCCGCTCAGCCCTGAGATGAGCTGATCAATAAAAACCAGCTCAGCAATCCTTGCCAGGCCGTGTTATTCCACCAGGCTGCCTCAGGAAGGGTTGGTAGCTGTTAAAGATGCTGGGAGGAAGGACTTGGCTGGGGTTTGTCTGCTGGAGGGGGGAGGATGGAGAGGGCAGGCAGTGGCTGCAGGACCTGTGGCAGTGCCAGTGTGAGAGCCCTTCAGGCTCCCCCAGGCTGAGTGAGAAGGGGTAGATGCCCCACCAGCACCTCTCCACCTCCTGGGACTCCCCTGCAGCCTCTGCCACCACCTCAGGTGTGCCTGGCAGGGCCAGACTGGCACAGAAGTCCCACAGCAGAGGGACAGAGGCCAGCTCAAGGTGGCTGAGAGGCGAGGAGGGCTGAGCAGTTGAGCCAGGCTTGGGTGAGGAGTTGTGTGTGCCTGCAAAGCACAAATGCAGTGCAGGGATGGCTGTAAATGGATTTCTGAGCAGCTGTCCTTGCCCCCCGGTGGTGGCAGTGACTCCAGACCTGGGGTCCATGCTCTGCTCACACAAAGCTGGCCCAGCTCGAGCTTTGAGGGTTTGACCTGCTGGTGGCCATTTGTCTATTGGGCATAAAGACTCTGCCTCCCTGCTGCTGCCAGGGCTTCTCCTGGCACACCAAGTGATTGCAGCCCTGGGCAAATCTGTGCCAGACCCCTCAGATACCACCGCAGCATGCCAGGCAGAGCCCGTATCTGATGTCATGCATCACTTACAACCTGGTGCTTTCAGCAACATCTAAACCACGAGCACAAGTTTTTAAACACCAGCAGCATTTTCCTGTGAGATCAATCCAATATCAGAGCAGAGGCTCAATACTGAATGTGGAGAGACTTAAAAATAAGACCTTCCTAAACCTGATCTACCTGATCCCTTTTCAGCTCAGTTTGGGGTCAGAGATCTCCAAAGGTTCATTTGAACCCAGGTTTCTCTGTAAGCTACAAAAGCCAGAGCCACAGCATGGCAGGGAGGTGGATCAGGTAAGACAGACAATGGTGCCCTTGTTCATGTCCAGAGCTGCCCCAGAGGCAGATGAGCAGAGGGGTTTTTTTTTCCTTGCTTTTTAAACCAGAGAGGGCTTAAAAACATGGCATTGCTGCTGGTTCTTCTCTTCTTCAGAGCTCCCATGGCAGATATCCAGGTAATGAACCCAGCCCTGCTCTGATAATGAGCCCTGAGAAGATCCAAGGTGATGGCAAGAGACAAAGTGTCTATTTTACAGCTCTTAAAAGCTTAAGAGAGATGAAAACCCAAACAAGAAACCACATGGGGCCACTTTTAGCGAAGGTGGAAAACCAGGCTCAGCGCCGAGATTTTGTTCCAGGCTGCTTTGTGACCACATTTCACCTTCCGTCTCTAGATGCATCATGACAGAACTACACCCCAGACAGTGCTCTTTGGAAGCAGCACAGACAATATTTGTTTGACATCACTTGGTTTTGTTTGATTTTTCTTGCTTGTTCGCTGTCTCACTACCTCACACTCTGGTTAGAGCTGTGCTGTCTCCAAGTTTCTCTAAGTGACAAAATGAAGTCTTTGGGTTGTCAGACCACCTATCCCAACTTCCAAAGAGCTGCAGGAGGTGGACTGGGAACAGCCACAGGTAGGGTTTGCCTGTCCCTGAGGTGGGCTGGGTGCACAGATGAGCTTCAGGGCACCCCAAAAGCATTTCCTCAGCTGAAGAACACCTGGCTACGAGGCTTGTGGAACAGCCACAGGAAGCAAGAAGCCACACCTGACTTGCTTGGAAGCTGCAAAGTGCTGAGGTTGGACCAGCACGGCCTTTCACACCTCTGTACTTGACCTGGAAAAGCCTTAACAAATAGTCTTCCAGGTATCCTGTTCAGCCAGAAGTTGATTGAGCTTGAAAAATTATTGCAGCAAGTCTGTCAGTCTGCTGTGTCCCTTCATCCCTGAC
The DNA here is from genome assembly GCA_035584735.1 of Pseudotriccus pelzelni. NCBI lineage: Eukaryota > Metazoa > Chordata > Aves > Passeriformes > Tyrannidae > Pseudotriccus > Pseudotriccus pelzelni. The sequence goes on along the minus strand of JAWMRA010000079.1, from coordinate 4,875,481 downwards.
AGCTGGCTGGGATCTTTTAGAGAGCCTGCTCGTGTCTGGGCTGGCCCCAGTGCACTCAGAGAGCATAGAAAAGCCCCACCAGCACTGCTGGCACTCACCTGTGACCTCTATTCAATATCTCACCCCTGAGTGCATCAAAGATTTTTTTCTCAGCCGCTACTTGAGGTTTTGCAGCCCAGGGGTTATTTGTGGATAATTTGTGCAGTGTTCTTTTTTCCCTGGTATGGCTCTGTGCACTTGGTAAAGAATAACTTCAGGTGTTTCCCCAACTCCGGCAGAGGTTGGGTTCGTGTCTGGGCTCCTGCAGCACAGCATTGCAGCCCTGAGGTCCTGGCAGAGCCTGGCACTGCCCAGCCCTGGGTCTCCATGAGCTCTCAGGTCCAATTTCTCATGGAATCATAGAATCATTCAGACCCCACCCTGCTGGGAGATGGGATTTGCATTTCCCTGGCAGCGGGGCTCTCATCCAGTCAAAGCTTTGCCCTTCCCTAACACCAGCTCTGTTCCTCCTGCCCAGCTCTCAGTCCTGCAAGGCTGCTTCACCTTCCTGGCCCCACGAGCTGCACCCTGAGAGCTTTATGTGGGTGAGACCCCCAGGACGCACCTCCGAGTTCACCAAGTCCAACCTCTGACCGATCCCCACCTTGTCCCCCAGCCCAGAGCACTGAGTGCCACGGCCAGTCCTTCCCTGGACACCTCCCTGGGCAGCTCCATCCGATGCCTGACCACCCTTTCTGTGAAGAAATTCTTCCTGATGACCTCCTGAACCTCCCCTGCCACAGACTGAAGTCCTGTGCCTGGTTTCCTGGGAGCAGAGCCCGACCCCCCTGGATCCCCCCTCCCATCAGGGAGTCGTGGAGAGGGAGAAGGACCCCCCCTTGAGCCTCCTTTTCTCCAGGCTGAGTCTCCCCAGCTTCCTCAGCCCCTCCTCAGGAGACTCTCCAGACCCTTCCCCAGCTCTGCTGCCCTGTCACCTTTCCTGGAGGACCAAAGGCAGGGCAATGTGTGTCTGGGTTGCACCCAGAGGTGACAACATCTCACAGGGCCTTTGGTGTCCCACACTGGACAGGATTGACCAGATGTTGGAGCCTCTCTGGAAATCCATTTTGGTCATGGGAGCCACCTCTGCTGCTCGTCTGTGGGTTCTCCAGTGACTGTGGCACCAGGCAGAGCCGCTGAGGACACCGAAGTAGAGCCCACACTGCTCAGGATCCCTGAGGAGCTGGGCCATGTCTTCCCCCACGCGCTAATTCTGTGATCAGAAGTTTCATGGCCCTGCACAGCCCCTGTCAGGAGGCATGCATTGCTCAGGAATTGCCAGCCAATGAGGTTATCGTGATTAAAAACAGAGGTTTGTGCTTGTTCATGCAAACGAGAGCACATCAGTTACCTTCATCCTGCCGGGCCTCAAACAGCAGATTCAACAAGCCCCCCATTTTTGTCCTATTTTTAGAAGTGCCGTGATTTTCAAACCATGCCTTTTAGAGCTGAACCATGATTTTCAAGTGGTTGGAGTTGTCAGTGCTGCCCTTAGCCAGGCAAGAGGGAGGGACACATGGGAGAGAGGAGTGGAGAGAGGAGCAAAACCCATCCCAGGTTTCTGATGCGAATGACCACCTGCAAATACCTCAAAGTTTCATCCTGGAACTGGAAAGTGTTTCCTAATGTGTCAGGAATGTTTCAGGCAGCCTTTTGCCCATGGCACATCTTATAATTAAGTGTTAGCAAGTGTCTGTGCTCAGTGCTCTGCTCTGCCTGGCATCACACCCACAGGGCAGCTCCATCAACGCTTGGCTTCAAAGGGACAAGACTTACCTGTTATTTCAATATCAGTGAAGCATGAACCGATGTCAAGAAAAGATCAGTCCCAGCCTATAAGCAAAACCCTGTTATTAATATTTGTATTAAGTTTAGTTGTTTAAAATTTTTTAGTTGTTTAAAATTTTTTTTAGCTATGATTGTTTAGATGAAAATTAAGTCTCAGCAGTGCCTGGAGGGCTTAGAAACCGAGAGAGTTCAAATGCTGCCAAACCTCTCTGCCTTAAATTCAGAGCAATGAAAAGGCATCAACATTCTCCAGTACAGTGCAGTAAAATAGTGCCTTTTTACCTCTTCCCTGCAAAAGACCAAATGTTTTTGGCAAGAATCCTCATCCCTGCTTCCCAGTTGGAGACTGAGCTCTCAGACTCCCACCCCACACGGCAGGATGCTGTGCACCAGGTTGGTATCCCTAAAAAGTCAGTAAAGGCTTCCAGAAAGCCACCCTGTGTTTTGGGCTGTGACTCTTGGAGGTGTGAGCTGAACCTTGAGGGATGAAAGGAAACAAGTACTGGGCAAAGCAATGAAAAGACTAGTTCTGTAGCTACAGACAGAGGACAAAAGTGCCACTAACTACTAATGTTTAAATTCCACAAGACATTTTTCAGTGCTTTCCAGCACAGCTCATTATACCATTAGCAAATATATGCAATGCATATAAGATTTTATATTCCTATGTAATTCATCTCAGCAGTACCATGGCCATTACCCACGTTTGCCTTATTAACTTGTTCCCCTATATTTGTAATAAATAGGAAATTGTCTGGTTCAATATTTGCCTTCCCCAGTAGCACTCAGTGACTAATCTTTTCTTTTTTTCACTCCCTTTTTCTTCCTGGATTGTTGGATCTGATAATTCATCTGATCAAGTGCTGTCCATCTTATTAATCCAGCAGGCACAGGGAAGTGAAGTGGTGAATTCTGAACGAGCCCACAGGCCTCCCTAATCCAGATGTGTGATAACAAATTCATGAACCTGGTCACAAATTCAGGTGAGAAGAATATTAATGAGGTCAGAACTAACTGGTGGTTTGAGACTGTGGACTTTAACCCCCAAGGATACCTTTGCAACCTCTTTATAAGCTACAAAAGGAGTGCAATACTGGGAGTGGGTCAAAGAATGAGCAATGATTTGCTCTCAAAAAACACCAGACATCCTCCAGCCTTAGAATCAGCATGCAGGGGGCTCACTGAGAACCTGTGGAACACGCTGGGTGCTCAAAAAAGCTCAAAGGCATTTTGCTTCATGAAAATACAACTTTATTCCCAGTTGTGTGTGCTGGCACTGCCTCTCCTCCCAGGCAAGGTAGAAGAAACCCAGGAAAAGGCACCTTTTTTGGGGGGTGGGGTGTCACAGCAGGAATTTTTTTGCTTTGTTTGGGCATGTTTCCCAGAGGATAACGTGGTGATCCTGGCAGGAGCAGGATAGAGGGTGGCATTTAGGGAGTGCAGGACCTTCTTTGACGTATAACCAGGTAAAGTAACGCTGCAGAGCTGGTGGTTGTGTCAAATCAGATGGCTGTCAGGGGAGGTTGAGGAGGAAAGACCATTGCTAGCAAGTCATGATTCTTCTAACAGAGACCAAACAAGCAGGAAACTCTGAGGAAGCTGCTGGGGCTGGGGGAGCTTCTGCTTGGAGTCAAGCCCTTGGAAACAAGCTGTTATCCTAAGGAACTCTGGTCATGGCATCTGCTGTCTCTTCCCACTCCACACTCATCCTCTTTCCACTCTCCTGTAAATAGCCAAGGATTCCAAAGCCACTAGAAGGGGCAGGAATTGATCGAAGCAGACCTGGCAGTGCTGCTTTATTTCTCAGACTGGATGATTTTAAAGGTCTTTTTCAACCTCAGCTAAGCTGGGATTCTCTGCAGCACAGTCTCACACAGCATCTTTTTTTTTTTTCTTTTAGAAAATTGAGTCATCTTGGGAGAAATAAGATCTGTTTAATAACATGCTGATAATCTGGCCACTAGCACAGAGGAAGTGGAACAACATGTTCCAGTGGTGGAGTTGACAGGGAAAAAAATTAGGGCATTTTTCCTTATTACAGTGGAGAGTAGAGAGTATAACCCATTGTGCAGTTTAATAGCACCATTAAACCAACTAGCCTAAATGTTTGCATAGAATCTGAATATGTTGCAGAACAACCAGTGCCTGAGTGGTTGCAGAGCTTCTGACTAATCTACAAAATAAAGAAAGGGAAAAACTCTCTCCCTATATATGGCTGAATCAGTGGAGCATTGCCAACTTAAAGAGAAATTGGAGGCACGAGGGGGTCGCAGTCTTCCAGGTAGAATAAAAAAAAATCTGAAAATGGCCATTTCCAGAGGCTGCTTGGACCCTAAAAACACGCCCTAGAAACTGCTACATCACTGAAGATGCCTTAAACATGCCAGGATGGTGCAGCTTTGTGAGATCTGTGCAGCAAATAAACCGAGGGTCAGTCATAAATACAGCTCAGGCAACACCCGCCGTGCGCTTTGCTGTGAGCAAGAGCTTCTCAATGCAAATGATCATCGATTTTCTGACAATCCTGGGGAAAACTGCAAAGAATTAGGGCACAGGCAGTAAATGTAGAGGTCAGTGCATAATCATGGCTTTCAAAAGAGGCTTCCTGAGGATTCCAGAGCCCTTGTTTGCTGATGACAGGCTAAAGATCACCGATTACGCCCGGCAGCTCCCAGCTCGCACACACGGCCAGGAGTGTGGCTGACAAATGGGGGAATAAAGCTGGAGTGAACCCTGTGCAGGGGCTGCTCTCTGGGTGACACCTCAAAAGCCACCTCAGAGGAGGGAGAGAACTTCTGCACTACTAAAAACACGCAGAAGGAAATGTTTCGGCCAGATTTGAAGCGTGAGCTCCTGTGGTATCTGCCGAGAAGATCTGGTCAGCGTTAGATTATTTCGGATTTTATTCAGCTAAATCTTGCAGCCCTCCAGGATGGAGATTTCTGGGCTGGGCTGTTCTGAGACCTCTCCAACCTCCTGGTGAAAACTGAATGCTGGAATCACAATTCAAGTTGGACAAGATCTCTGAGGTCATCAGATCCAACCTTCCACAAATGTTTCCCCTACAGTTCTGCACCTCCCAAGCTGAAATTCAAGGTTTTTACAGTAATCAAGGTATATAATATGTCATAAAATTATTTAATTATGGCATTCCTTCTTGCTTCCTAATAAAACCCTTGGTTTAATTGTTTATGGCCTTGGCCAGTGTAACTTGTTTAGCCTCTTGTTTCTCTCAATGTCAGGGGCTCAGCAAAGCTTTAGGGACCCGAAGTCTCCTCAGAACACGTAAGAACTGATCATTTTGAAAGGCTTGAAATTGTTCTTAAACTTGCACTGAGTGCCTGCACTCAAACCTTGCCGTTTTTAGGAACTCTGAGCAGTTTACTCAGAATGTGGGGAGTCAGAAAATCCACGTAGCTTTGCCGTGCCTTGTCCTGCCCGGGGGTGATCCTGGGGACCTGATCCAAAGGCAGGGGGATGGAAGAAATACCTGGGACAGTCATAAGTGCTGTTCCTCAAAGGGTGTTTATTCTGGGTAAGTTACCAAAGTGATTGCTTTCTCTGTGGAGGGATGACTGCTCCCAGTTGGGAATGTCCCAGGTGGGAGGGGGATTGAACCACCCAGTTCCCATCAGCGTGTGTTCCCCTGGCTGCTGGCCCCTCTGCCATGAGCTGGGAAGCTGAAGCATTTCCAAAGACTCCTATAGGAAAAGGAGGCCGAGCAAGACGATGCAAAAATAAATGTCTAAACTTCCTGCTTAAAAAACTCCCTGGTCAGGTAAATGAGGACAGGTTTGGTAATTCCATGATCTGATTCAGTGGGAAGGCAGAGACTCAGGGGGGCTCCTGAAGCTCTTCTCTGAAAATCTGAGTTTTGGGTACCTGGGGTATGTTGGAAAGTGAAGACTGAACAAAATAAAAGAGATTTTGGCTGGCAGGAGCCTCCTGAAAGAGGAAATCGTGATGCATTGACACAGCCTGCTCTGCATTTCAGCAGGATGGCAAGCAGGGTAGAGAAAAGGGTTTTGGGTTTGGGGATTTTTTTTAGACCTAGGAATAAAATCTGTGTGGAAAACTTCTAAATTTGAGGTTCCCTAAAACCTTCTTTTTGAATTATTATCTCTTTTCACCACTTTGGTTCATATCCATATTTACTGGTTTCCACTGTCCATAAAGAGGAAAATATTAAGACACCAGTCATTTCCATGAAATTCCAAACATAAGAAATAACCAATAAAACCAAATCTTTGTGTTTCAGGAGCTGCCTGAGGTTTATTTGGTGAGCATTTGTGGAAAAGGACAAAGCCCAGAAGTTAATTTTAGCTCCTTCCTGTTCTCATCAGCCATGCAAATCCCCCACGTGGCTGTGAAATGCAGCCAGAGGAGGCAATGTTTTGATAATAATCCATGTTTTTTATGGAACCAGAGAGTCAGAGAATGGGTTGGGTGGGAAGGAACCTTAAAGTCCATCCAGGGCCACCCCCTGCCATGGGCAGGGACACCTTCCACTAGCCCAGGTTGCTCCAAGCCCCGTCCAACCTGGCCTTGGACA
>JAWMRA010000079.1:4858046-4869002 GCA_035584735.1 Pseudotriccus pelzelni | reverse complement strand
AAAATCCAATGCGCAGGCTGGAAGGTGTAAAGACCTTCCCCGGATCTTCGTTCACGAAGACTGGCCATTACTTACTTACATGCAAACAATCGCTGTAAAAACTCTAACTGAAAGAATGTCTCAAAAGTACTTACTCTCTGGTAGATTTAATTTGATTAGCTAATATTAGGAGAGCAAATTTAAATCCTTCCCAAACTGAGAAAAGATTTCAAGCTCTGATGATGAATATGCCTACTGAACCTGTGAGAAAGCTCAAGTCTGGTACTTGTTCCAAACCAAAGAAAAGCTACCAACTGAAAAATAGTTCAGGATCTCAATTCAAACATTTTCTGATTGCACAGGTAACATAATAATCCAGTGATCCAACAGAAAGTGCATCATGTGTACACAATTACACTTCTCTGGGTTCCCACCGTCTTCAACTGAAACAACAGTAACCTTGATTTTTCCTCCCCCCCAAATCTTAATAGCTTTTACTATTAACCAGGCAGAATTAAATATCGTAGTATATTGAGATAAGGGAACGGGACTGCTTTTTCCAAGGCAACTAACACTTTACAGCCTGCTAACTAAAGATAAGAGAGACATTTAAATGTACTGAGGTGAAAAACAATAATCAAGACCAGTTTTGTTTGCTTGTCTTAACACAATTACCAGAAAAAGAAGCTTTATAGATTTCTCATGCAACTCAACTGTCAGTCAGTGTTCCTTTGCCACAAGTTCAAGATACTCCTTCACAGATACTTTTTCTCCCAGATTGGTCCATTTTCTGCCTGAGGAGCTACCTGTATTGTGCTACCATGATACATCTTCCCACTTTTAGCATTTCAGCACCTTCTTGCCCCATGCCCATTAATAATGTTAATGCTCTATTATTCATTTTCAATTTCACAACAACATAGACAAAGGCCTGATCACCATGGAAGGAGTCAAAGCTAAGAACAAAACAAATTAAAAACCATATCAACATCTCCTTACCTTCTGTGCTTTATCCTTCTGAAATACAAAGACAGGTGGAGCAATGGCAGGTTTTTCTGTAAAAAGAGAAATCATTGGGGTTTTTTCCAACCACATTTATTAGTAACTAATAGGAAAAAGTTATGCTCTGTGATCCCTTTACCAACAATGAAACCTTAAACCAGTTAAATCTCAGTTATACATATTGTTTCCACCAGCTCCCAGTAACATATAAGGAAGAAGGGGTGTTTTAAGGAAAAAAACACAATTAATATCTGAAAACTATTTGTCTTTCCCCTCCAGATGTCTTTCCAACTTGTACTGTACTTCAGTACCTCAGGAGGAAAAGACCCTTTGCTGCGGCAGTTCATTAGCTGAACACATGCTTTTCCTTCCCCATCACCACACATTAATGAAAAGAGAGTTTGCTGTACACTTCCACATATCCCTTCCTTAAAGGTCACCTAACTGACACTTGATTACACTTGTATTTCATTATCACTGAAAGCTTTAGAGAGGTCTTCAATCAACATTTGCACGTCTAAAACCAGGTATTTCATGCATATTATTACAGAGAGATCAGTCTTTTCGGCATGATTTAAGACCACATCTGCTTTCTACTTAAAGGTCTGATAAAGCTCAAATATTAGCAGGATGCTATTTTCTAAATAAGCACATCAGCATTTAGTTTGCAAGAGCAGAATTAATTTCTAGAATGAGTGTATGTTTCCATTGTCCTTCATGATCTCACAACCACCTCAATGTCCCTAATAACAAAAGGATACACACACAGGGGCAAGTGTGTGGGATAAAGCAGAGGTGAGCATTCCTGGCAGTTTAACAACCTGATGCACCTTGTGCATGAGTTATATTTGCATACACACTATGCAGTCAGCAACCCTCCTGTTTTCAGGACTAAAGATGAGTACAGTACTGCAGTCTGTCTTCAGAACGACACTGCAGTGAAACAATGGGATTTAGGGAGAGATGGATTTTGGCTAATTTCTTTGCAAAGCTTCTACTTTTGCAATTAGCCAGTCTTACAAATGAACCTAGACATTTAAGAAAATTAAAATTTTTAGAGCTTTCAGAACTTGAAAAGCTACCATAAAAAAGAAATATAAAGCCATCAAGAAGAACTACCTTCCACCTAAAAATAGGACAGTATCGCAAAATCCTCCATAAATCAGTTGCAGCATCAGTAAAGCACTTGGATCGGCACTTAAGGAAAAGGGGATGAGACTGCCCATTTGGGAACTGATAGCTGTTAGATTAGTTTGGCTGAAAAAGTGAAATTTCAGCTGATATACAAAAAGAATTATGAAAATTATTACAAGAACTATGCATTTATTTGTGAGGGTGGAAGAGCATCTTTCTACTCTTCTGTGGATCTAAGTCAGAGGGATATCCAGCAAAAACACTGCAAGACTGATCTTATAAGACTGGCATAACTTGTTCTACAAAAGGTAAAACTGATCAAGAAATTAGGCTCCTTACTACACAATTTTGCTCTTTTTTCCCTTTATTTTCTAAGTTCTTCTATCCATCAAGTAGTGCTGAATCTTAAAAAAGCTTATTAATACAAGCAATGCAGACAATCCATTTCTAAAGTGAAAAACAATCTACCAACTAACAAAGGTTATCAACAGACCCTTAACTTCGATACCTGTCCCAAAAACCAGACTGTGTGGAAACAAACCAGGAATCACTTTTGATGCCCTTGACCTCAGTAGAACCTGCTCGTGAGAGGCTCCACCCAGGCAAGGGCCAGGCTTTTAGCCCTAGACTTCAAAGTGACACTCGTTTCTTTATCCTCTGTGCTAGTTTAGTTCTCATTAGTGCTACAGCTGCAGCATGGCCTCTGCCAAACCAGGCAACGTGGAGATCTGCCACAACGTGGGACTTGACTGCGTCACGCACACCTTACCAGACTCCACTGATACCAAGGAGAACTGAACAAGAAGACCTACTTTTTTGTCTAATGTTTAATAATGGATTGAAGTACTGAGAGAGAAGAAAGCAAACAATAAGAAAATCAGATCCAACAACAATGCAAAGAGCAGAGGAAACATGGGACAGCTGGCAAAAGACTGGAAGCTGATGCAAAGAATACAAAAAAATACAAGATGGGAATCTGGTGATTGAAAAGTAAGCACTGAGGAAAAAAGAAGAGGGGTGTCAGGAACAGCAGAAACCTCACAGAAAAAAAAAAATCAGATGCAAAACCAAAGAATAAAACAGAGTGAAAAAACCCAAATATTTGAGATTGTGTCCAGCTACAACGAGATTGGAAAAAAAAAAAAAATCTAGTGAAGCAAACTATGGCCAGGCATGCTAGTCAAGCTGGAAAAGGGAACCATGGTGCAACGTTGGAGAATCTCTGTCCTCTAAAGGAACACAGTCCTCCAGTACCCAAGCTCCAGGAATCTCACTACCACGCCTCTTGACTGAGAGATCAACCAACAGGATGGCATCCATGAGGAATGACTACAAGACAGCAGGCACTTACAGCTATCAACTACACCAGTGCTTACTCGGGCACCTATTTCACGGGAGAATACTTGTTCACTGTGTCACTGAAGTCTACAAGAAGAGCACAGTGGTGGAAACATTTCCCGAATTCTAGACATCAAGGCAAGATTGTCTAATCTGACCATCTTCATTAAATACAGCATATTTTTCTGAGCCTTATTTAAGTTTTGGGGAAGCATTTTCATTGAAGGCATTAAAAGCAAAATATTACTCCCCTCAATCATCCATTACCTCACATGGTAAAAAATGCTAGTGCCAAATTTTCCATTAAAATGTCCTGCTTCAGCTTTTGGTTCTGATTCCTAGTCACATTTTTTTAAATGCATTTATGTAGAGCTCTGAGAAAATCTAAGCATGTAAGAAGGAAAGCAAACCTTGAGTAATTAATGTCAGAGGTGGGACATCTCCAATATGAAGATCTGGAACTCGTACAAACCTGAATGGTGGTAGGCTGTCAAATCAGTCTGAAAACCAACTGAATCCACAGGACTCCTTCCTGTTGTTTATTCCCAAGTTACAGAGTTTTCAACCTGCATGAATAACTACAAAAACCTTGTGAGCTGGCTTTCACAGGCTAAATTTCTTTAACATATTTTACTGTCAAGTCATTAACTATCAATAAACGCCATATGTGCTGTTAGAAAAACGTGTACTACTAAACCTTCTCAGCTTCCTTCACAAGCCTTTGAAACCAAAACGCAGAAACAGAAAATACTACCTCGAAGGCTCAGGCAGAGATACCATCTTCAACTCATATATACTCTTTAATGTGAGATTTTTAACTTAGGTACGTGAGCATTAGTAGCTGTAGCAAACTCTCCCATATCAACCCTATTTCCCAAAGCCAGACAAACACCCATTCATTTCAACACAACCACAGCAGCAGGTGCACCTCTAGCAGCTATGAGATGTTACACCTTCACTGCATCATGGAACGACCCATTACTGAAAAAAATATGAGGGACCAAAGGGCAACAAGAAAAGCTTCTATAGGTACACCGGCAATAAGAGAAAGGCTGGGGAAAATGTGGGCTCTCTTTGGTGGGAAATAGAAGACCTGGTTACTGGGGATATGGAGAAGGCTGAGGTACTCAATCACATTTTTGACTTGGTCTTCACCAACGAGTGCTCCAGACGCACTGCCTGAGTTACAGAAGGCAAAGGCAAGGACCGGAAGAACGAAGGACTGCCTGCTATAGGAGAACAGGGTTTGAGACCATCTAAGGAACTGAAGGTGCACTGATGACATGCATTCATGGGTCCTGAGGGAACTGGCTGAAGAAGTGGCCAGTGGTCACCAAGACATCATGGCCATCTGGTGAAGTTCCCACTGACTATAAAAGGGGAAACATAACCTCCATTTTTGAAAAGGGGAAAAAATGGAAGACCTGAGGAACTACAGGCCAGTCAGTCTCATCTCTGTGCCTGGCAAGATCATGGAGCAGATCCTTCTGGAAACTTCCTTGGATAAGGAATTGGCTGGCTGGCACGCTCAGAGTGAGGGTCAACAGCTCAGTGTCCAAGTGGAGAGCAAGTTTGGGACCAGCACTGTTTAACATCTTTGTCAGTGCCATGGTTAGTGGGATCGAGGAAAGCCACGGTAAGTTTGCCAACGACACCAAGCTGTGTAGTGCAGTTGATGCGCCGGAGGGAAGGGATGGGGGCATCCAGAGGGACCAGGACAAGCTGGAGAGGTAGGCCCGTGAAAACCTTACAAAATTCTACAAGATCAAGTGCAACTCCTGTATCTGGGTCAGGGCAATCACAAGCACAAACACAGGCTGAAGAGGGAATGGATTGAGAGCAGCCCTGAGAAGGACTTGGGCATATTGGTGGATGAGAAACTCAGTATCACCTGACTATGGGCACTCCCAGCCCAGAAAGCCCCTGTGTCCTGGGCTCATCCCCACAGCATGGGGTAGCAGGTGAAGGGGGGATTCAGACCCTCTGACCCACTCAGGTGAGACTCCACCTGGAATCCTACATCCAGATCTGGGGCCCCAACATCAGGAAGATGTGGAGCTGCTGGAGCAAGTCCAGAGGAGGCCACAGAGATGGTCCAAGGGCTGGAGCCCCTCTGCGCTCTGGAGACAGGCTAGGAGAGCTGGGCGTGTTCATCTGGAGAAGAGAAGGCTCCAGGGAGACCTTAGAGCCCCTTCCAGGGCCTAAAGGGGCTCCAGGAAAGCAGGAGAGGGACCTTGGACAAGCGGTAATAGCTTCAAACTGACAGAAGGCAAATTTACATTAGATATTAGGAAGAAATTCTTGACTGTGGGGGTGGTGAGGCACTGGCACAGGTTGCTTCATGGAGCTGTGGACACTCCATCCCTGGCAACATTCAGGGCCGGACTGGATAGGACTTTGAGCACCTTGACCTAGTGGAAGGTATCCCTGCACACTGTGGGGGTGTTGGAAATCTTCAAAGCTCTCTTCCAACCCAAAACATTCTAAGATTCTATGAAAACAGGAAGAAACACCTGCAGCGGTGTGTTACTCTGCAGAGTTCTCAGGCTCACAGAGTAAATCCCATGGCAAAGCGGTGACAAAGGCCAAGAAAGCAGTTGTCTTCTTCGCCAGAGAGCACTGCTTCTCTACCATAAGGGCACACGAGATAGTTCAGATTGGAGGTCTCTACTCCAGCCTCCTGCTCCAAGTTAAGGTCTGTTATGACCCAAAGTCAGGCCAGGTTAATCAGATTATCCAGCCTGGTCTTAAAATCCAAGGAGCAGGAGGCTGAGCAGCCTCCCAGGGTAATCTCTTCCACTGCTTGATTGCCCTTAATGGTGGGGAAAAAAACCACCACCACCACAGAAACTCAACCTCTCCCCTATTTCCAGTCTAAACATCTTATTCCACCTCTCACCTTTTGTCTCTTGTCCTTCCAACATCCACTACTCCAATGAGCCTGGGTCTGTCTCTCTAACAACCTTCTCACAGACCCTGATAAGCTCCAAATGTGCCTCTCTAAAGCCTTCTTTTCTCTGGGCTGAATAAACCCAGTTTCCTCAGCCTCTCCTCAAAGAACATGCAACCTAGATCAAAGAACATCTTGGTGACTCATTAATCTTTAGATTTTAGAAGGAACCCAGGCCCCCATCATGAAAACAACTTTCAACACCTCACCAGATACAGCCAGGTTATTCAGACGAGAATTTATTTCTAGAGCTAAGAACTACAATGTTTCAAACACCTTCCTTTTAAATTTACTCCAAGTTACACTTAGAAATGCAATAGTCCCTGATTACATGGAAAACTACACCAGAGGCAGAAAAAAAGAAAAGCACTGAGCACCTTCCTGGCAAGTAAGCCCTTGCCTGGATCTCAAGCCCTCTTCAATACTAGAAGCATACAAGCTGAAAATTGCTGCTTCACTTTAACTCATTATAATACATCACTTGAAAGAAAAAGTGTACCACACCTGTGAACAATAAATGAATGATAAAAAGGAGAAAAGCAATTAGGGTGTTAACTGAATGAATATACTCGAGAGTGGTAATTTCTCACCTGATAAGCCTGATCAAGTTTTATCTGAGAGACAAGAAAAATGTAAATTCAAAGTTAGGTTTAATTATGTTTATTGGAACAGTGCAGGCCACAAAATTGTTCTTGGGGTTTTTTTCACCTTAATTACTCTATTTACACTATGAAGAGTAGAATAGTCATGATAAATACAACATATTAAGAGATACAGGCAATTTGCAGGACTATAAAATTCTAAAGATGTTGATAACAAAAGATTCTCTTTCAATAGCTACAAATAGACTGAAAGACCAAGATGCCACTCCGAGAGCTAATCTGCAAAAAAAACCCCACAAGCAAAGTCAAACCAAACTTCATGCGAGAAAGAACAAGCAATGTGATTGGATCACTTACGGCCACACTACACAAGTGATGTCATGGTGAATATAAATGACACTGGGAAAAGAGATACTTCTGCCTCATTTTTAAAACTTTGATAAGTTGCTGTTTATGAAGTAAAACATCATATGTTCTCGTTCATCTTCAAACTCTTTTTCTGTCTCCCATAGCATGAGTTAGCAGGCTACTTCCACAGCTGGCTGGGAAGGTAGAAAACCTTTAATAGTTAAGATTAAATAAAACTTTCCTACATCACATTTAAAGCATAAATCTTCAGTGTTTGCAGAGTATGTGTTATTTCATTTCCCAAGCCCCTGTGGCAGTCACAGAAATAAGGTAATTTTACAATTTTAGATCAGAAACTTCACATAAAGCAAATGTCACAAGTCTGAAATGTAAAAAAGTAGCTTATTTTCACATGAGAGAAGGAAGAAAACCCCAAGGGAGCCCAAATACTTTGCAACATAGATACAGGATTTATAAGGAACTCCAAAAAAGCATTAACAAAAATTATTAAAGCATTTAGATAGCTCTGTCTTGTAAATGAAACAGTTCTTTATGGTGTTTGGGTGTGAACTATTAGGACATGTCAGTCAGCCTTTCTACCCACTAACCTATTTGAAGTCACCATGGGGAAAAAAAGGTCTTGTTTACAGAGAGAGTAGTGAGTGCTGCCTTTTCCTGCAAAGTAACAACACACCTTCCTTCCTCCAAGAGCATCATCCAAGTCTGGCAAAGGAATGATGCTGATTACTCCGAAAGAACTGCTTCAGGTCACTCATCTTCTGTACACTTCATACAATCAAAGAATATGCTGAGTTGGAAGGGACCCATCAGGATCGAGTCCAACTCCTGGCGCTGTGCAGGACACCCCAACAATCCCACCATGTGACTGAGAGAATTGCCCAAATGCTTCTTGAACTCAGCCAGTCTTGGTGCTGTGACTACTGCTCTAGGGAGCCTGTTCAGTGCCCAACCACCCTCCAGGTGAAAACTTTCTCCTGATATTCAACCTAAACCTCCTCCAACTTAGCTCCAGCCACTTCTCAACTCCTGTCACTGGTCATGAGAATGAAAAGATTCATACTGGCTCTCTGCTGCCCCTCAGGGTCGGGCAGATTTTGAAGACCACAACAAGATCGCCCCTCGATCTTGTCTTCTCCAGGCTGAAGAAACCAAGTGACCTCAGCAACTCCTGATAAGGCTTCCCTGCCGACCCTTCACCCTTGTAGCTCTCCTTTGGAAGCTAATAATTTGATGTCTTTTTTATATTGTGATACCCAAAATTGACCTCAGGACTCAAGAGGTACTCTGCCAGACCAGTGCAGAGTAGAGCAGGACAATCTCCTCCCTCGTCCGGCCAGCCATGCTGGGCCTGATGCTCCCCAGGACATGGCTGGCCCTCCTGGCTGCCAGGGCACTGCTGACTCATGGCCAACTGGCCATTGACCAGGACTGCCAAGGCCCTTTCCACAGCACTGCTCTCCAGCCTCTACATTAATTTAAGGCAGTTAAATACAGTAAACCTGTTATGATCATAAACTGTACGTTTAATGATCTCAAAGTGAAGTAAGTTGCAGGCACGTCCTGAAAGGGAAATGTGAAAACATCCATCAAATTTTAGCCCTAAGAAAAATTTGTATCACCTTTCAGCTATTTAAAAGATAAAGCAATTCATTCCCCATACCAGGAGATCCTGTTGGCTAGAGTGCAGCTTCAGCAGCAAATTACAGACAAGCAAACTACTAGTTGTGTATTAGTGGCAAGTTAATGAGAAAAGCATGTGGGTTCACATGAATTTATAGGGCTGACATGAAGCTTCTGGTTCTCTTTGATACTCCACTGCCACATGTGTGAAGTGTCAGTTTTAAGACACGATTCAGCTAGAATACCAAAGAACAAGGACTTCAGAGAAAGTTTCTAAGAGCATTCAGTAACCACTTTATACAGCAGTAACAATAATGCGTACCATTCCAAAATCCTGGTTCTCAATAATTAACCTTAGAGTGACAGTCCCCAAAACCTTTATCACAATGTCACTAAATCTTTGCAACCAAGTCGATCAAACTTCACACAGATGAGGAGAAGTTACTCTCTCCTCCTCTTCATTAGCTCCACACTTATCAGCTGATCTCCTCTCATCATGAGAGGCAGTACCAAGACCAGGATTTGTTCCTGGGAAACTTCACAGTACAAACTTCTTTGGAAAGTGGCACTAGATCCTTCACCCCCCTTCTCTGCAGTAGATGACCCCCTTAATCCAACAACCTTCTATCAAGATACAGCTGGCCATCACTCCACTACAAAGAGGTAGGGGAACAGTTTCACCAACTCACTAGAGAAAAAGGAAAGACAAGTGAATGGAAAAAATTCAAAGAACAATTAGAACGAAAAAAATAAAGTAGTTATGAACATATTAGAGGAAATGCTTGAAGAAAGTTATCACAGAAATACCATCCATTAAAGTAGTTTGAAGTCGTAAAGGACATTAGTAGAATGATTACTTGGAGGCAGTACTGACAGCTCAGCAGTGATTTAAGACATTCAGTAGTCTAAGAGAGATATCAACTTAGAAGGTAAAGGTAACTAATATACTGTTGAAAACAGAAAAAACAATTAACAAATTGAAACAAAGGGGTGTCATGGTAAAAGAAACAGGTTATAAAAGCTTTGCATTAGTAAAATGAGAGGACACAGTAAGCACAAACCCCAGAACTTTCCAAGGGCAGAAGAAGGCTTGCTGCAGTAATCAAATGGGTAAGAATGAGTTTCACCTGCATGAACAGACAAGAAAAGCTATTGTTCAAACACATTGCAGTCTGAAAGAATGGCTGAAACCTCTTTCTAGGTACTCGTGTCTACTGTGTGTCAAAGAATAACTAGCTTCACACTTCACAATGAAGTATGATTGAGACAGCTCTGTTGTACAGATCAATCAAGATTAAGGAACATTAAGAGCTTTGCTGTAACCACACTTGGTTTGTGAATATAAACATTTAGCTATTAAATACTTCAGACATGAAAAGACCAATATAAAGCAGGTCAAGAATACTTTAGCAAAATATTTTGCTATCAGCAGCAAAATAGCTACTTCATATATTCAAATGAAAATACCTGGACACAAGCAAGTAAAGCATTCACCTACAATAAATAAAACAAATTGAAGTGTTTAAGAATGACAAGAACACAGTCACCTAAGAAGACCCTTACCACGACAGACTGCAACCAAGACAAGTAGAAAGACTACAGAATTCACGAAGTCTCAGCAGAAAGATGCCAATTCCAGAAAATGCATGTACTTCCACTGTTACACAAAGAGCATGTGCCTCAAAAATGGAACTGGAGGAAAGAGAGCTAACAACAGCCAATGATACTAGAAGAGCAGGAGACAACACCTCCAGAGTGAGCTCATCTTGCTTAATGTTACAAAAGACTGTATCACATTTTTATTGCAAGAAGAAACAGAACAAAAAGGATGAAGATGACAACTAGGGAAGGAGATTCAAATATAAACTAAAAGGATTAGCAGGTGAGGGAAGTCATTGGAGGCAGAAAAGGGTCTGAAGAGAAAAAGATCAGATGAAAAAGTAAGGATGGGAGCCCCCTGGG
>JAWMRA010000079.1:4797308-4831692 GCA_035584735.1 Pseudotriccus pelzelni | reverse complement strand
CCTGGCTGGAATCGAACCCAGGCCTCAGCGGTGAAGGTCCTGCGATCTAACCACTAGGCCACCAGGGGCTCCCTAAAAGACAAAATACAGTAGAGTTAAATGTACAAATAAAATAAGGCAAGTCAAAAAAAAAAAAAAAGGTCTTTAGAAATAACTTTTTTATGGCATGAAACCTGAATTGAGTCTCTTTCAAATGAATCAGGCAGAACAACTGCAAAGCAGTTTGTAGTGTGGCAGACAAGCATGGGGCTGGGAGGAAGAATCAGAATTAGATTAGGGCAGGGAAGAAAAGCGAAATTACTCCTCACCCCTATTTTCATGCTGGGGGAACCAGGTGAGTTTCCACTAGGGAACATCGCAGGGTGTGAGCAAGGGATTCATTCTCCAGTGGCAGTGCACTTTCTCAAACTGTTTGAGAAAATGGTGTTTTTGAAATGTCAGGCATCACCAGAGCAACCACTGTATGAATCTGCAGTTCACACTGGCTGGCCTGTATAGTGGTTTACAGAGATTGTTAAAATAAAAAAGGTTCATAGCAGATCACACAAACTCCTGAAGGAGAACTCCCCTTAGGAGTGTGTGGAACAAGATCCCTGTGCACCTGGGAGAAGCAGAGAGCATGAGCTGGGATTCAAAATAGCTGAAACGCTTCAGTCACATCCACTCTCAGCAGAACCAAGGAGAAAATGAGGCCACTTTTGAATGACAGAAACTTCAGGAATGCGCAAAACTTTGTCTCACTCACCAGTTGAAACTGCCCAGCCAAAATTTGGGGTAATAATTTTTGTCATTGGATATACAATTTTTTAACTTCACCTTCTTTGTTTTGTTGTCCCATCAGAAATTCTAACCAAAACTTCCTGACAGATGCTGTCAGTGAGAACAGCATTGCGTGCTCTTTCTCTTTTAGCCCTCTGCTTCCTCTTCTACTCGGTTTTCTCTCCCAGATGCATCCAGGACAATGTACCACAGCTTGGCTACACAGGGATGCTACAGAGCACCATGAGAGCTACAGTCTATAAAACAAGGTAAAAAATTATGAGAGGCACTCACATGAAGAAATATTACAGCTCAGGTAGAAGTAGATTTATATCCATCTGATCCAAAACAAAATATTTTTTTTTAGATTTCTGAATTTTCCTGAACTTCATATGTTGTAAGAGTTGAAATTTTGACTTTTTGTTAAAAAATAGGGCAAAAATAGATGTTGAAACATTGGCATTTCCCATAGGAAGGAAATTCCATTATTTGAGCAGCTCTGTGAAACACAAAGGATGTTCATTTGCAGAAACTCTACTAACTTGTAATGAAGGTCGCAGCTGCATAATTGGACTCTGCTCCCAGGGCCAGTGAGCAGTGTAGGAGACAGAATTAATCCCAACCCCCAAATTAAGGTTACTGTAACAAGGAGAACAAGACTACAGAATTGCAAAATCCAGGGAAGGAAGGGCTGAAGGATTGCTTAACACACAAAGAAATCACATTTTTCCCCACGACAATTGCAGCTGGGAATATCCCAGTGGCTTTTTACACTACAGTAGAAGACATCCATGTCCTAGGACAGGTCTAGGTGTGGATGGCCCACATCCATCCTCCTAGTCACCCACACATTCAGGTGACAGGGCTGCCACACGTACCTGCCATTCACTACTGCTACCTGCCTCCACTTCACTTAAGGACCAAGCATGGTCCGTAAGGGTTTTCTTTTCAGCAGTTCAGAGAAATCAAGCTTTCAAAAGGCTGATATGCTGAGAGCTTGCTGGAAGCCAGCAAAGCCATGGGACGGTGGGTACAGCTTCTACCTGGGTTTTATATCCCAGCCCTGCAGCCTCAATGCCTCCTCTGGGTCATGTGTCCAAGCTGGGTTTGCTGTGACTGCATTCTAACAGAGACTCACATGTGAGCTTTTATCATCACGAGTCAACCCTTAGCCCATTGTTAGGTGTCTTAAAGATCCACGAGACAATCAATCCTTCTTAAAAAGCAGAGATGATAAAGAAGGGGTTGTTTTACTGGAACTGCAAACCTCTCCTTTAGACATACAAACCCTCTGTAAAAATCTGTCTGATGAGTCCTTTGCCCAGAACTTCACTTTTTCAGGACTGGGGTCTTTCCAAGCTGGGCAGAGATATAGACTGAGAATGTGTTTAAAGACAGAACGGGTGCAAAACAAACTGCCCTGTCCCTATGTAACATTTTTAGTCTACTTTTAGGATTGGAATAAATCATTTTGAAAGGTGCTTTGAAAGGAAATCTTCAGGGAGCTGATTTGGGAAAGCTATTCCAGGCTGTTTCCCATCAAGCCCTTCCTTTATCTTCAAGTGGTTGTGCAAGGATAGTGTCAGAACACTCTCTGAAAGGTGACTCTGTGATGTGAGGTGCAGTTCTCATGTCTTTTCTCATCGCCTCTCCCAAGGTGACATTGTGAGTTTCCTTTTTACCCGTTGTTGAAAACTTAGAGCATCACGTGGCCTCTGTGTGATGCGGATGATTAAGCATGCCTGGCACTCGTAGAACAAGAAGAGACTTGTGGGAGTTAGCTGACCATGGGGTTTGTTTCCCAAGGATTGCTCTACCCTGGGAAGACTCTGCCTGAGCATCAGGCAGCTCCATCTGGAGGGAGTAGAGCTCTTCAACTCCTCCATAGCTTCAGGCTGCTGCTCTGTGTCCTATTTAATAACGCAAAGTTATCTGGAAATTACCACAGGTGCAAGTTGAAATGAAACATGGGGGAAAAATGCCAAAGGAGAAGGTTTAAGGCATTTGTCACTGTGAGTTTATGGCTTGAAAAGGCCTATGGGTGCTAACCTGGAGATTAAAAATGGGTAGAAATCAGTACAGATTCTAGGAGCCAAGCTGAACTTCAGGGGTAGGAGGTGGAAAGGACAACCATTCACTGTTAGGCAAACACTGCTGCCTGAGGTGGAACCAGGGAAACACACAGCAGCTGAGGAGTGGCCAAGTGCATGGCAGCTCTGCCACTCTCTGGGTAGTATCAGAAATGCACTTGTCCAGCCCAGGAGTGCTCTGTTGCAGGTCACCAACCTCCAGCAGCTGCCAACAGTGCAGCTAGAGGCTCTTCTGCAAGAGCAGCTGCCAGCCAAGCCATGTTAGGAGCAGGGGCACGAAGAATAGGAGATGTCCTTTCTCTAGGATTGCCCCAGCAACAGCCACTATTGTTGACCCAGCAGAATAAGCAAAGGAGACCAGCCATGCACCAGACCAGGCTGCCATGATCCATCTTCCTTTACCTCTGTGGCTGGACAGGCTCTCAGCCACATTTCTGCAGAAGGGTTTTGGTGTGTAGTGCAGACAGAGAGCTGGAACCTATTCCCCATAACCAGAGACGTTAATTTTGGAATAAAATTATTTTCTTGTGTAGACCATTCCAACATATGCTTGTCTGGAAAGATGACTGAAATTTTGCAGGGCACAGGGCTTGGGTTTCCAGTCCCCAGCTGACACTTGCATGACCTGAGATGTGATTGAACCTTCAATAGAAAGATTAAGGCTGTTAGTGCTATGTGAGCCACCAAATCTTGTGAAGACCAAGCAATTTTTCAGGTGCAGAGAGTATGTTCTTGTCTCCTGATGCAGCAATTGCTTGTGTCCATGCTGATGGAACAAGTTTAAACAAGGGAGAATGACAGAGATAGTCAAGATCCCAAACTCCAGCCAAGTCCCATCTAATTACCATCTTGATTTATGGTTGTGCTCAGTAATTTTAAAGGTCTTTTCAAACCTAAACAATTCTGGGAGCAATGTCTGAAAAATCCAGTTGGTGCTGGGAGCTGCTCTCTGTAATGTGGGCTGAAGAGGTCCAGCTCTCTTCTTCCTGCAGAGCTGATGGGGGCATAGGGTTTCAGGGGATTTCAGTACCGGGGCCCTCTGTCAGATAAGTACGATGCTTTGGCTTTGACCTATTCCTGGCTGGATGAGTTCAAACTCTGTGACAAGCTCCAGCTGTAGAGACAACACATCAACACTGGTGTGCCAAAGCTAGAGCACACAGCAAAGCCCCTCCACTGAGGTCACCTGAATTAAGGAGAAGGCTACTGTCAGGAAAAAGCTGTTACGTCCATTGTGAGTCATGTATCTGGCAGGAACGGAAACAGACGTGATGTTGTAACTTTGGTGCTATACCTTGGTTTTTGGACATAATTTTTCATTCTGCTGCATTCAGAGGCCAGCACAGGCTGTGTGGTGCTCACACCTGCAACCTAACTTGTGGTTTTAGCATAGTGCAATGATAGAAAGTTTGAAATGTTGGAATTCTATCCAAGAAATTCCCTGCATTAGGAATCAATGTTTAAGAAATCAGTGAGTAAAGACAGTGGAAGTTTTTCCTGCTTCCTTGAAGGCAGAGTCTGTCTCCCTTAAAGACTGTACTGCTAGTGTATTTCCTTTGCACACTCAGTGAACTGATTCCTCCTTATGACTTGCCTAATACACCAAAGGGGAACTGCAGCAATTTGCCTGAGGCACAGACACATGCCCACCCCTCAGGCTGATCTGGACAAACCCCAGGGGTGTGTCTGGACCTCCGAGGTCCTGTGCACACAGACTAGACCAGTGAAGGACCTGCCTGTTCAGAATCCAGCTGTTGCTGCTGGATGTACTTATGCATGCAGCCTCCCTTGTGGAAGGAACCCTCACAAGGGGCAGGACTGGGATGGGGATGAGATCTGATCTCATTTAACAGCTGCCCTGCTCTCTGTTACTGCTAACTCTACTTGCAGCTTGTGTGAGGAGGCAGAAGAAAGTGCAAACCCGCTGGTCCTGCGAAAGCCAGTATAAGCTCCATGCAACCTCCTGGTGACAGGTGTTTTCTGTGCTTTAGTCTCCTGCAATCAACGAGGATTTTTTCAGTCTCCTCCTACATGCCACTCCCCCACCCCTTACTGCCATGTATCCTGAGCATATTACATTCTTCCTTTCCTCTCTCAGGAGGTACTGCTCAGAGCTCTCCGCTAACACTGTATCTTTCTAGGGAGAAAATCCTGCTTCCTGCCTTTGAGCTGAAAGAATTAAAGAACAATACAACTCAGAATAATCCCCCAAGACGAAAAAGACCCGCTGCCCTCCCTGCTTGACAACCTGTACTAGTTCCAGGTGAGTGGTTTTGTCAGCATATCTGAATGCATGAATAAGAGTGGTGCCAACTCCAGGGGCTGAAGCAGGGAAGGAGGGTAGCAGGAGATTTCCTTGGGCATGTGCATGACAGAGTGGCAGGGATAGCGCTCGCCTGCTTTAGGACAGGGGGCTGCCCAGAGGGGAGTGCTTTAAAAGTGGGACTGTATGTTCCAGGCTGGGATTAAATGCTTGGTGGGCAGCTTGAGTGAGACAACCTTATCACAGGACCTTGGCATGAGTCGGGGGCAATGGGGAGAGCACTTGTCCTCCCACTATTGGACTTAGGCCCCAAGCCCACTGCTCAGCTGGTAATCACTTTGTCATTGTAGAGCTTAGCTGGGCTGAAATTGGTGCCTCTTTCAGATTCTTCTCCCCCTAGCTGGTGCTCTCTCACAGAGATGGGTCAGTGGATGGGCCCTGGGCAGATCTATTTTCCTTCTGGGTCCACTGCTGTGGTAGGAGTTGTCTGGGCGGGAGCTGGCTGCCAGGTACCGAGTGGAAAACAGAGATGTCCTAGCACTTTACTGAGCAGGAAGCCCTGCCAGGAGCTGCTATAGCAACACAGAGATGGCTGAGTTCACCCCAATTGGGCTTGTGAACGGAAATTTTCAGCACAGACACTTTGGCTGTACTGCTTTCAGCTGGTACTTCCCTTCCCAAAGGCAAGCAAAGGATCCAACAGCATGAGGGGTAAGGATGCCTCCAGCCAGGGGTCTGTGAGCCCTGTGAGGATAGAGATCCTGGTCCTCAAGATTGAAAAAAAATTGTCCAGCCAACAGTGCAGTGGCTGGATTCAATGCTCCTGACAACAGGCACTGAGCTATTGATGGGGGGAAGCCAGGCAGGAGTGGAGACATCCACTCCTCCTTTGCCGTCCTTGCAGAGACGGTCCCTGCGAAGCACCTGGTTTACTCAGCTGTCAGTGGGGGGCTGTAACTTCCCACTCGGGAGTGCCCATGGTCTGCCCAAAAGCAAGTAGGATTTGACAGCTGCTAATGGCAGGTTTCAGACCACTGAGCAGAGGGGCACGTCTTCCTCGCAAGCACTGAGCCTCCCTTCCCACCATGAAAGGCCGGGCTGTTTAGACCTGTCCTCTCCCTAAGTGACCCAGCACTAGAAATCCACCTTGGAAAGACTGGTACCGTTTTTTCAGAGACCCCTTGCCTTGCCCTTCCATATTTGCCGAGCTTGTGCACAGCTCTTCCCAATTCCTTCTCTTCTGCATGGATTCCTCCCTCTTCTCCCACTTCGGGTGCTTCCCTGCTGCTACCTATGGAGACTTCCCTCCCTGAAAATCCTGCTGGTTTTGATTTTGAACATAAAGCAGAGTTTCCTTAGAGACAAGAGAAACAGTGACTCCAAGTGGATTATTTCACAGTCTCTGCATGGCTTTCAGCAATGAAAACAAAAAAGGGAGTTGCGCTAGCAGACGGAAAACGGAGCCCGGGGCAGCCTTGGTTGAGGGAGATGCCTGGCTTTGGCATGCTTTTCCAGGGTCATCCCTTTAGCAGCATGGCTTGACAGAGTGCCACACGCCATGCCCACAGCACAGTGTGACAGTATGTGCTGTACCAAACACCGCTGCCTTGGGAATATATTGCCTCTCTTCTCCCAGCCCCTGGAGACTGGTAAACCTGGGAGAGGCTTTGCGGTGGACATTCTAATTTGGCTGAGTTCTGCCACTCCCAGGAGAAAAACTGGCTAATTAGATTAACCCCTTGTGTGTTCTGCTACACAGACATTAGCAATAGTGGGGCAATGGTGTAAAGCACTAGCATTTCAGTCATTGTCTCCCATCCATTTGTTCTGAGCACTGACAGCTGGGTTTATCCAAGCCAAGAGCCTGAACCCTCTGGAGGCTGGAGCTCTCCGCTGATATATTGGCCATGCAGATTTTTGCCTTCCTTGATGCAGGCTATTTGATCATCGGCTGATACCTCTTAACACCCTAGCAATCAGAAAGCTGTGCCAGGCACCGTACGAGGGCAGAGGGAGCAGGCATGAGCTGACTGGTGCTCTGTCTCATGAGAAAGCACAGCACAGGGCAAGAAGGCAGATGCAGTCTTCATCTGCAATTTTCCTTACCTTCTCCAACCCCACACACCATGGCAGGAGTGCCCTCTTAATGCCATGCCTCGCCAGTGACCAGGACCTTCTTCTTTCCCAGAGGGTTTACTTGACCGTTGGCTCCCCCTCTGGTGACACACACCTGAGTTCCTCACAAATGGCACTTGGCTGTTTAAATGAAGTGGCATTTTCTTGTTCATCTTTCAGTGTGGTGCAGGACTGTTGTGCAGGGGTCAGAGGGTAAGAGTGGAGAACCAGACCATGGTCCTATGCTAATTATACATGTAAATGAGCTCCAGGACACTTCCTGGACAGGATGTGTCAGTGCTGTCTGAAGTCCTGAAAGCCTTGTCTCACAGCACATCATCAGAATGAAGGTCATAGCATGGCTGAGATTGGCAGGGACCCCTGGACATCATCTAGTCCAACTGCCCGGCCCAGAGCAGCCAGTCACAGCTGGTTGCTCAAGACTGTGTCCAGATAGCTTTCAAATATCTCCAAGGATGGAGACCCCACTCCTTCTCTGGGCATCCTGCCTCAGTTAAGTCTGTCTTGCAGCAACGAAGACTTAACTTTTTGCTTAGGAGGAATTTCCTGGTACTTCAGTTCATGTCCACCTGGTGACTCATCTGGTCACTAGGAAACACTGAGAAGGATCTGACACTGTCTTCTTCACACCCTCCCTTCAGGTGTACATTGATAAGACCCCCCCAAATCTTCTCTCCTCCAGGCTGAGCAGTCCCAGCTCTTCTAGCCTTTCCTCATGGGAGATACCCCAGCCCCTCCATCATTTCTGCAGTTCTTCAGTGGACTCTCTCCAATGTGCCCATGTCTCTCTCATACTGGGGAGCCCAGACCTTGACACAGCATGCCAGCTGTGGCCTCATCAGTGCTGAGTGAAGAGAGGAGTCACCTCTCTCAACCTCCTGGCACAAGCACAGCAGTTTCTGGCCCCTGGTTCTGGTCCCACCCAGGATGTCCCAGGAGTTCTGTGGTTGCCGGGGCGATGGACTAAACGCAGGCACTAAGAAAAGGCTGCGCTGTTTTTTGGGTTTAATGTTGAGTTTTGTCTGGACCATGTAAAGTAATCAAATGTATTTCCTCTTCATCCAGCACAGCCTGACCCTGACCATTGCCTGGACAAAACCAGGCCAGAGATCTCTGCAGTATCCCCCCATGCTTACAACACTCACTGTCCTGTGATAGCAGAGCTGTTGCATGCCTCTGGAGTGAGGGCAGAGATGTGCACAGGCATGAAGTATTTTTTTTTCTCTGTGTGTAGTTTCTGTTCCTGTTGTAAAGGTGTTCTAAGGCATGAGAAGCTCATGTGAAACAGCAAGTTGTCTCCTCTGGTTCCGAACATGTCAGTGAAACAGGTTCTCTATGGGCAGCAGGACTGTCTATTGTCGCCAGCAGAAATTCAACACATCACTGCTACACAGAAGTGACCTCCTCTGGCCAGCACCACTGCTCTGATCTCTTAGGAGATGTTTTCCACATGAAACTGTGCCCTCTCTTAGCCATGTAGCTCTGCATATGCAGATGCAGCCCAGCTCCTGCAGCTCCCTGCAGATCCTGCCTCCAGAGGCAGCCCTACAGCTGTACAGCACTGGGCTCTGCACTGCACCAACACTGCCCAGGGACAGGCACCGTTCCCGTGGGGCTCTGCAGGGCTACCCCAGCACCATGGAACAGGTAGACAGAGAGTGTATCTGCTTGTCCAGGGCACAGACCAGATTCATGACCCATAAATTGCTGAGGAAAGTCTCCCTTTCACCTCTGCTGACAGCCTGACACATGCAGGGTTCAAGGAGCAGCTTGCTTGTGAGGTCCCATGGACACAAACCACCTTAATACAGACAATGCAAAACCTTTCACCACAGGAAAAAAAATTAGAAATACTTACGGCCTGCCTCTTGATGCTGCTGTTTTAATAACTGAGTGTAGGAACATTTCAGTGATGGCAGCTTTACAAAAGTCAGACTTGGCTGGTTTTTTATTGAAGCTCAGCCTGCACGAAAAACAAAGTAAGAAGAAATTGAAGACTTTCACAGCAGCTTTCCTAGAATCTGAGTTAAATGCAAAATTTCCTCAGCAAACAACTTAAAATTTGCCCCAACAATTTCTTTTTTTTTTTCTGTTGTAGCAATATTCAAGATGTGCATATTGGTTTCTGAGAACTGCAAGATCTCCACAGTCTTGAGCCTTTAATGTTGCAACACGAAAGCTGTATCATTCCCACACATGCAATTCATGCCTAGGCACTTCATTACAAGACAAAGTCTGAGATTACTTTCACCCTAAATTCCAAAGACAGCACTGTACCAACTACTAGGATATAAATTAACTCTGTCTCAGCTGCCACTCATCCTCTCAGGGATATGCTCTGTATTTTCTATCCCCTAATTTGTCCCATAGTAATTCCTAGTATTGTTTTTCTGTCAGCCTGTGCTTTTCTGTGATCTTTCTGGTATCTTTTTGAGTCACTGGAGTGTACAGTTAAGAGTTTTTCTTTCTATGCTTACTGCTTTTCACTTATTCACAGAGCAAATCATCCTTTCACTCACTTGTGAGCAAATGAACAGCTCAGCCCTCTGCACAGTTTCTCTTTGGCCCTCACAACTGAAATCTCTGTTGGCAGACTGTCACCACAACCAGTGATGACAAAGGGATCTCCTCTTTCATCCCATGGTATATCCATTGCTTTAAAAACCCTTCATACATGATCCTCGATAAAGAATTTTTAAAAACTCTGGCTGATCTGGCACTGAGGTTATATGCTTACTGATGTGGGTTCTTCTTCAATTAGATGCATTTGAAAATTGCCTTTTACTTTTCCTTTTCTCCCTAGTTCTCCATTTTAACGAGCCGGTCTTTTCTCCAGGAGAGGGGCATGGACAAAGATGTGGGAGGCTGTGTGTCTTTCCAGAGTCTGTAGTCAAAGCATACAAGCATACAAGATAAAATTTCAAGAAGTTTCTCTTCTGTGTGCAATATTTTACTCTCAGATTCTAAGTGTGGAACTTTGTGGGGCCAAAATTATGCAATTTGTAAGAAGGGGATGCAAACCTACCCTGATGGTCCTGCACTCAGCCCTCCAGCACTGGGAGTGTGCCATGGCTAGATCCTATCTCCCTTCAACCAGGATTTTAATACCTTCTGTCTTTAAAACATGCTCACAGGA
The DNA here is from genome assembly GCA_035584735.1 of Pseudotriccus pelzelni. NCBI lineage: Eukaryota > Metazoa > Chordata > Aves > Passeriformes > Tyrannidae > Pseudotriccus > Pseudotriccus pelzelni. Next base: position 4,821,308 of record JAWMRA010000079.1, on the reverse strand, counting down.
AGGTGCTACAAGCTGGATGGTGTCAGCTTTTCTGATGTTGGCTACTTTAGCAGAGACAAGGCATAAAGAGGACAGGTGTTCTTCAAAGTCCAGTACAAATTGGAACAGATGCATCTCAGCCGATTCAGAGATTACCTGCTTTCTAGCTCTTTATAGATTCCTATGCACTATTGCTCTCCTCCCCCCATATTGGAAATCTCCCTGGTTTAGATAGGAAGATAACCACAGAAAAATCTGCAAAGAGCACGACAAAATGTAGTGCAGTAGTTTTCCTTCCTCATTTTTCATTTTCACTATTTTCTGACTGATGCCCCTCAAACAGCCAAAATTCCACCATTTCTGTGAAACCTCACTGCCAGGAGCTAGGCATGAGTTTTGCAACACTGAAATTTCTTGCAAAATACCCTATGCTCCCTCATTGAGCCTTGAAATTACCTCCAAAAATGCTCTGAAATATCTCAGTGTTCCTTGCTAAGTGGAGCCTGGAGGAGCAGCCATGGATAGAACAACCTGTACCAAGAGGGCAAAGCCACCTTCTTCCTCACAAGAAGAAAAACCCAAGCCATTGACAAGAGTGTTCTGATGAATTACTGCTACAGTCTGAGAACTTCCAGCTGATGCAATAGATAATACTTAAACAAATCCAGTGATGCAGAGGGAAAGTGCTGTGGAGGGGGCCTCTCTATTGCAAAATATGCAGATAGAGAATGGGAGCAAGTTTAGCAAGAGGGTGGGGACATCACAGGAGTAAGATCTGCCAGTGAGTTCCCTCCGTGCAATAAGTTTTGCTCTGAGAAGGCTGCTGAGCACATAGTGGAACGTGGAGTCTAATTATTAATCCTGTGCTTTCCCAGATCAATACAGAAATTTCATTTTGTTCACAAAAAAAGTACATTTTCCAGTGCACATGGAGAAAACAGCAGGTGAGTCCCTTTATATTTGTAGGTTCTACCCCCACCTTCCCCGTACAGGAGTTTGTGCCGTTGCTGTGGTATGGTCCAGCTCCAACAAAGGCAAGGTTTGAAGGAGAGGGAGGCCATTTTTCCATACTCCTGGATCCACATGAGGTCTCCTCAGGTCATCACAGCAAGTGGAAAGTCTGTTTTGTGTGTAGCAAGTCTGTGGTGGGTGATTTCAGAGCCATCGATGTGACTTTTCACTTCACTAAAGAATTTGGAGCTTTGCACATTGAAGTGAGGCAGGACTTCACCCTACAAGGTGTGCTGGGTTGTTTGATGAAGAGTGAGTGGTTTGGGAGTAAGAAAAAGGATGTCTGAGGTTTAAAACTTTCTTTGGTGGTTCTGCTTTTAGAAGTGGTTGCCTTGGGTGGTAATCTGTTCTACCGTAGTAAGCTGCACTGCATCTCTGCGGACTGGAGGCAAACCAACACTATTCCAATCCACAAGAAAGGTGTGAGGGAAGACAGAGGGGACTAACTACAGGCCTGTGAATCTAACCTCAGTTTCTACAAAAGTTATGGAGAAGGTCATACTGAGTACTACTGAAAAGCATTTAAAGAACAATGCAATCATTAACCAGTCAACATGTGTTCACAAAGGAAAAGTCCTCTTTAACCAGTTTGATCTCCTTCTAGGATGAAGTCATACACCCAGTTGATGAAGGGAAGGTGGTGCAAGTCTAAATTGGGAGTGGAGTGGCTGGAGAGCAGCCCTTCAGAAAGGGACCTGGGGGTGCTGATTGGCAGCAGGCTTAAGAGGAGTGAGCAGGGTGCCCAGGCAGCTGAGAGGGCAAATCGCACGCTGGGGACATCACAGCATGACCAGCCGGCCCAGAGAGGGGATTACCCTGCACTGGTCAGCATTGGCGTGGCCTCACCTGGAGCACTGTGTGCAGGGCTGAGCCCCAGCACTGCAGGAATGAAGGTCCTCAAATGTGTCCGGAGGAGGGGAATGGAGGGTGAGCGTCCTGGCGAAGGGCTGGAAGACACATCCTGTGAGGGGTGGCTGAGAGTTCTGGCCTTGTGTCCTTCAGAGAAAAGGAGGCTGAGGGGTGATGTCATTGCTCTGCAGCTTCCTGAGGAGGGGATGTGGAGACGAAGGTGCTGAGCTCTTCTCCCTGGGATTCAAGGACAGTACAACTGGGAATGGTTCAAAGCTGTGTCAGGGGAGGATCAGACAGGATATTAGGAAGCATTTGAATGCCCAAGTGACAGGACAAAAGCTAATGGCCGGAAATTAAAACACAAGAAGTTCCACCTCAGTGTGAGAGAGAAGAACTTTACATTGAGGGTGCCAGAGCACTGGAACAGGCTGCGCAGGGAGGTCATGGCATCTCCCTTTCTGGAGATATTCCAAATGCACCTGGGCACATTCTTGTGTCACTTGCTCTGGGTGATTGTGCCTTGACGGAAGGGTTGGACTGGATGATCTCCAGAGGTCACTTCCAAACCCAGCTACTCTGTGATTCTCTAATTTCTTTATGGACAGGGTGGTCAAACCCTAGAAAAGGCTTCCTTAAGAGGCAGTCAATGCCCCAGGCCTGTCCGTGTTTAAAAGGCATTTGAACAGTGGCCTTTGCAACAAGCTTTAACTTCTGGTCAGCCCTGAAAGGGTCAGGGAGTTGCATGAGGTGATCATTGTAGGTCTTTTCCAACTGGAATGTTCTAGTCTATAATTTTCTATCCCTCCAGCTGCTGACTGTGCAGACAATTACTTATTTCCTTATAAGTAAGGGCAGTAAGCTCTTGGACAGACTTCTAGACCAAAGCAGATAAGGTGGGTCCCAAAAGGGATTATCCAGTGAGTATGTGAATGAAAAGAGTGAGATCTGAGAGGTGTCCTCTTCATTGTAGGGTCAGTGATGCCAATAACTGGCAAGACAGGAGGATACAAGATGTGTGAAAGTCCTGGGTCATTGGAACCTGACAGCTAATAATGTTTTTTGTCTAACTCTATATCTGGGTGGCTACTGAATAAATAATACAAGTCCATTATGGGACACAGGGGATTGAATCTGCAGTCTCTTAACCTACTGTTGAGTTCAGGAGGCATGAACTCAATTAACAGAAAGAATATGTACTTTGCAGTTCTTTTTTTTTTAATGGGTAGCTGTGAAAAACAGGACTGGCAGTGAAAAGAAGGAACACAGGCAAAGTTTTCATGCAGTCTGGGGTGTATTGTCTCTATCAACAGATAGAAGGGGAGCAGCGTAGTAAGGAAGGGAGTGTGTGATCAAGCTGGAATGAGCAGACCAAAATCTGCAGAATGCTGTTTGTTGATCCAAAAGCTGGGGTGTCCACAGAAGCACTGAAAGGTTCCCGTAGCAAATGCCCAGAATCTTCGCCAGTGGCCTTCACACAGCTCAGCCTTGGGAGGGCTTAGAGTGACTTGGCTGGGCCACCACTGCCCTGAACCTCATGGATGCATTAGCATCTGTGCAAACAAACCTTCTCTCAGAAAACAGAGGTTTTCCTCCACCTTCTGTGGAAATGACCTTGCAATCTGTATTATGAACCAGCTCCTCTTTAAGGCAGCATCTTCGGGTCATGACAGGCATTTATCTGGGTCTAGATGGAAGACAAAAAATGTGTATTTTATAGAGAATATAGTCTCAGTTGTGAGGGTTTATTTGATTTAAACTTAGGATTACACATGGAGTAGCTCTTATTTGATATAGAACACCAAAGACAGGTCTTCCAGTGCTTGCTGATTTCTTCTTTGGTTTCATGTAGGCTTGTATTATCTTTGCAAACTTCTAGGAAGAATAATCATTTTCAGACTTTGCGTCTGTCAAGGCACAGTGACAGAAGGAAAATGGAACCTGCATAGTCAGTCAGTAGTCTTCCTTATGATAAGAACTGTTGGGTTGCTGGTGCCTTCTAGCACTCCAGAGGGGACTGATTTGCCTCTGTAACCCCCTTGTTCTTTTGTTCTGAAGAATATAGGAATAATAGTAAAAAATGAATGGATAAAGTACAGTAGACTGCTCCAGGCCTTGCAGCCAGTTGGTAATAAGCAGAATTGGTTCTTCATTTTACCTCTTTGGAGTAGGTTTGATTTCAGTCTTAGTACTTGTGAGGACAAGACAAGGGTTAACCCCGTCAGTGGAGTTTGACAAGAGATAATACTTGAAAGTCCTGTTATGTTTATAAGGAGAACCAGTAAATAAAGTCTTATCCTCAGGCTCCACAGAAGGCAAAGGGATTATGTTCCTTTCCATAGAAATAGCCAGTGCTGCTCGCTGTCACGGGAAAAGCTGTTGTGGTAAAGGCCTGTCCATCTAGGAGGTATGTCAGAAATGTCTGCTGCTTGGTTTTGTTTGGAAGAGTTTGTGCACAGGAAAGGAGTCTATAAAAATACATTCCTGTCCAAACTGGTAAAAAGCCTGGGTGGCCATGGAGCCCCTTCTGGCTGCCCAGGCCACCACAAGCCACTTCTCAGTGCAGGTTGGGTGCTATAGTAGCCAGAGCTTTTCTAGAGGCACCAAAGCAGCCCTTTAGATGCTTTCCATGAGGTCTGCTCCTTGCAGGTGGGCAGAGGAGCACATTAATCAGCTCTAAATACACGTGCTCAGGGCCCCAGGGAAATGACCTAAAGGTGAAGGGAAGGTGTGCAGCAGGTATGCTTTCCTACCTATCCTTCTCGCTGCCCAGCGCAGGCAGAGCTGTGCCTGGGGACTGAGCGGCCGTGCTGACCATGAGTGAGCAGAGCCACGTCAACAGCCTGTTCCTCAACGAGGATGCAGCCAAGCGGCTCAACGCCGAGAGCCGGGTGCGGCGCCTGCGCCAGGCCGTGCAGAAGCGAGCGGCGCGGGCCAAGAAGCGCATGCACAGCATCACTGCCGAGAGCGCCAAGAGCTTCTTCAGGAGAAATGCCTTTGTCCTCTTCACCATTGCTGCTGTCTTACTAGGTACGGAGCTGCTGACAACACCAGGCACCATTTATAAATGTGGGGAAATGTCTGTTTACTCTACAAAGATTTTATTTTATTGTAACGATTTGGCTGGGGAGGTGAAGTTGATGAGCTGACAGCTCAAAGTGCTGTCCACATCATGAGTGCCTTTGTGTGCAAGAACAACAGACTCTGCAGAGGGTGTGTATGCAGGAGGGAATCCTTGTTGATCCTTTCTGGCTGCAGTGTAGAAACAGTCAACAGAAAGGGTTTGATGATCCAGCTCAACCAATCCTTACAAAAATCATCCAGGTTTCTTCAGAGACATCTTGAGAGTGCAGCTGCAGGCACAAAGGGTCTTCAGATTCATCCCACAGCTTTAGCCTGACAGGACCAGAACTGATGCAAGGGGCCATGATACAATGCACACCAAATCTGCTCAGCAGATAGCAGGTTGTCCCTAGCTTTTGATCCAGGCTATGTGTCTCTAACTCACTGGCTGAACTCAGCTTTAAGAGGTGAATGGATAAAGACTCTGAACTGTGTAGTCACAGTTTAGGCTTGGAGATCATAACTCTCGTCAGAGCATTTTGTGTTCATGAGTTTCCTGGGAACAGATCGCAGAAGATAGACAAGGAAACAAGGAGATCTGTGGTTTAGCACAAGGCTCCTGTGCACAGAAATATGTCAGAGGGAGAAAGAGCATACAGTAAAAACTGGATCATAGCCTTTTAGAAAATGAGCATTTGTTCCTTTGGGGAGAGGGGGAGCTGAAAGGAGATGAGAAAGAGAAAAGCCATGCTGTAGGACTGAGGGACAGACCACTGGATCACATTGTCCCATTTCCATTCTCATCCCTTGCTGATCCACAGGGATTATCCTGGCATTCTCCCTCCGGCCCTACCAGCTGACCTATCGCCAGATCAAGTATTTCTCCTTCCCTGGCGAGCTGTTGATGCGTATGCTCCAGATGTTGGTTCTTCCTCTTATTGTCTCTAGCTTGATTACAGGTGAGAAGTGCTTTCTGCTGCTTTCAGCCGAGGCAATGGTCAGCAAAGACAGATGATAGCTATTGTTGGAGTACCCATTTGTGCCCCAGCTGGAGGTGCTTGGATTAGCTTGGCTTACCATAGTGAACATGATCCACATTCATCCCCCCACTGGCTCAGGAGTAGGGCAGAGAAACAGAAGGCCTTGTGCTTTGTCAGAAGACTGGGGAGAACACAGTGCAGTGGTTCCAACGCCCAACGCTTGAGCAGTAACAAGGATTTTATCCTACATAACCTCAAATGCCAAGTTTGTTGCCCAAGTCAGCTTCAGGTTTCCTCCAGCCTAGAGAAGGTTAGTTTGCGTCAGTCCAAAAGGACTGAGGTTTATCACCAGCTGGAGGGCTTGTTTCACCCAGATCCTCATGGAAGACATGCCAGACAGCCAAGCTCTCAGACAGCAGAAGGGACTGAAAAGCATTTCACCTCCTGAAACATCCCCCCATTAGGGACTGAAAGGCCCAATGAACTGGGAGGGGATTATTTCCCTCCTGAGAGCTTTTGAAGAAAATTGCTACACTCCCAAATGCAGCCTAAGACCCACCAGTGCTATGCTGCTTCATGACCACAAGCCACATCCTCCCATACTCCCATCACCCTGGAACTCCGAAGTCTATTCCTTGTATGCCATGCTTCCTAGAGACCCTAGCTCCTTACCCAGCTCATGCATGTGCCTTGCACCCTGTGAATCTTCCTCAGGCTTCCGCTTTCTCTCTAACGCAATAGACTTGCTCACCTTGTCTCTGTGTGACACTCCAGGAATGGCCTCACTGGATAGCAGAGTCTCAGGGAAGATGGGGATGCGTGCTATTGTCTACTACATGGTGACCACAATCATAGCAGTCTTCATTGGCATCCTCATGGTGATCATCATCCACCCAGGAAAAGGATCTAAGGACAAACTTCACCGAGAAGGCAGAATTGAGCAGGTGCAGACCACAGATGCCTTCATGGACTTAGTGAGGTAGGTGAACAAGATGGTTTCATGTTGAGACTGTATCAGTGAGATTACATTCCTCCATGCAATGTCCTTTTCAAGTGTCACACCTTTAGGCATACAAGTCTTAGGGAAGGAGGTTAATGGTTGAGTCTTGGCCAGCCTACTGCTCATAGCTTAGTCTAGTTAACTGGCTTTACCATTCAGAGATTGAGTGCTTGGCTTGGAGTCCAGCCCTTCTGCTAGAGTCTTAATGCAAGAGGCCAAGGTATGCTGAGCAAAACAAGCAATAAAAACTATCAGTGGCTGCATGCCTTTCAGGAATTCACCCAGCAAAGGCTAGTCCAAATACCCATCTTCAGTGACCAAAGGAAATCAAGGAAATGGTTCCCAAGACATTGTCTCTCCCTCCCTTGCTGTGACCTTACACAGTAAATTGCAAAGCTGTACCATCTCAAGTGGTATGGAGCAATGTTTCTGAGGTCCAAGAAAACAGAGAGCTCAAATGACAGTTGTAGAGATGAGGCTGAGAGCAAGGCAGTATATTAAATATTGTAATATGGTATTGTTCCAAGATTCAGTTGGGCTTGATGATGCTCTTACAATGTACCTATGTCCCACTGCGTAGTCTCTTTCCACATATCTGAGTAACCTTCTGGAGTCTGAAAAGATGCAGCAGGAGTCTGACATGATGCAAGAGGGGCTGTGTTCAGATCAGCATACTCCTTTCTTCTGTCATTCAGGCAGAAAGGGCTTGAGCAGACAGAGTGACAGTTGTGACAGTTGTGACCTCTGACACTATTCCAGGACAAAGAAGTTGGCCAGGAAGCCCACGTTTTCTTCCCAGTTCAACAATAACTCTTTCCTTGTTTTATCTGCTGCAGGAATATGTTCCCACCCAACCTGGTAGAAGCCTGCTTCAAACAGGTATGAAATCTCCCCTGGCCTATCTTTGTGCCCTGTTCCATAGGTATGGTCCTATCCTCTTCTCTGAGGAATAGAATAGCAATTGCTTCCCTGGGTCTGACTGCTACAGTCATAAGTCTGCAAGATTTTCAAGCTGTATGTAGCTGGGGGCTTCAACTTGCATCCCATCCCACAGAAGCAGGAAGGGTTTGCATGATCTCTGGTAGCAGGCTTGGACTGGCAGTGAAATGGAGCAGATTCCCCCAAGGATTTGTCTCTTCTGTAATGCTAGTGCTCTTGGAAGCAGCACAAAGGGTGATCAGAGAAGCAACAATATCTCAGTCCTAGCAACATGAGATGCTCTAGTGGTCTCTTTTGAAGCTTCTGAACTTTCTGGTGAAAGTACTACACTGAGGAGCTTGGGAACAGGCGAGGCAAATTTCCCACACAGATCAGCAGCAACTTGCAGTACGCTCCTTAATTTAGGAAGGGATGCAAGAGCCTAGCATGTGCCCTGAGCTTCTGAACTGCCTGTGAGTGCATCTGATAATCTGTGTCTTTTCAGTACAAGACGCAGTACAGCACCAGGGTCTTCACCAGAACCATCCTCCACAGCAGCAATGTCACAGCAGGTGTTACCACCACTCAGATCCCTGTGCCTGAGAACTTCACCAGCATCCTGGAGAATGTCACTCATGCCCTGGGGACCATCTCCGAGGTGCTGACCTTTGAAGAAGTCATTCCCATCCCAGGCTCAGCCAATGGGGTGAACGCTCTGGGGCTGGTAGTGTTCTCCATGTGCTTCGGTTTGATGATCGGCAGCATGAAGCAGAAGGGACGGGCCCTGCGGGAGTTCTTTAACTGCCTCAACGAAGCCATCATGAGGCTGGTGGCCATTATCATCTGGTGAGGAGCACAGCCGGTTGGAGCAGGAGGTCTGCAGGTGCAGTTTCCACTGACATGATGAGAAGTGGGGTAGCTTTAAGGATGCCATGCACAGGAAAAGCAGATGGGCACAGTCTCCTTTAGCTCCATCAGGCTGAAGGGAAAAGTCTGGATGGGATATTTGTTCACATTTCATTTCCTATTCTTTTTGGTTTTACCTCAGAAATATCAGATACAGCAGGACTTGCTTTTCTTGAGGCTGCTGGAAACATCCTTGGAAGATCAGAGAGCTGGAGTGGAAGATCTCTTAGCCTTACTAACAGGGGTAGGATGTGAGGCTTTCCCACCAAAAGCTTCCCTTCCAGCTGTGTTCTAGGAGTCTGACTTAACTATGAATCACAGAAACCTGTTGCTACTTTCATGCTTTTGGGATGGCAGCTGTATGCAAAGCTCTGAGAGCTGAGCTGGGTTGAGAGGATCAGCTTAAAGTTACTGCCTTTCTGTTTGAGGTCTCCCAGATTCCAATTCCTCTAGAACTCAGCTTGTTCCTTTCTGTGTAAGGCTTCCTGTGACACATGGTCCAGACAAGCAAGGCATTGCTGAGACAAGTCTTCTCTCAAAGGCAGCATTTTACCAAATCTTGTTATTTTAAGCTCTTTATCCATTTGGGGCTCAAGGTTGTGTTAGGTACTGCAAAACAGGAGAGATGTGAGTCTGGCAGAATACATGCACGTCTGACAGGGAAGGGATCTGTCAGCCCCACACCCTCTCCCATTTTAGATCACTGTAGCCTCCTTTCCTTGCTCTTATAGTCACAGTCTTGTATCTCAGAGCAAAATCCTGAGCACAGGGTGATAGGCCTTACACAAAAAGGCACAAAGGGGAAGAATAACCCTGAGCTCATAGCAGAGTGTTGGGGAGCCACAACCCCCCTGGGATATTTTACTCCATGTCTGAGCCAGAATTTGAGGCTATTCTTTCTTAAGAGGAGATAAGAGTTGCCTAAGGGCACAGAAGGGAGAGCATGAGCACAGCAGAACAAGTAGACCTGCCCTTCAACCTCCCCTTAGATGAAGGAAGGCAGGGTGCTGATGTATGGAACATTGCTTACACTTGGGACACTGCCTGTGCACATATAGTAGGTAGTGTCTGGAGAGACCTCCTGACTTATAAAATCCTGCTGGTATGGGAGGCAGGGCTGTCAGCTACAGGCCAGCACTCCTTCCTGAAGCCACAGTCTGCAGATCATCTCCCAGGAGCCTGTTTTTCCTGGGGAGATTTGGTTACTGGCTGAAGCCAAGGATGCTGAGAGGAAATGAAATATCCATGAAATCCTTTCCTGAAACTTTTCCGAACCTCCCAGGCTAAGCTGGAGTTTGGCATGTGGACCTCCGAGCCTTGTGCATGAATTGCATGTGAGCTCTTGAGCTGCAGAGGGCCAGCCCTGAGAGGTGTGGCCATGGATCTGAGATTTTCTTTTGTCCAGTTTTATACTAGTGCCCATGATTTTCTCCATGTCTGTCTGATGACTTCCTTTCTGTGAAGCCTCACTGCTGCTTGTGAGATGCATTGTTATGGAGGGAGAAAAAGCCCTGAAGAATGGAAAGTATAACAGTGTTTTTCAAAATGAGTTTTTTATATGAGCCATGGTTGCTTTTACAGCTGTTGGTGTGCCAAGTGCTTCTTACACCAGATCTGGAATCCCTATATGTTCCTATTCCCTAATTATGAACATCTGAAGACAGCAAGGCTGATAGCCCAGAGCCTACAGGACACTCTAGCTTTTACTTCCTGATTCCCTGTTTTTCCTGTACTTTCCTGTGCTTCTCAGTAAAGAAAATACTCTCAGCCCAAGATCCGTTAGGAAGGAAAGGGACTCTGAAGGCTTCTCTACATAACCTCCAGGATCAATTCTGCAAAGAGTGTTGTAGAAACAAGTCAGGGAACCCAAAGGGAGGAGGAAAACACCACTAGTGCCCAAGCCGTGCACACAACAGAGTGCTGGAGTCCCCAACCATGCAACAAGAGCTGTTTTTTGACCATGTGGTGAACAATTCCCAGCTCTCTCCAGGATTCTGGGGTATCATCATCAAGTAATTAGGATCAGTGAGAAAATATAGTGTGCTGGCTTACTGGGGATTTGTCCAAGCAGCATGTATTAAAGCTGGTGTGAAAGTGTGGGAGCCAGTTCTAACCATGGGGCTTGTATTTCTGCCACAGGTATGCTCCAGTTGGGATCATGTTTTTAATTGCTGGCAAAATCCTAGAGATGGATGACCTAGCAGTGATGGGAGGCCAGCTGGGGATGTACACGCTCACTGTCATCGTTGGACTCCTCATTCACGCCATTTGCATTCTGCCCCTGCTCTACTTCATCGTCACTCACCGAAACCCCTGGGTATTCATTGCAGGGCTCCTGCAGGCCCTCATCACAGCCCTGGGCACCTCCTCCAGGTATGACGGCTATGCAGGAGTAGGCTTGGGGCTGATGTGGATACTATGACTCAGCACTCCATTGCTCTCAGTGCAGTACTGTGGTCTCACAATTTCTGTCACTAGCACTGGACCAACCAAACTCATTCAGGAGTGGAAAGATTCCCACTCTCCTGCTCAGGAGCCCTAATCACAGGGGCAGCTCTGACCATCAGTGAATGGCCCACATTCCTCCTAACCAGACATAGGGGTGACTCTGCTTACAGCACTGAAATGCTGAGCTCAGGACAAATACCAAATCCCTCTGAATAGCAGCATTCCACATGCACATACCTCTCACACGCATGTACTCACACACATTTGCACAGCTCTCTCTCCCAGGCACACAGACTGTATGCAGCTGTCATTAAACTGGACAAAGGCATCAACACCAGTGTGTTCAATGACTCATGCTGCCACGTCACACAGCCAAAGCAAGGGACTGAAGGTAGCTGTTGTTTCACTAAGTGCCATGTTTCTTGTTATATTCCTTTCCTGTCTCTTCCACATACATTCTCACACAAAAACACAGCACTTTTCCTGCCCATGTTCTCTTTCAGAAACAATTCTCTGCTTTCTCTGCAAGGTTCATTCTTGTCTTATGGATTGAGAGGGATGAGAAAGGGCTCAAGTTTTTTTTATCTGGAAAAGGAGTTTTGGTCTTGCAGCTCTGTCCTATTTACTCTGAATCCCCCACCATCACCTTCTTTTCGCATTATACCAGCATTATCAGCTCAGGGTTACACATACTCTGTCCCAGCCCCCTGAGGAAAGCCATGTCTGAGTGTGCAACTGCAGTGTGCATCATATCTGAGGAAGCCTTGCTTAGACTGTTCTTTCTTCTAGCAGCTTCTGGCCTCTGGCTCACATGGCAGGGTGAAAAAGCAGGTGGGTAAGGTCATAAACCAGGCAAAGGCTTAGTCCTTCTTCCAAAGTCAGCATACATAATTCATGTTGTTTTGTAAATTCCTTTCAGCTCAGCTACTCTGCCCATCACCTTCAGGTGCCTGGAACAAAATAATGGTGTAGACAGGCGCATCACGAGATTTGTGCTACCTGTGGGAGCCACAATTAACATGGATGGCACTGCTCTGTACGAGGCCCTTGCAGCAATCTTCATTGCACAAGTCAACAACTATGAACTTGACTTCGGGCAAATCATCACAATAAGGTGACTTTTTGGGACTACAGGAAGGGCTTCAGTTTTGTTGGCTTATCTGAAGTGTGTAAGGTTTCATTGTTGCTCAGAAGATGCAAAAAGGAAAAAAAAAAGCGTGGGAAAGAGGGGTTGTACTACAGCTCCCAGTGTCAAAGTACAGATGATTTGGGCACCACATCTTAGAGGCTCTACCTGAGCCCTTCTTGCATGTCCAGGTATTAGGAAAAGCTGTTGGGTGCAGTGTGTCATGAGAAGGTGCCTGGCAAGGGCAGTCCGATGTGGTGTTCATGTCCCGTGTGTCACCATCCTTCTCAGTGACCAGGGCAAAAGGACTGCCAAGGTGTTTTGTAGGTGATGAGTTTGAGTTACTTCCTGACATTTCTGCAAATGTGACCACCTTTTTTCTTCCACTTGCTGATAGCTGTGCTTTCCTGTTCCCTCCAGCATCACTGCCACAGCAGCCAGCATTGGAGCTGCAGGTATTCCCCAGGCAGGACTGGTGACAATGGTTATAGTGCTGACATCAGTGGGGCTGCCTACTGAAGACATTACACTGATCATCGCTGTGGACTGGTTTCTGTAAGTTCTTTGCTCAGCAGCACACACCCCTGTACACTCCTGCCTGTGCTTACAGAACTCATTTGTATTCCTAATGTCTCTGTTAAAAGCAGGCTCAGTACCCTGCACCGTTAAGCTTAAAAATCCATGAGATCACAGTAGCTCTCTCTGCCCATGTGTCATGACCCACCCCAGAAGGTGACGGTAACCCAGGTTCTTGTTAGTAGATCCCTAGAGGTGGCATTAGGGTGAAATGACACTGAATGATTGGTGTTTATAAATTATATATATATATATACATATATATATGTAGGGTTTATTTTAAAACAATTTATCTGTTTTGGTTATTATTACCTATGGTAATATAAAAGCATAAAAATAACACTTAGGAAGATGCATAAGGGAAAAGAAAGAAGGAGAAAGAAAAGATAAGAATAGAAAGGTATCTAGTCACCACTCATGGGTCCAGCAATGAGACTTGGTTTTTGCACTTTAGATGTCTGTTGGTCATCACAGTCTTGATCCATCAGGGGTGGGGGAAGCCCATGAAACACAAAGCTTAATCCACTCAAGTTCAGGTGGGAATGCCCAGGTACCTCCTCTGGAGTGGGGAGTTTTGCACTGTCTGATGTAACACAGTGGATCACAGAGCATTTCGAGGGGGTCTTTGATGGTTTATGACACCTTCTAAGACATTGCAGCTGCCTTTCACATCAGCAGAGTTGAGCCAGTTATGCCCCCTGAGAAGGGATAAAAGCCTTCAGGGCTATGTGTGAATGTCTTGGTACTTTCCCGGAGGCAGGTTTTCACACCCGAGCCATTATGTAAGGGAGGACACTGCCCTGACAAAAACCACTATCCCACCTCTCAGGATCTGCTATTTATTAGGCTAGCTTGTCACCTCCGAGGGTGGGTGTTCACCCCCTCTGTCCCTGGGTGGTTTCTTTGCACAACTTCAGCAAAGCACCCACTGCTTTTGAATTGTTTTGAATCATTAACCATTAACATTCCAGTCTCACACCATGCTGGAGTCTTCACCATGTACTTCAGTGACCCAAGGCATCAGAGCTCACTTGCATATCAGCCTGGCGACCAAACAGAATGTCCTCCATTTGCTTTACCTTAAGAGGCACCCAAAAACTATCTCCAGAGTGCTGGGGACCAGTTGTGCCAATAATAAGCAAATCCACACTGCAGAATGATGGTTCTGGGCTACCAAACACAGAAAGAGGGATGAGACTAGGCTATACAAAGTTGAGGAGTGTTTATATGGGTGTAGCTAGTTATCCACCCCACTACATTTCAGCTTTCTTTCAACCCTTGGGACAAGTGATTTTAAAGGAGTGCTCCTGGGAACCAGACTGAAGAATGCATTTGTGCATAGTTCCCCCTCGGTCTTCTCAAACACCAAAATCCTGCCTGAGGGATACATTGTTAGTGTTTCCTCTGTTCTTCTGTATCTTCTATCTTGTATTGCTGGTTTGTAGTCAAAGCAGCCAAAGTCGGCTGCCATCCATGGCTGAGCAGTTGGAAACAGTCTTGCCCAGCACTTCCACTTTTCCTATTGATTGTGCATAAGAACAGAGTTGGCTGGTGAGGGCTCTGCCTCCTAAGACATCAGCTTACTTCATGTGCTTACCCACAGCAGCTGATTTCAATCAGGTGCCAAAGGCCTTATCTTTGTTACTGCTGAAGGATCTGATGGGTTGCTGGACTGGTGACAGCTTCAGCAGCTCTGACATACTATTGTGGTTGTGGAGAATATCTCATTGCAAAGGGTGTTTTAGATCTGCTGTTTTGCACCAAGAACTTGGTGCCTCATCTTAGTGCATGCTGTCCGTGCTGAGGAAATCTGACTCCACAGCAGCGCTGTCATAGGTTTGCACCAGAATTGCTGCACTTTTTGTAAAACAAAATGCAGCTTAAGTGAAACAGATGTGGTGAGGCTCATCTGAGTCTGCAGCGAGGCCTCTGGAAAGGAAAGTGCCCATGTGGAACCACAGTAACCCTTTTCCTCATTTTGTGTCAAGTCCAAAATTTTCAGTGAGAAATTGGGAATACAATAAAACAGGAATGAATGTCAAGCCTTTAGTGCAGGATATTAATCAAGGAAGACTCTCTGGGAGTCATTTTCCTGTCAGTGTTGAAGTACCAATTATTAGGGTAACTTAAAAAATAGGACAAGTTTCATTGAAGATGTTTCTTGAAATAATCTTCATCCCCTTAGCTGTTACTATGAAACTGTATTTTGTTTCTCTGTGATTTTTCAGGGACCGCCTTAGAACAACCACCAATGTCCTGGGGGATTCTCTGGGGGCTGGAATTGTGGAGCATCTCTCCCGGCATGAGCTGGATGCACAGGACTGCGAACTTGGTAAATCTGGGATAGAGGAGAAAGAACAGCTCTCCCACTTGGTTTGCCCACAGAACGACACCCAAAGGCACCCCAGGAGTGAGACAGAACTGTGAAATCGAGCAGCAGTGCAGATTAATGCTGTAAAAAGCCAACATTTGAAACAGAAGTCCATAGTGGAGGACAGAGAAAGACCCACTCTGGAAGACATTCACTTTTCTCCCCTCCTGCCACATGCAGTCTTCCCTGATCCTGTTTCTCCCTTGTTTTTCTCTGTCTGGCATTAAAGAGGAGAAAATTAAACTGCAAAGAAAGTTTTACTCCACAAAAGCCTGATTTAGTCATTCTTCTGGGGTCCAAGAGTTAGATCTGAGTAAAGAAGACTCAGTAGGAGCTCTCGTATTTTTGAACTCAGTGGCCAGCTGGGTTGGGAACACCACCACCTTTGGAACGGCACCAAAATGCTGCCATGACTCTGCCCTGCAGGATACAGCTGCAAAGTCTCCACTTGGTCAATGCCTTCACCCAGGCAATCTTTTAGCATTGACCTCCTTTCTCACAAGTCCTGGTATTTGCACAGATATGCAGATGATGCTTTTTGAGAGCTCCTCCAGCGACCCATCTGGCTGCAGATATTCGAGTCACTCAGGCCCTGAAGGAATATGGGACTGTATGGCAGGGACAGGGCTTACTCTGCTGGCTGGTAGCACCAGTAGGGATCAATATGCTTCTCATCAATGGAAGATGCTAAAGGATTGCAAAAGAAGCAAACAGTTAAAGAATTTATTATATCCATTATTCAGTCTCTGAAACAGCTCTTCCGTCTACCAAGCTCTGCCAAGACAGTTAACTTCATTTCTCTTTAGCAAGCTCTTCTCCCCTTTTGAAACAAGAAGGGCAAATGCAAAGTTTAAGAACAGTTTGCCCACCTGAGCAGCTGAGTAGTATGTCCACACCAGGAATGACTCCTTGCCATTCCAGATTTGCTCAGAAAAGAGTTTCCCTCCTCATCACAAGATTCCTAAGGAAATGGTTCCTGTGCTCATCTTTGGCTATTTTCAGAAGTGATTTCCCCTCAGTCACATTGCTCCAGAATGTGCTTTCAAATATTTCTAGCTCAGTTGGTTAGAGCATGGTGCTAATAACACCAAGGTCTATGAGCTCAATTCCCATATGGGTTATTCACTTAAGAGTTGGACTCTACAATCTAGTGGGTCCCTTCCAAGTCAGAATAGTCTGTGAAATCTCTGTCTTTCCACAGCTCCTTGTCTTTTACAGGCAGAACCAAATCATTTCTTAGCCTTTGCACGAGTTTGCCAGATCCCAAACTTATAAATTCAGGATATATTTTTCAGCTCCTACAGAAGCTTCTGTTTAACACACTTGAACATAAGCCCAAATGACATCCAAAACGTCTCAGAAGCTGAAGCTAGAAGAAGGGACGTACTTCGTCCATGGTCTCTCCCCCTTCCCTGCCCTGGCCAGGAACACATCTGGTCTCTCTCACGACAGTGAACAGGACCACTAGGACTTGCTCCATAATATCCAGGTCCATGAATATCCGGAAAATGAATGTCTAGACACAACCAGGAATATGTTAAAGGTCCACAGTGTTGGGGCTGCTGCAGTGTAGCTGTCTTGCTTTTGGCACAGCTAAGCTCAGGAATAGCAGCGAGCAGTTGCCTGGCTCACAGCCAAACTATCTAAACTGGGCAGCTTTCACTTGAGGTCTGCACATTATTCCCAACTCACTATGTCACTTATCCTGGCTTTCCACACTGATGCTTTTCATCCCTAGCTATAGCCATACACTCAGAAGTGCACCTCATGGAAGCAAGACCTCAGAGGTATCAGCTGGAGTCAACTCTGCCAACTACAACTGCACACCTGCCCATGCTGCCCTCCCCTGCACTAACAAAGCTTCCGCAAACACATCTCTTGAGATGTTCAAAGCCAGATCCTCAGGCTCTTTTTGATTGTTCAGGAGCAGCAGGATTACATACATGTGCTGCCACATTCTACATCCTGTAGGCAGAGTATCCTATTTTTATGGGCTGGATGATTATTTTGAACCTGAAGTAAATGCACAAACACATCTCTTTCAGGTAAGAGTGGTAGGAGAGCAGGGGAACTAGAAGTGTACGGTAGCTCCATTTAGCAGTGGCTGGCTCCAGACCCTATGGCAGCAGGTTGTTTCTGACTGTGGGAGGCAGGCTGCTTATTTTGACAAGAGATCTACTCTAGCAGGGGGCAAGCGAGCAGGATAACAAATTACTATCCTCCTCCTTGCAGCATTTTTTTTAATCTTGTCTGAATATTTTATAATGTCTGCTCTTCTTCTTTCTAGACTAAACAGACCCTGTATACCCTTACAGGTAATAATCCTTCATGTTCTTCTTCTCTGGACTTTTTCCTCACTGTTCCATGTCTTTCTTGAAGTGGAATGACTAAAATTTGACACAACAATCAAACTAAAGATTTATTAGTGCTGAGCATTGAGGAAAAAGTGTTTCCTGTACATTAAGATTTCGATCTTGGACTCACGTTCCCATCCTTTAACAGTATGCTATGCATTGGCCGATTTGGATAACTGTCCCTGATGCATACATACAGCAAACTCAAGTCTTATCTTAACTCTTAGTGCGGTTAGACTCTTATTTTGATGAGATGGCTGTATCTAAAAGCTGTATCTTAATCAAAGAGTTTTAAGATACACTGCATTTGCTTGTATCGATAGGGCTAAGATAGCACTAGCTTCTCATCAACACTGCTCAGCTGACATGAGTCTAAACCTTCATAAAGAACAGACTTGCTTATAAAACCCAATAAAGGGCTTTATTTTTTAACAACAGCATGATAGCGTTGGCTTTACTCCAGTGATAACACACGATAATTCCTACACCATTTTAAGCAGAACTGCTGCCTATCCAACAATTTCCCAGCCTGTGTTTGTGCAGTTGATTATTATTCCCTTAGTAATTTCAATTTGTCCATAATTAACTGCATCTTTGTTTTCTTTCTTGGTTTTTTTCAGACTATTTGTCCAACTTTTCAAGAAAACGAATTCTAATCCTGAAGAGACTTCCTATATATAAAGGGCAAACTGAAGGATGAAGCAGAAGAAAAGCTTGTTGGATTGAACTGTAGCTCAAATGGGAATGAATTTTTGGAAGTCCTATGGCTTGGGTTATACAGTCCCACTAGATGATCATAAGGGTCCCTTCTGGCTTTAAAATATATGCACGTGCTTTCTGGTTTAGAGATACTGCAAAGGGTCCTTCCAGTCCGATCATTTCTAAAAGCTATCTGGAAGGATACTAATGATACTTTAATAAAAGTCAGCTGGAGTCTAAGCTGTTTTCAGTTGCTGTTAGCAGACATGTACACATATCAGACAAGGGGCTATCCATACTACATTGCATCCACATGTTTGCTGATGTTCCCACATCAAGCCTTGCCGTTCGTGATTTCTGCTCTCAACTCAAGATTAATGGAGCCTAAACAAGTAGAAGCCTCATTTTCAAACACTGCAAAGCAGTCTTCCATGGGGAATTTCAGAATTCAGTTGATAATTTTTAGCTCTGGTGTTTATTCATGTTGTTAACTAGTTTGTGATTGGGATTGCCTGTTTACAGTACCTGAATAGCAAAGTATTGTCAGAAATTTGTGTACACATATATTTTATATACATATGATATATATATGAAAGGAGTGCACATGTGCAAGCATACATATACACTGAGTCAATTTTTTTGTTGCTAATCCAAGAAGGAAAGTCAATACTAAACTCTCATTCTCTGTAAAGCTTCATACTTCACCTACCTTGATTTACCCAATTAATCTCATTCTTAAAACAAAAAACAGAGGCTGCTCTACCTCATTCCACAAATGAGTCATCCAAAGCCAGGTTTGCCAGGAAGGAGTTCAATGCATGCTGATTTTGACTTGTACCTGCTGGTGACGTAACAAGAACCTCTCAATGTGTAGACAAAATTCTCACTTTGGCTTCCCTGTATACATCCCAAAGACCCCCATCCCCACTGCATCTGTCTTGGCAAGACCTCAGTGAAGAATACAAAAGTGTTTGTACTCACTCCAAATCCAGTGTTGACCTTGTATGAACTCAGCCTTTAAAACTGGATAACTGAAAGTATTAAATAATTTTATCCACTGTCTTTTTAAATTAACAGATATTTGAGAGCTTATGCAGTCTTTACTGCAGTCCTGCTGCTTCTACTTGGAGAAATTTTCCAAGTTTCTCCTACTTGCAAACAGATCTCTTCATAATGATTAGAGATGGGCAAAATTCGGGATGAAACAGAGAGCTATCTCAATGCATACATATGCAAGGTGCTCTTGGATTAGGACACATCTCTTCAAAATTAATTTGAAGAGAGAAATCCAGGAAGAATACAGTTTTTCAGTTAGGCCACGTGTCACATTACATCTGTGATACATTCACATTATTCCAGGAGTCAGATCTGTCCATGAAAACTGACCTGAAACTGTACGTCCTTCTGCTGTGCCCAAGGAAGAACTGGAAATCAGTCGTGTACAGTATGTTCATGGCATTCAGGCAGTTTGACTTGTTAATTCCTGAGGGCTTTTTCTTCATCCTGTGAGTTTCAGTGATAATACAGATAGTTTGCACATTTGAAAAATAAAGGGAATTTTTTCCACAATGCTTTTCCATGATGTTTTTTTTCTATTATTTTTCCTCAGGACCGTGACCTTACAACATGTTACTTTTAGCATTATCTCCATGTGCTTATGTCATTAGTCAAATACTAATCTCAGATTTTTACAAGGCCTTTCCTTAAAGCTTTTCCTTTGATGCCATCTTTGGCATATATCCATGAACTGGCAAGGCTGCATGAGGCTTGCTTCATGTGCAGCACACAGCACATGGGCACATACTTCCAACTGGAAAATCTACCCCAATAAAAAGGTTATGTGGAAAAGGTCTCTGAGGCATAAACAATGGGTTTACATTACTCGCTAAAATGTAGCATTAACGGCATGGTATCTACACAAAGTGAAAGCTGTTAGCTCTCTCCTTGATATCATATCCTTTTTTCTCATCTTCTGTTCCCTAAAGGGATGGGAGTCAAGGTGGATAACAGGGATGCTGGGGCAAATGCGTCCCCAGTCCCACAACACCCAAGAAAGGCAACAGCACAGACTCAGAGATGTTGGCCAGGTCCAGGCTGGAGTCCAGACCATAAGACAGGGGCATGGTGATGAGTAGATCTGAGATGAGGGCCCAAGGGAGGCTGCCCAGGGCCATTAAGGCCTAATAGTGCACTTGGGGTGCATCTGCAATCTAGTACACCCTTCTGCCCTTCCAGCCATGCAGCCTCCTGTGTGATACCAGCAGCTTGGCTGAGGAATCTCTGGATATCCTCTAGTCAAACCCCTCTGTTCAAAGCAGGATCAACTAGCACAGGCTGCTCAGGACTTTGTCTAGTTGGATTTCAAACATCTCCAAGGATGTAGGTTCCACACCCTCTCTGGGCAACCTGTTCCAGCATTCAATCACCCCCACAGTAAACAAAGCTCTTCTTTGTGCCCATTGCCCTTTCACCCAATACCACTGAGACGAATCTCAAGGGTCCTTGGAATCCTTAAATTTCATTTAATCTTTCAACATGATGGAAAAATGGGCTAACAGGAATTCATGAAGTTCAGCAAAAAGAAATGCAAAGTCCTGCTCCTGGGGAGGAATAACCCCATGTACCAACACGTGCTGGGGCTGACCTGCTAGAACAGCAGCTCTGTGGGGAAGGACCTGGGAGTTCTGGCAGATGCTGAGTTGAACACAAGCCATTGCTGTGCCCCTGCCCTTCCTGGCCTGTTAGGTCAGGGATGGGATCCTCCCCTCAGCACTGGGGAGGCCACAGCCTGTGTGCCGTGTCCAGGTGTGGGCTCCCCACCACGAGAGACACGGACACAGCGGAGAGAGTCCAGTGAGGGACCGCAGAGATGATGGAGAGACTGGGGCACCTCCCCTGAGGAAGGGCTGGGAGACCTGGGACTGCTCAGCCTGCAGAAAGGAAGGCTCGATGATTTTGTCAGTGCAGATCAGTACCTGAAGGGGAGGGGTGAAGATGGAGCCAGGCTCGTCTCAGCAGGGCCCGGAGACAGGACAAGAGGCAATGGGCACAAACTGAAACACAGGAGGCTCTCCCTGAACATCAGGAAACACTTTTTTCCTGAGAGGGTGTTGGATCACTGGCCCAGGGTGACCAGAGAGGTTATGGAGTCTCCATCCTTGCAGATACTCAAAAGCCATCTGGACACTGTCCTGGGCAACCTGCTCTAGGTGACCTTGCTTGAGTCAGAAAATACGGACAAGGCTTCCAGAGGTACCTTCCAACTCCAGCCACTCTGTGATTCTGTGATCTCAGAAACACTGTAATCAAAAATCCTGTACAACAAGGGAAGGACTTTTGCACTGGCCTCACCAATCAGACAATGTCCCTTGCCTTCATTTCTTAGTTTTGTTACAAATACAAATCACACTGCACCAAGTGTTGGGATCTTTACTCAGATGTCACTGGCTTTGTTCATGGAAATATCTTCAGAAGTCCAATCCACATTTTCATTGAATACGAGTATCAGAAGTGGACCAAATGTTGTAGTGACTCATAAAAATTTTTTGGGTCAACTTTCCCTAATAATACTGAGTTTCCTTTTACCTCACATAATTTCAAGCACACATAATTTCACTAGGGCGAGAAGGAATCCATCCCATCTGGACCCCTGTGCTCCCAAGCAGCCTAGGTGGACCCTCTCTCCGCCTGTGATGTAAAGGGTACTACAGACTGATGCATACCGTGCCCTGGAGGATGAACTTGTAGACCATGTGAATAATTAGGCAGGACCAGAAGACATGGAGCAGCTGCAGAATTATCAGGAGAGTATTCACGAAGTAGTATCCAAAGAAGGGTTGGAATATCTCCATGGAATAATAGTAGGTGTTATACAACACTCTGCAAAAGAGAGGGGATTGCAGTGGAGGCAAACTGTGTTGTTAGTAGGGCCATAATTAAACCCCAGAAAGTTCTGATCACAGAGGAAGTTTCAGATCAGCTCCTTCCATCTTTATCTACAACACATGTGAACCAACTCTCAGTTCCCCACCCGAAACATGCAGGGTGGAGCCACAGGCACAGGGCTCCTCCTCTGCAGGACCCTTCAGGGCTTCAAGACTACTCCATAAACTCCAAGACAGGTGCAACAGTCATGTGGCACTTCAGCCTGTGCAAACAGCAGGGACACATGCTCCACGACCGAGACGCAGAGGCTGCAGCACCCAGCTAATTCTCCTGTCTCTCAGAAGGCAGCTTTTCCAGGTCCCCTGACTGCAGCAGACTCACGTGTAAGGGTAGATGACCAGGCGGCTGATCAGGAAAACAGCTGAGAAGATCATAAATAGGCTGTCACAAGTTTTTTTCCACTTCATGTAATTGAATATCTTAGTTGGCTGGAAGGAGAAAGAACGATAAAACAGCATCTGCACATACTCCAGGAGGCCAATGACACAGGTACAACACAACCTCCATGCAGGTAACCATGGCCCTGCCCAGCTTTCTGCAGGGCTCCCTCGGCTGGGCCAGCAGATCAGCACGAGGGATCTGTGGAACACCCCAGTGCTTGGCCCATGGTGTGCTGCATTGAGGGACACCTCAGGCTGAACAGCACCATTGCTAAGTGGGCTTTGCCTGGAAGGGAAGTTGTGGAGCTCACCTCTAGGAAGCAATCCGAAGCATCGTGAATCACCATCACCAGCGTCCCGATGCGGATATAATTGGCACAGTATGAAAAGCTGATCAGGAAGATGGTTGCAGCATGATGGACTATCTGCTCCTTGAAATCCTGATGAGAAAGGGAACAGCAGAGAATAAATTTCATAATGCACCTCCTGCCTTGGTCCAAGCATGCCTCCTTCAGGGAGCAATGATATCTCCCTACCCCATGACTAAGAAGCCTCCCACAACAAGGTCTTACCCATGTAATTCTTTTACCAAACACATTCTAGAAATGGAGGCAACCAAGAGACCCAGGAATGAAGAGTTTAAGGTGTAAACTGAGGATCTTTCAACAAAGAACATTTTCTCCCTCCACCAATGGTCTGATGCTGTGCCCTGCAGTCTGCTGGGGCACTGGCACGTGGAACACATGCAGCTTAACTGGTAGAGAACCAGCTCTTTTTCTCTCTCTATGATCAGTGCAGCCTGGAAGAGTCACAGAAGTCCAATTTTTACATTTGGATTTTAAGTTTGGATTGAGAACTCTGCAATAGTTTGCACCTTTCTATGTCAGGATTTGTGTTCTACACTTCCCAGAGGAGCAGGAAGACAATGACTGGGAATGGAAACTTGTCAGTGAGCAAGGACAGAGTCACACAAAACCTCAGACTAACACTATACACAGAATGTATAGATGCTCTTGGAGATCACTCTCCTGAGCATTCAGGTTGTGTCCTGTTTGTTCGTGATTCTCCCCTGAGACAGCTACTGACCTTCCTCTTCACGTCGAAGGGCAGAGTGAAGACCAGCGACCAGTAGAAGGAGAGCTCCAGCATGTAGTACCAGAACAGGGAGGGCTGGAGAGGCTGTGAGAGTGGGAGACAGGCAAGTATCCATCAGATACAGCAGTGCAAGGAC
Source organism: Pseudotriccus pelzelni (assembly GCA_035584735.1). Classification (NCBI taxonomy): domain Eukaryota; kingdom Metazoa; phylum Chordata; class Aves; order Passeriformes; family Tyrannidae; genus Pseudotriccus; species Pseudotriccus pelzelni. The sequence goes on along the minus strand of JAWMRA010000079.1, from coordinate 4,797,472 downwards.
TGGAAGAGAAAACTCCTTTTGAGGCAAAAGATTCAGACAACCTGTCATGGGTTTGCCTAGGGGACAATTTTTTACCACACCCCCCAAAAATTACTCTAGGGTGAGAGAAGTTTATGCAGACAAAGAGATCCGATTGGGGAGAAAATAATATTAGGATTTATTAC
>JAWMRA010000079.1:4773583-4797208 GCA_035584735.1 Pseudotriccus pelzelni | reverse complement strand
CGCCCGCCCGCGCCGCCTTCAGCGCCGGCCCGCGCTGGCACCAGCGCAGCCCCGGCGGTGTGCCGGGGGGCGATTCGCTGGAGGGCGGCGGCGGCGAGGACGGCGGCGGCGGCGGCGGCGGCGGGGCGGAGGGCGGCGGGGCCGGGCCGGTCATGACGGCGTTGACGCCGCTGCTCGTCCCGGAGCATTTCCCCAACGTGCCGCTCATCGCTGTGACGCGCAACCCCGTCTTCCCGCGCTTCATCAAGATCATCGAGGTGAGCGCCCGCCGAGCCTGCGGTCCGGGGCCGGAGCTCGGCCCCGCCGGCCCGGGAGCCGCCGCCGCCTCGGGCGCCCCGGGCCCTCTCGCAGCGCTGCCGAGGGCGGCTCAGCCCGGTCCGGCGGTCTCGGCCGGGGGTCCCGCGGTGGTGTCAGCCCCGGCCGGGCGGGGTCACGGGCCGCCGCCGGCGGTGCCGCTTCTCAGGGCCGCGCTCTTGGCTTTGGCAGGTTCCTTGAACCGCAGAGCACCGGGCAGGGCTGGGGGGTGTGACCTCCGCTGCTCGGTCTTTAGCTCGGGCTCTGTAGCCGGGCCTGTCGCGATAGCGGTTTTATTTGGGACAGTCGAAGTTTCACAGGTATTGCGTCAGCAGCGCTGCTTCTAACGGGAAGATCAGCGATTCACACAGACTCCCTCGGAGTTTGTTGTCTTCTTCGTGTTCTCTGATGAAGGTTAAGCAAACGTGTCCTTGGTTTGGTGGCAAAGCACCGAGTCCATGCTGGTGAGGTGCAAGGAGAAAGCAGGAGTTCGGCGTAGAGCGTCACAGCCGCGGTGTAGGAGAGTGCTGAGACATGGGGCTGCCAGTCACCGTTTCAAAGTGTGATCTTTTCCCTCTGCACCCCATATGGATTTTTAAGAGCTGTAAATTATATTGTTGTGTGACTTGAGCTCACAGGCCAGAAATACTTCTTGCTCCTGAAATGAAACCCATTCTGGAACAAGCACCTGTATTTTTGTGCCTCTCTAGTGTTCTACTAATCTGATTTTGATGTAAATGTAACAAAAATGAATCCATAGCTTCTTGTTCCTGTAGTATGATTTATTACTATTTCTACTATAGTATTTTTCTGCATGTTCAAATGTAATATGTACAACTTTTACTGTCCTTATAGATGTGTTGGGGGAAGGAGTAGGTTATATATTATTAAGATCTCTAGATATGCAATCATACAACACATATATAAAAGTCATCGATTTCAATGCACAGGTCAGCAATGTCTTACAGAATTGTTAAATGTTCTCTCTTACCCTGCACATTCATTGTGCTGCAATTTAATACTTCATTTCCCGGCAACGTGAAGTCTCTACAGTGCATAAGGAGTTATTAATTTCCTTTCCTTTAATATCTGTAACATTGATAAGCATAGTTATGCTAAACATTGTGCAAAATTAAAATAGGTGTGCCAAGATTAAAATAGGCCAACAGTGGTGGTATTGTTCTTTCTGCTCTGTCAGTGTAAATGCTAGTTGTTACCAAAGCGCTGAGCGATGCAGCTTCTGTCCATGGCTTTGAAGAACACTCAGTGGTTGGCAGAGTAACTTCACGCAACAGCAGAATTCATAAGGACTTATTGTCTTGGTCACTGAGAATTCAGCCTGCTGTGATAACCATTCCACTGGTGCTGGGAGATCTGCCAGGGACAAGTGTGTGGCATCCAGAGAGCAGAAGGGAGTAAGAAAGTAAACCAGGAAGAAATACTGTCTGAAACTCAAAGCAGGGACTCAGGTAGGCTTGTGTGTGTAGGAGAGGAATTGAGCAGAGGGGACCTTGGAGAAGAGGATTTAAATAGAGTTGGTGAGCAGAATTCCGGCAACTGATGGGGAAGGGTGAACTAGTTCCCCATCAGGAGTGGAGAGCTGGGACATTCAGGTGTGGAAGGGGAAAGGAGCAGCGATGGCAACAGAAACTCTTACAAGGTGCTGTTCAAGCAACTGAGAGGTTTCTTGCTTGTAAGACTTAGCAGATTAGGTCTAGTTCCTCCTCCTGCCTTTGAGCTTGTCTTATCTTGACTATGAAGTGACTTGTTTTAAATACTGAAATTTCGTATTTCTCTAATACTTTTCCACTTCCATATTACTGTCCTCTAATGGGGGCAAAACTAGAAAAATATTTTCTCAAACTTCATAATTTAGTTGTAAGGTGTCACCATGCCTGGCCTTATACCCTGAGAGTGCAAAGCTTACAGAAAATCCACCTCTGATCCCATACTTGTTGTCCTAGGTGAAAAATAAGAAGCTGGTTGAGCTGCTGAGGAGGAAAGTTCGTCTTGCCCAGCCTTATGCAGGTGTTTTTCTTAAAAAGGATGACAAGTAAGTTGTTTTTCTTGGTCTTTTTAAAAAATACAAAAATAACCTGTTTCCACGTCTGAGTTATGTTTACACTAAAAGCTATCATCTGAAATTCCCTGCCTTGGGTAGTAATTGCAGAAATTGTGGTTAGTCTTTGGAATGGGTTGACCCTGGCCAGATGTCAGACACCCACTAAAGCCACTCTATCACCCTCCCTCTGCAACTAGACAGAGGAGAGAGAGGAAAAGAAACCAGCTAAGGATTCATGAATAAAGATAAGAGCTGGGAGAGGTCAGTTGCTGATTACCTTCATGGGCAAAACAGACTCAAAGTGGGGATAATACTTAAATTTATTACTAACAGGATAAGAGCCAAAGAGTGAGAAATAAAATAGTCTTCAAAACACCTTCCCCCCACCCCTCCTTCCTTCCGTGTTCTCCCTCCCGCCACCCTAGAGGCGCAGGGGGGCAGGGAATGGGGGTTACGGTCAGCTGTTGTTTCTGCTGCTGCTGATGTGAGTCCACGCCTCGGGCAGCAGCTCTTCCCAGTCTGCTGTCCTGTGGGTCACTCCTCCATGGGGTCAGTCCTTCAGGGGTGACCTGTACCGCCATGGGTCCCCCACAGGGCCACAAGTCCTACCTGGGAAAAAACTTGCTCCAGTGTGGGTTTCCCTCTCCACGGGCCACAGGTCTCCTTCAGGACCCTCCATTCTGGGCCTCCCATGGGGTCACAGCCTTCTTCCTGCATCTACCTGCTCCACCATGGGCTCCTCCATTGGCTGCAGGGGGGTCTCTGTACCCCAATGGTTCTCCATGGGCTTGGTATCTATGTTGTTATCCCATGTTCTCACTCCGCTCTTCCTGGCTGGAATTTTTCCTGCCCAACATTCCTCTATTGTTAAATATGTTATCCCAGAGGCGTTACTATGATTCCTGATTGGCTCGGCCTTGGCCAGCAGCAGGAAGTCCGTCCTGGAGCTGGCTATCACTGGCTCCATGGGAGCAGGGGAAGCTTCTGGCAGCTTCTAACAGAAGCCACCCCTGTAGCTGCCCCACTACCAAAACCCAGCCACAGAAACCCACGACAGTCTTGGAACATCCTCATGCTATGACAGTTTTTGTTGCCACCACCAGCACTGCTGGGAGGCAGAGTCTTGCTTTAGAAAAGGCTGCTGTTTGGGAAGGAGATGTCCAGGTACTTGGATGATTTGGAAAGGGGCTACATGGTGGTTACAGTGGGGATCAAGTGTCTTTGCTCCTAAGTCCAGTTTAAAATTCTGCAAATTGGTTGTTTCTTTCTTTTTTAATCTGACCTGCTATCTCAAGTTTCTGAATATCTACCCCAATTTTTTTGTTCAATAGCAATGAATCCGATGTGGTAGAGGATCTGAATGAAATATACCAGATGGGAACTTTTGTCCAGATTCATGAAATGCAGGACCTTGGAGACAAGTTGCGGATGATAGTCATGGGACACCGAAGGTTGGTTGCTTATACTGCACTGCATCTCACCAGACACCTGTGTAGGGAGATCCCCTTATCAATTTCACCACGTATATGCATTTTTCTACGCAACTTGTGTATGGCAAGCTTTTGCTTTGTTACCACACTGAATCCCAAGAGTGCTCTGGTACCCCAATATTCCAGGTACTCTTACAGTTCTGACAGGTGAGCTGCAAAAAGGAAGAGACAGTGTGTGTCATTCTCATATAAATCATAATGTGATGCAAGGAAACATTCATTAAGCTGAAGTTTAGCAGTTACTCTGACAAGTACAGCAAGCTTTAGTAATAGTGAAAAAAATTCTCTGGAACTAATTCAAGCCAGTATTTCTGCTTTAAAAAAAAAAGAAAAAAGGTAGCGTAGAACTGTAATTATGTCTTGCCTACATAATCTTGCCCCAGAAGTGAACTGAAGAAAATAAGATTATTGCTAAAAATATAGGTTTAGCTAATTGTGCCAAATATTTTGAGCTAAGACAATATAAAATTATATTTTTAAAAGTATCAAATAATTCATTTCCATTAGAATTAAAAATACAAGGACAGAAACATGGTGGGGAACACATTCAGGATGAGCTTTGCTTTGAAGCATGGCTTTTTTTCTTTCCACTCACTTTACTTTTTCTGGACAGCAAAGAATGAGCGGTACTTGCGGAAGCTGAATTTATGTGAGTTCACAAGTCAACTCCCTTTCAAATGAAGTCTTAGACTGCCTGCTGCATTATCAAAGCACAACTGTGTTTGATTAGATTTCGGAAATAGGCAGCTACCGGTTTTGGTTTACTTGGAATAGAAATATTTCCCTATAACTTCAAAGGATTTGGATTCTAAAGGTCTGACTCAGAAATTGGCTTGGGAATAGGCTGAGACACAGCACTGGTCAGTCACATCCATGGGAACCCCACTGGATATCAGATTGGGGGAGCATTTATAGGGAAACACAGAAAAGGAAGCTCCTGTGTCAGCAGCCAAAATAACGAAACGCAGTGTCCTGTAAATGTGGGTCTTCTCCTTTCTAAATCCCTCTTTTAGTTCTCCCCTTACATCTTCTAGATGCCTTCTGGATCAGGGCAGCAGCTGGGGCTATTTGGATGCTGACTGGCTGGTTGGCTGCTGCCAGATTTGTTCCAGGTGCCCTGCAAGGGAATGTTCTGCTACCCAGCACTGATTGCCACCACCAGCAACCTCACCCTGCAGAAAAAGTTCTGAACTTAATTGGTTTTGGTATTCTGTTGACAAGAGTACTCAAAAGTTGCTAGTACCAATAGGCTAATTCAGTGGTCAGTTAACTTTTCTGTTTGGCAATTTACTTATTGTAAATTTACTTAGTAAGTCCTATCAGTATCTACCGCTTATTACTGTATTACTAAATCAAGCCTTATTTTGATAAAATGAACCAAAAGCTAAATCTTGTCAACACAAGTACAGCTTTGTCAAAGTTTGAAATTTTAGTTTACTCGAAATACAGCTTAGGCTCTCTCCTTTTCATGCTAAAGAGCTGAAATCACATATAATGGGGAGATTGATTGTTCCTGGTTTCTTTTGGCTTTCAGGATTCGTATAAACAAGCAACTAGAGGTTGAGCCTGAGGAGCCTGAGAACAAACAGAAAATAAGGAGGAAACAAAAGCGCTCTAAGAAAGAGGCTGAAGAGGAGCCTGGAGCAAAGGACCAAGCTGTGGAATTGGTACTAGATCCTGTAGCTGCTTCCTCACAGGAAGTTCTCATGGTAGAAGTAGAGAACGTGGTTCATGAAGATTTTCAGATCACAGAAGAGGTTAAAGTAAGTGAATTCATTATACAAGCCTGGACTTGTCCCGTTGAATTGCACCTATATTTCTTGCTTAAAAGAAAGAGTTCTAAAATCAGTCTCTAATTTCAGGCTTCAGTTAGTTCCTTCAACTAGTTCAACTAGTTCCTTCTTTTCACAGTCACTGCATGAAGGGATTATGTGAAAGTAATGAATTTTTATTACAACAGCTCAATTCCTTAGAACTGGTGCCTTCAAGAAGTTACTGAGTGAAGAGGCTGGGCTATGTTTAAATCTGTGTGATGTCCTCTGTCAAACTGAGTCTTTGCTCAAAGACGGCTTGAGTGCTCTTCCTGATCATACCTGCTGGTCAAGTTTTGTGCATGCAGAAAGGCAGCCTGTAGGCCTTGTTGCCTTTCCCCTGAGCAGTAACTTCCCTAGCACCAAGTACAATCAGCACACCACTGCAGCAGGTGGCCAGGGTCTGGGGAATGTCATATTTGTACTGAGGTCTTGCCTGTCCTCTTCCATTCTTTTGGTAATTAAATTTTTGTTGCTTTTATAGGCACTTACTGCAGAAATTGTTAAAACAATTCGGGACATCATTGCCTTGAATCCCTTGTACAGGTATGTCTTTCCCATGCTGCCCTACTTTGGGAACAGCATCTTCTCAGGCTGAAGTATGCTGAGATTTTTCTATTCCACTTTTTGGGATGTAAGCTTTATCATCCAATATTGGAAACAGGGAAAGTTTTGAAAACCTGATATGCAACTTAGAAACGAGGCAGGATGATTAAGTCCTAAAGCAGGTGATCTGGGTCTAAGTGAAGCTCACTGCAATAAGTATCATGATCTGATCCGTGTAATATGAGCAGGATAAAAGTCTTGACGTGCTGGCATCAAAAAATCTTACATACATGTTAGAAGAGCATTTCATATATTTGGTTTTATGTATAAGTGATCATTCCTTTAATCAAGTGATTTATATGTTTGTTACTTAGTATTGATTTAGTGAAATTAATAAATGTTGCTACGAAACTGAGCTGTGTTTGATTTGCTTGCGCTGTCATAACAAGTAAGTAACTAAGTATATTCCCTTCTGAATGTAAAAGTTCACAGAGCATTTTGGGCTTATCACCCTTTTTTTTCAGAGAGTCCGTACTTCAGATGATGCAGGCTGGACAGCGTGTCGTAGATAACCCGATCTATCTGAGTGACATGGGTGCAGCCCTAACAGGGGCGGAGTCACACGAACTTCAAGACATCTTGGAAGAAACCAGTGTAAGATGAAGCTTTTAACTCAAGTGATGTGAGCGGAATCAGTACATGTTTTATGTCATGTTTTATTTACCAGCCTCCGTGCAGAGGAGACTTCACTGCTACGTTTGGTGATATGTTAATATCAGTGACTAGATTTCTGTTGAAGGATACAGTAAATCATTAGTACTGATTTACTCTGCAAAGTTACTGATGCACTGCATCTTTGGTGAGAAATAATTTTCTTTGCATGCTGGGGAATTGCCACAAGTTTGTCTTTCCACATCTGCAGGTGCTGGAGAGTTCTCCCAGACAACCTGCTGGAGTTTTTTATTCTGCCTTTCTCACCGGGAGTTGACAAGGTTATAGCATCTCAGAACTCATTTTGTGTCTTTTACAGATTCCCAAACGACTTTACAAAGCTCTTTCCCTTCTGAAAAAGGAATTTGAGCTGAGCAAACTTCAGCAGCGTCTCGGAAGAGAGGTAAGGTATTCGAGTAACAAATACCTTATGAGTATTTATATAATGTACACTACTGTGATGCTTATTGCAGCAAGGCAGTGGTACACATTCTAAAGGGGCATTATTTAGAGTTGAGATTTTCTATTCTTCTGTTAGAAATGAATGTTTTTCATGCACATGGTAGAAGTAACAAGATTTGAGGCTACAGCATCTGCTGTTAAATTGTGTCCAATCTGTAATTTCATGCAAGCAGATAAATCCTAAAGGTCTGCAGTTTACCAAGCACCTGTGTAACAATATACAGCATAACACTGTATATAGATTATAATTGTGTAAATAGCACAATGTTACTTTGAAAGACCCTCTGCTAACTCCTGTGAACTGCAGCGGTTCCCGTCTGTTGTAAGATTTAATCAGAATGCAATAACTGCATCAAAATGGTAACGAAGTATGTGAAGTACAAATGTTTGAGTATACTGAGTCAAAAGTTCCTGGGTTTATTAACTCGCAATAACTGGAGCTTTTAGAATTCACATTAAGTGTAAAATGCTTTTGGACCAGTGTTCGAATTGTTGGAGACTTCTTAAACAAATTGGACAGATGAAGTCTGTGGGATCAGATGGGTTGCATTGAAGGATGCAGAGGGGGCTTATCGATGTCATTATTTTGGCTTTTTTACTCATCTTTAAAACACTGTGGTGACTGGGGAGGTTCCTGGAAAGAAGAAAAAGGTAAATGCCATGCCTGTCTCCAAGAAGGAGAATCAGGGAGACTACAGGTGTGTCAGCCTGCCCCATTCCCTGCAAAGATTATGGGGAAAATTCTCCTGTAAGTCCTGTACAGGCACATGAAGGAGGACATGATTTGGAAGAACCAGAACAGATTTTCCAAAAGCAAACTGCCTAATTGTCTTCTCTGATGAGAAGGCCCAGAGCACAAAAGGAGAACATGGTTTAGTGGTGGGGCTGGCAGTGCTGGGTTAATGGACTAGATGATGGCAGAGGTCTTTTCCAACCTGGATGATTTTATGATTCCAGCAATGACTGTTGTATACATTGACATTTACATGGCTTTTGCTGAGGTCAGCCATAGTAGTATTGTGACCAAATTGGGATGTTACAGACTGGAAGGACGTAATACAAGGTGGGTGAAAAAATTGGCTAGACTACTGGGCAGAAAGAGATCAACAAGGTGAAGTCTAACTGCAGCCAGCTACCAGTGATGTCCATCAGGGAATCAGTAAGAACCTCCTCAAGTTCAGCAAAGAGAAATTCATAGTGCCACACCAGGCTTGAAATAAACAGGCTAGAAAACTTTACAGAAAAGAACTCTTAAGCCCTGATGTGCAGGAAGCTTGCCGTGAATTAGGAGACTGTCCTTGTGGCAATGAAGGCCAACTGCATACTGGGCTCCACTTGCCCTGTGTAGGCAACAGGTAGAGAGAAATGGTTAGTCCCTTCTATTTGGCACTAAGGAGATCATATCTGGCTTACTGTGCTCAGCTTTTGGTCTCCCCAACACAAACAAAACACTGAAGCACTGAATGATGGCAAGTGCAGGCCACTAAGACGTGGTGGGCGCTGAAGAATGTTATAGAGTCCCTTTTTGTATTAGAGTATGCTACAAATAGTGTTGTTAGTTGCTGGGAGCATCATAACTGAGAAGTATTTGGAAGCATTTGATGTTAGGTGGGTTGTACCAGGAACAGATTACTGTGTTTGTTGCTTTGTCTAGGTGGAGGAGAAGATCAAGCAAACACATCGCAAGTATCTTCTCCAAGAGCAATTGAAGATCATTAAGAAAGAGCTAGGTCTGGAAAAAGAGGACAAGGATGCTATAGAAGAGAAATTCCGTGAGCGACTAAAGGAGCTGGTAGTGCCAAAACATGTCATGGATGTGATTGATGAAGAGTTGAACAAGTTGGGTTTGTTGGATAATCACTCCTCAGAATTCAAGTGAGTGCATGGCTGTGTCCTCTGGTGTTAGGGTTAATTGGGAGAATGAGAGAAATCAATGCAGTTCTGCAAAGATTTTACCTTAAGAGTTTCTTTTCTCTTGATGTCATAGTTGTTTTTTCTGAACGTAGCATATGATCAAATTATAGGATTCTTCTCCATATTGCCTGTGTTTATTTCTGCAGTTTACCTCTTTTGATCATTTTAGGTCTTCTCTTGCAATCTCATAAAAAATTTGCAGTTAGTTCCACCTTGTGAGATGTGCAGTGATTCTTTTTCTGCCCTTAATTTTGGCTCTTCCTCCTTGTACTTTGGTATTTTCAATAGATATGAGAGAAGAGAAGCTAGCTGTTAACACATGACATTGACTTAGCTACTGGGGTGGTCCCTGAAGTGTTGGGGCAGGGTTGGAATTGCAAAGGAATAGTTTATAACACGTGATCTGTGACATGGGCTGTCAGAAACTGAGCTCAGATTAAACATTTCTTATCTGTTGAATGTGCTATACACAGAATGTGCTATACAATACAGCAATTGGTGTACTCATCAGCTCTTTAATGTCCTGGGTTTTTGCTTTTAGAAGTCTCTTTTATGGAGCAAAAGACTGTGTTTGAGGGCAGACACATCATTTGAATGTGCAGCATCTTGGAAATCATAGAAGAAAGACACTAGACTTCCCAGCCAGCATTAGTACCTTTCCCTTTCCCTCAGGGTAGTAACAGTAGTTTTAAGTCTGCAAAGGAAATACTTGGGAGGAAAAAAGCCAAAGCTTTGTGGGCATGGCGATTGCCATGGGGGGAGTCCTGGGCCCAGCAGCCGAGTTGTGCTTGGCTGTGTCCATTGCTGTGCACAACTTGCTAGTTACTCACTATGCAGACCTGCCTACACGTTTGAACGTCTGAGTGTGCAGTTTTAGAGCAGTGAGTGCTGCTCTGACACACCCATGTTCTCCTTGGTCTGGTTATGCTCTACCGTTAACTTTCACACAGACATCTTTACCACCCAGTCTTAAATCTTTCTCTGTGGTGTTTTACATCCAACTGGTTTTTGTTGCTTCTGAGCCAGGAATCATTCTTCTTACCTTGTCTTTGTCTACTGGGGAGACAGAGAAAACTGATGTTCTATTTTTAAGTTTTGTAACCTGATCCAAACAGTTGACATGGCGTAGAGTGTACAAGCAGTCTTGCTCCTTTTCAGACAGGAGACAGCCCTACACCAAAACAATCATATAGGGAATTTGTATGCAGAAATCTAGATCTTTCAGAAAAAGAGAAGCTGTGAAAAAAAGCTAGGTTTTTTTAGTGGGGAAAGGGACAAGGGAATGAAGACCATGACAGAAGGTTAGTGTCTAAGTTTAACAAGATTACAAGACAAACAAACAAAACCAAACAGTCCTTTATTAACAAACCTGAATAAACAACAAATGATGCAACCAAAACTTTTGACACTGGGGAAAAAAATTCCAACATCTCTTCTCAAACCTATGACAGTTAGCAATGACTGTCCAGGTAATGATGTTCTTTTCATAGCCTCACTTCCACAAGTAGTTTATATCCCACTCGTTCTGGTGAGATTGTTTTGGAAGGCAGCGGAGGAAGATGTGAGCTGGTTGTTGTCAAATCACTCTCATGTGTGTGTTTCTGTCAGTGTTACACGAAACTACTTGGACTGGCTGACATCCATCCCGTGGGGTAAGTGTAGCGAGGAGAACCTGGAGCTGAGCAGAGCCCAGGCAGTTCTGGAGGAGGATCATTATGGAATGGATGACGTCAAGAAGCGAATTCTGGTAAGGCAGGAGTAGGAGGTGTGTCCCATTACACATTCTGCTTAGCATCAGGCATTTTTGGATGTGTTTCAGATTGTAGCTCTCCATTATATTGGTGTTAATTCATGGATTAAACAGAAAGCTACATGAAAGAACTGAATGTTCTGGTAATTAGTTAATGTGTTTAATTACTTGTGGCAATGAAGGTTGTATTCTCATTTCAAACTGCAGTGTACTGGTTTGCACTGAACGCTGAGCCAAGTGAGGAAGTGTCCAAGGGAAGCAGTCTCTGGATTTTAATCAGTCTGTTTAGAGGCTTGTTCCACGTGACTGACAAAGCTACAACTTTTCTGAAACACATTGAACTTCTGTTCGTGGCTGTGCACTAAAGAGGGGAGAAGTTAGCTGAGATGCATATTTTTCTCATAACCTTTACCTGCCCCCACAGCTGGATGCTGAAGGGTTTGCAGTCTGTGCAATGCAGCGCCTCATAACAAAAAGGCCAGGGTAGTTTTCAGTGTTGCCTTGTTCGGCAATGTCTGTCACTTTTTGCTTGAGTATGTCCTACCTCTGCTTGCTGTGATTAGGGAAGCTGTTTTAGATCTGAACAGACAATTGCAACAGGTAGCAAAGATTTCAACAACTTATCGTGGGAACTGCCTGCCTTTTCAGGGGACAGGACTCCTCCTCGCAGGAGCCAGTGCATTCAAGCAGTGAAAGACAATCCCAGCACAGGCAGGATTTGTGCTGTACTGGGGAAGTGCATGAGAGTGCCACGTGGAGGAGGCAGGTGGAGATCTTGACTTTGCATTAACAAATCATGGTGAGAGCTTAGTGGATTTGGTGAAGCTGTTGAGTGTAGCTGGCCTTCAACTTGGCCATTTCTTTCCAAAGAGTGTAGTAATTAGAGCAGTTTCTTTTACTGTTCCCACGTGCTGTGTAGAGCAGAGCTTCATGTTACCTTGGGGACAGCGCTGATGGTAATTAGGCCACTCAGTAATTGTGCACAGAAGCCAGATAGACATCTACTAAACTAACAGTACAATGTTGTTAAATACAATGAATAGTAAACTCTTAGACACCCTGGGATTTTGCTTTTATTAAATTGCCTTGTTCCAGTCTCTTCTGGTAAAAGATAAAGGTGAAGTACCTCCTGGTCTCCCTTACTAGTGCCTAAGACTTGTGACTAAATCCTGCTATTGATTTATTATTTTCAGTGATTTGTGGTAAGCCTGTTGTGGCACACTTGCAAGCAGGTAACCCTTCTGAGTATCAGTCTTGTCTCTTGCTTGCCAGCACTAGTCATGCTGACTAGGCCCAGCCTTTATACAGCAGTAGATTGAGTTGCATCATACAGGCCTGTGGCTTTGATTAGTGATGTGACACGGAGAACTCTCCCATGTTTCCGCAGTGCAAGCGAGGCTGATGATTTTAAGGTACCAAAGAATATCTAGAGAAGTTTGAGCCTTAGTTGGATTGGTGCTATGGTCCTTGTGTTGTATTGCTGTGGAGTTCAGTGCTGTAGAGGGAAGAGACAAGGCTTATCTTTGATAAATAACTGTCTTGTTACAGGGGAAGTGCATCTCTGACCACTTGCACATTATTCCTTCACTATAAGTGTATAAGCAGTTGAGACTTCAGTTCTGAACTGGTATCTTTTGATTCCTCAACTGCTGAGTGTTACTTGAGGGTTGTCTGGCGTAGAAGTGTGAAAAGATGCAGGCTTAACTGAGCACAGAGGAAGTGGTACAGTAGGAGATGCTCATATGTAGCTTGAGAGATTCAGGTGAGAACTAGGGAAGCTGGGAGAAGACCTAGAAGTCTGTCTTCTTACTCTCAGATAGTGGAGAGAGAGACTTCTTCTCCTGGTGAGATGAGTACAGAGCACAGAACACAGGGGCAGCCAAGTGTGTAAATAACGGGAGGGGAAAGGGGTGCACTAGTGTCCTCAATTAGCTTTTCCCCTTGCCCTCCCCAGCTTCTTTGAGAGCCAGTTTTGTGTATAATGCTCATTGGTTGACCTGATAACAAACATGTTTTGGTGTTGCTGCGGTTCCCTTCTATTCGCTACCGGTGCTTCATCTGTCCTACAGGAATTTATAGCAGTCAGCCAGCTGCGAGGATCCACCCAGGGGAAGATTCTGTGCTTTTATGGCCCTCCTGGAGTTGGCAAAACCAGCATTGCCCGCTCCATTGCCAGAGCCCTAAACAGAGAGTACTTCCGCTTCAGTGTTGGAGGGATGACTGATGTAGCAGAAATAAAAGGACACAGGTCAGTGTGTAACTTGAGCAGTTTCTCTATCCACCAGTTTTTATTAATGTTGTCAAAATAGGAACCCAGCTGAAGTTGGACAATGTGCATAATTTTCATTGTTCTGCCAACACTTGCTGCTTGTTCCTGGATACCAGTTCCCTCTAGCTGAAAGATTATGGTTTGCTATTAACAGTTTGTTCCTTCAGTGTATCTTTTGATTTACACTGCTCTTCAGTTTTTGTCCCTATCAAGTAAGGGAATGAAACATTCTTTTTTCTAACATTTCTTTACCCAAAACCCAATAAAATTCAAACATCTCTGTTCTCAGCCTTACCTCTTTGCTATCCTCTAATTGAAAAGTGGTTAAAACTAAACATAAAAGCTATAGTGCAGGAGTATTTTGCCAAAATTCAGTCTGTTCTTTGCTAGAAACAGACCAGATGGATCTTGGTGCTTAGTATGGTGATGGAGAATGCTTTTGATAGATGCAGAAGAAATAAAGACTTGTTTGCCAGCAGGATATACCTGTTCTGTGAGCTTCATGCTGTGTTCTGTGATGTATGCTGTACTTTGCAATTTTTCCCTCTGATAAAACAGGAGGACATATGTTGGAGCAATGCCAGGAAAAATCATTCAATGTCTGAAGAAGACCAAGACAGAGAATCCACTTATACTGATTGATGAGGTGAGGTATTTGGTCTTTATTCTAGGTTTTGCTCTTAAAGATTTGTATCAATTCTTGACTCCATTAGTAAAGATAAAGCAATAACTCTCCTAAAAATCCCAGGTTTTTTTAATTTAAATGAGGCTGGGCTTCTAAGTTCTTAGGGTGACAGTAATACCTTAGACCCTTTGTTTTCTCTTCCTATAACAGACTCCAGCTTTAAAATTTTAGTTCTACCCTTCTCATTAAATTGTGGCTGTTTGTATCACAAGGATCCTAATGGACCTGGCTGGATATTCAGAGGCTTCCATAGCTCCTGTGTTCCTTACCTTGGTGTGGGCACAACACTGTGCACAAAACCACTATTGCCCATGTGATTATTGGCAAGAGTCATTCTCTTAGCACATCTAAAACAAGACTGTAATGAATAAGATGCTTCATCAGTTTGTGGTCTGATTTGAGAATAAATGAGTCAGGACTACCAGGCTACTATGATGAAGGAAGAGCAGATAAGGACAGGACATAATAACAGGTGTTCAGAATAGACTGAAGGTCTCACTGAGCAACTTCTGTGCCATACCTGGGAAGGGCCGACAGCAGATGTCATGAGAATGGTGTGGGGGGCCAAGAAACTGCATCCTGAGTTGCAATATGATGTAACCAAGGAGTATCTTGATTTGGAAAGTAATGGAACTTGTAGGTTATGGCACTTGAGTGGTGTCGGTGAGGAGCCCTGCCTTGACTGTAGTGGCAAATTGCATAAAGTCCATCCAGTTAATGCTACTCGTAAGAAGAAGAAGCAGCAGCAGTGGAGGGCAGCCCTGTTCATGTCCTCAGAAGGAGAGGTCACAGTGCTGGAAGAGACAGCCACCTTGGCCACGGTCCTGGGCAGCCGCTCCAGTGGCCCTGTGTGAGCAGTGGGGTTGGTGAGGATGTCTTCAGGAAGTTCCCATGAGCCTCAGTCAGCTTATGACTGTGACAGCAGCACAAGGCACTAGCCAGGCTGTGCTGAGTGGCTGTGTGAGTGTCTGAGCTTACTTATTAGGGAAATGGTGTAAACTAGAACCCTATAGTCTTCCCACTGTGGAGTAAGTGTTCTGGTCTGTGCTTATAGCTTATCTCAGCTTAATGAGTAGAGCCCACTAATTCCTGATAACTCACTTGTTTTTATTGTGTGCACACTGCCTGAGACTTTATAGTTCTCTGCAACACTCCAGCATTCTGTGTCTTGTCAGGTGTGTCATGTGCTCATGAAAGATGAATGTGGGGATTTAGGTGAATGCACAGAAAAGTTGAAGTGTGGTAGTGGATGTTTATAAACAGACACAGGAAGATTTTCAGATGGAGCCTTGAAAAAAATCTTTGCTTGAGAATTTATCATGGTAAGAAACTTCTTAGAGCATTAAAATTTTTTCTCCCACAGGTAGATAAAATAGGAAGAGGATATCAAGGGGACCCATCCTCAGCCCTCCTAGAACTATTGGACCCAGAACAGAACTCTAACTTCTTGGATCATTATCTTGATGTTCCTGTGGATTTATCAAAGGTATTTTTCTCTTCTGCAGAGGTTGTAGAGCTGAAATGTATGAATGTGTATCAGTGTGTCTGTCCACGAAAAGATGCTGACATTTGATTCATTTGGAAAGGGACATGAGTGGTATACAGCTGTGTCTGCAGGAGTTGGCTTTATCTGAAGTGTCTTACATGAGAGAACATGATCACCAGCATATGTCCTGTAGCCCCAGCTCCCTGCAGAGCCAGCAACACACGGATGTGTGGTCTCTGCTTAAAAAGGCAGGATTTTTCCTTTTATGTAAAGATTAGCAGAGTTGATGTCAAGGGAGGTGGCCTAATGATGGTATCAAAGCTTTTGAAATTGGTTGTCTTTGCACTTTTTGTATAGGTGACCTTAATTGCAGAATTGATGGATTAGGAACAGCTATAGATAATTGGGTCATTCTGTGCTAATTTCCTAGAAGGTAAAAAGAACTTACAAGTGAGATACAGATCTCCCCAGTTTTCTGGTCCATATCAGACCATTCTGATTTCCCAGTTTGTGCTACGTGCCTTTCTAACCACTTATTTCAGGGGTATGGAACTTCCTACTACGTATTTCTAAAATCTAAAACTTTTCTTCTAATAAAAACTAGATTCCACAGACAGGATGATCTTGATGTAGCCCTTCAGACAGAGGAACGCAGAACTTGGGAACTATTGCTTGGAGTAAAGCAGCAGGTTAATGAAAGTGCTTAATATGATCTTGTATACTTCTAGGTACTTTTTATTTGTACTGCCAACGTAACGGAAACCATTCCAGAGCCACTGCGGGATAGAATGGAAGTGATCAACGTGTCAGGATATGTAGCAGAAGAGAAACTTGCAATTGCTGAGGTAAGAGAAATCACTGTTGTGCTCTGAATTACATCTGATAGAATTTTTTTGGCAGATTCAGGCTGACATGTTTACATCCAACTGTGCCCAAAAAAATTAGGCTCATGGGATTTTGGACAGAGTTCCTTTGATTTGAACACCCAGTCAAAGTAACTCCAGTGTTCCATAGGCTGAGGACACCAGAAAATGGCATTGAGCTAACAGCAGAGAAGTTCAGTGAATTGGAACCACCAGGCTTTTGTCAAAAATACTAACTGAAGGATGTGGGGCATTATTTCTTTCAGAGGTACTTGGTCCCTCAAGCACGAGTTCTGTGTGGCTTGGATGAAAACAAAGCCAAAATCACATCAGATGTCCTGACTGTACTGATCAAGCAGTACTGCAGAGAGAGTGGGGTGAGGAATCTGCAGAAACAAGTAGAAAAGGTGAGGGAAAGTTATGTGTAACTGTGACCGCTGTGCTTCAGCCTTCTTAGCTTTTTCTACAGAGTCAACTTACTATCTCACTCAGGTATTGCGGAAATCTGCCTATAAAATTGTGAGTGGAGAAGCAGAGATGGTCCAAGTAACACCTGAAAACCTGCAGGACTTTGTAGGAAAGCCCATCTTCACTGTGGATCGCATGTATGAAACCACTCCCCCGGGAGTGGTGATGGGTCTGGCCTGGACAGCTATGGGTGAGACAAAATGATTCTGGGTTAATGTCTACATTTCTGTATCATTTTCAAAAATTGAATGTGATAGTCAAACTGAATTTTCCCTGCTGAGTCCAGTGAAGGTCTTCTACCGGCACCAGTAACACGAACTTCTTTGGCCTTTGGATCCTGACTAAGTACTTCCCTGAAGAAGGGAGCCTTTCTTATTCCCTTACCCAGGCTCATCTGTGCTTCAGACCTGCATGTTTTCTCTTTAAGCTCCATATCCCATATGAAACACGGACATCAGGAACAGCAGTGACTAAGCATAAACCTTTGTGAGAGGACAAGACCTTGTCTGCTTCCTTAACAGCAGGAGGTGCCGCTGTGACATGGCACAGCTGAGGCACAGCTGTGTCTGCCAGTGATACCCAGCACTGCCTTGGCTCTCCATGTCGAGGGCAGGTACAAGTGTTCCAGCACTGTCTGGGTGGGTGCAGTTGGCTGGCTACTCTTCATTGGATTACTCCTCTAGTAACTTGGGGGTTATATGTACCACACGATGGAAATACAGCACACACAGCAAAAATGACCCCTGCATACTTAAATTGATCTTGGGTAGAATTAAAGTGGTTAAGAGGGAAATGATCAGTATGGTGGAGAAGGTAAATAGATACCTGGCACTGGAGAGCTGAAGTAGCTAGAAGTATGTTAAAATATAAACTAATCTTACTCTCTGGAAACAAAGAGCCTGAAACCATTATAAGAACTTGATTATTTCCACTAAATAGGGGTTGCATCTGTGTTTGTAGAGTGAAGTCCAAAAAAGCAGTGAATGGAGACCGTTGAGATTTCTAGATGGCCTTCCTGAACATATTTGGGGAGCAGGTTTCAGCTGCTCTTTACCCAAGGCTAGTCTGATCACAGAGGCTGAGTTTTGTATTCCTGATGTTGCTCCTGCATCACCAAAATCTTCTGGTTTGATTTTCCTTTAATTTGTTGTTTTTCTTTCCTTTCTTAGGAGGTTCCACTCTATTTATTGAAACTTCCCTGAGGCGACCCAAAGACAAAGAGAGCAAGGATGGGTCCCTTGAAGTAACGGGGCAATTGGGAGATGTAATGAAAGAGAGTGCCAAAATTGCTTACACGTTTGCAAGAGCCTTTCTGATGCAAAAGGACCCCAACAATGACTTTCTTATGTCTTCTCATATTCATTTGCATGTGCCAGAGGTAAACTGATGCAGAGTTCACAGAGCATGCACAGCAGCCAGGCTGGTGTGCTCCCCTAGATGTGAAGCTGGAAGGCTTTTTATTTGTCCACCTGCTGCAAAAATGCCCTCTTTTAGCAGTAAAACCTAGGAATGAAGATGTTTTCCTCAGGTTCCCATGGAAGTCTTCTTATGAGCTGTTTCCACTCCTTTCTGCAACAAGCATGTGGCAAGAATACAGGACTTGGATAATGCTCTAAGGAATCCTAAGCTTTTATTGTAGCTATTGGCCCTGGTTGTTCAGGGTGGAGGGAAACTGTGACACAGAGATAAGTGATTTGGATAAAAACTCATATGAAGTTACAAGGGCATCAAAGCTTAGGTCTCTGTATTACTGGGCCTTCGTAAAGGCTTCAGGTCATTTACACATAATTGAAAATATTACTCTTGATATCTCTGCCATGGTTCCTAATCCCTATAATGGCAGTGATTGCGTTTCTTCAGTATTGGGGACTGAAAATAAATGCATGCAGTCAGAGAGGGTCGCACACTGTGTAACAGGCTTTGGGCAGGTGCTTTACTGAAGGTGCTTTACTGCCCAAGTTTTCCTTCTGGACTATTTGCATCCTTTGTGTCTGTCCAGGTACTGGGTTGCTGTCTGTGAGTTCGTTTCCTAGAGGATCAGAAAAGCGCAGACGTGATCTCTGTCTCTCCTCCCTCTCAAACATTCATTTCCTCTCTGCTTACCTCAAAGATCTGTTTGATCTTAGATAAATCCAGACTGTCACTAGTTTAGGCCTAGATTTTGTGGGGCTTTATATACTAAATGATCTCTTCTGCCTTGAATGATTTTCAGTATTGTCCTCCACTGTTTTGTGACTCCTGAAGGTCTTCTCTTGGGCTGTTGACTTCTGTTTCTTGTTTTCATAGTTTTCTTAGTCTAACAAAGAGCTTCAAAGCTTGTGCTCTTTTTTTCACTCATGTTGCTTATTCAAAGTCCTGAGTCCAAAGAGTATGGTGGTGGCATCAGGCCAGAGATGAAATTGTGGACTCATGGATCATTCCTCATGAATAAGGTGAGGAATGCCACAGTTGTTAATAGATCAGCCAACTGAAATAACAGGATTCCATCAGTGACACTTGTTCAAAAACCTTTATGAGACCCCGTGAAATTGGGGCAGTGCTAAAACAGCAAGGACAAGGATATGGCTTTGCTGCTCCTTGAATGGGCTAAAGGCAGGAGGGTTGCACTTTGTTCTTTTTAAACAGGGAGCAACCCCGAAGGACGGACCGAGCGCAGGGTGTACCATCGTAACAGCGCTGCTGTCGCTGGCCATGAATTGCCCAGTGAGGCAGAACGTAGCCATGACTGGAGAGGTGTCATTGACTGGAAAAATTCTGCCTGTTGGTGGAATCAAGGAGAAGACTATTGCGGTAAGAGCTCTTCTCTTGTCTCTGTGCATCATCCCTGAGAGAGCCCTGGGCTGGGCTCAGCGGGGACTGGGACAGCCAGAGGGGTTGCTCCTTGCAGTGGGAGAGGCAGTGATTTCCATCCCACAGGGTGGAGAAGACTGCAGGGGAACATGGGGATGTTGGCTCTAAGGAAAGGGATGGGACAGCAGGCTTTGTGCCAGGGCAGCTGTGTTGGCCTAGTTTAATTCTACCTAGACTGGCAGAATTGAAGGTAACAGCCTTAAATGTCAGAGCTGTCTGCTCTGTCACAGACTGGCACGGTTCAATCATCTGTGCTGGGTTGAAGTGCCTGTTTAAGGAGGGCACCCAGTGGAGATTTGACAGAATCCATAAGGTACATCTTTAACATTCAGGCTCTGTTACAGTGTGAATTTGACTTAACATTTCATACAGATGTCTGTTTAAGAAAAAAAGGAACTCAGTGTCTTGTATTTTTGGTTTCAACCCATTGCAGTTTTCAGAATTCCTTTCTAAGCATTGAATCTCTCTCCCTACTTTTCATCTGCACAACTCCAGTCTGTATAAGCCTTGCACCACACAGATTTTTCTGTCTTCAAGAACATTAGCTCTTTCTCTGTTTAGCTGGGGCTCCACAGCAGGATTTTGTCCCAGACCTGTTTGGGCTGCAGCCTTATGCAATGGGTTTTCTTTTCCCTGGGTGACTTCAAAATGGGTAGTTGTTTGTGGCAGTGCAGGACTAGCCTGCGCTCACAATGTCTTGTGGCACTGACTGGCTGCATTTGCAGGAGTGTGAGGGGTCGCAGGGCTAAATGCAGGATCACCCGTGAAGTGATGGGTACAATCCTGCCCCAGGAGGAGCAGCTCTGCATTCCATGCTCCTTCCAGGGCAGCTGTCCCTATGAAAAGGCTCTCTAGAATGTTGCTAAGGGTATGGATGGGGTAGGTTGGTCTGATAACCTGTTTCTAACTCTTGCTTTCATCCTTAGCTTTATCCTCACCCAAGCTGGAACAGACATTTAAAATAGTACGAATGGTTCTTGACAATCCCCTAGTGTGCTCATATAATGCTCCTAAAATATGTCCCACTCTATCTGTTCCTGCGCTGAGGTGGCATTGGAGAGTGTGTGTTTCGGGGCTTGAAGGGAGATCTAGAACATGCTCCACCCTGGTGACATCTTGTCAGGAATGCCCTTGGTGCTCTCCAAAGAACAGAGTAAAGCTGGATCATGCTTCCAATAACTGCTCTTGCTTCAGAAACAGGGAAGGGTGTTTCCAGTAGATGGAGGGATTCCTAGGACTCAACAGACTGCCCTACTTTGTTCTCCCACAGGCGAAGAGGGCAGGTGTTACCTGCATCATTCTGCCATCAGAGAACAAAAAGGATTATTATGACCTTGCTGGATTCATTACAGAGGGACTGGAAGTGCATTTTGTAGAACACTACAAAGAAGTATTTGATATAGCATTTTCACAGCTGGATCCCGCTGGGGGATGACACGCCGTGCCCCTGGCGGATGGAAGGTGGTCAGTCCCTCGTGCTCGGCCTCCGCCCAGGGATGGGTGACGGGGGCAATCCTGGAGGGGACGTGGAGCTATTGCTGCTGCGCAGCTGCCAAAATGAATTATGGCTCTGCTAGAATAAAGTATTTCTCACTCTTTAATACTGAATTATGATCCACAATAAAGCATTTCTGATTTTACCAAAGGAACGGGCATGTTATCACCCACCAGCAGTGGGGCTACTCTGGTCTCTAGAACAGTCCTCATCATTTCACACCAAGGGAGCCCAGAAAAAGAATTCCACCTGCTGAAGTCCAGAGTTCTTGCTGACTCCAGGTCTCTCTCGTGACTCGTTAACACGCTGCACGAGGCAGGTGTGAACAGAGAGTACGAGGGCAAACAGGAGCATGAAAAGCTGCACAAGGAACAGGCTGATGGGCCCTGAGGAAGGGAGTGCAAAGTAGTTACTACTTTCAACAGCAGTTTTTGCCCACTGACTTCCCTCCTAGCACCATTTAAGTCTGGAGACAGACTGGGAGGTGGGAGAAGGTATTTAGCCATTGCAGACCTCTGTGTCCTGAGACTGCACACGGTTTGGAGGATTCCCCTCTACAATAAGTCAGCACCACCAGTATCAGCAGCTGCAGGTAAAATAAACCAGTGATGCAAGTTCTGGATGGCTGCAGTTCAGGGCCTTGCCAGCATCCCCCAGCAGCATCCGCTGAAGCACATGTACCACCAACACAACCCTGGTTTTGGGAGCAAGGACTTTATTGTGTCACAGCCTGTACAACTCAATCCTTCTTTGCAGCAGCTTTTCTCATGGCTGCCAGGACATTACTGAGTTCCTCCCGCTTCCTCTTGGCCCGGATGTGAGTGCCAACCTGTGGGGAAAAAAGCAGGGCCGTCAGTGTTCACCCAGCACAGACTGGGGCTGCTGCAGGTGTTGCTGCAGGTGTCGCTGCAGACACTACTCAAAACCAGGCAGAATGGTAAAATCCTGGAAACCTCCAGCCAGAGGGTGCCATCACATCTCAGTGGTACTTCTACACAGTGCTTTGGGGCGAGCAAGAAGCTGCTTTCAGCTCTCACTGTTGCCCTCAAGGAATCCCATTTGAAGTCTCCTGGATAATGGTAGCCAACCTCCATCAGTGCTGGTCGCCCCCACACCAGACATGCAAACCATGCAAAAATAGCAGGGCAAACCTGGATCCCAAGCTCAGGACTTTTTTGGCTAAGTACCTTTGTGTCCATCTCCTGGTCTCCCACCCAAGGACCATTCCCTTCACTCCCTCAGATTACACCAGTAACTTCCCAAACAATTGAAAAAGTAATTGAAAAGTCAAGTATGCCAAAGGGCAGAAAAACAGAAGGCTGACGCAGCAGTTACTGCCATCCTCGGTAGGAGGCTGGACTGACCCACCCGCTTCTTGATGAACTTCAAAGCACGTTTGTCCTTGGACACTTTGAGCAATTCCATCGCACGGCGTTCGTAGGGCGCAAAGCCACAGACTTCCCTGATCATGTCTCGCACAAACTTGGTGTGTTTGGTCAGGCGCTGTGGGGAGGAAGGAGATACGTGGATCACAAGGAATGCATGTACTGGTTTACCCGGGCAGGACTGCAAAGGGCTACGGCACACTCCGAGCTCAGGCCCCAAAACCAGCCGCTGCTGTTGGATGTCCCGAGGGAGCTGATCCCTGGCAGGTACCACGGAGCAGGTGAGCTTGGCCAGGTATGCTGTCCTCACTCCAGCCCCAAGACGGGGGGGTCTCACACACTGGCAGCACCACCGTTTTTGGGATGAGCACGGCCATGAGATCCCGAGGGTTTCCACTGCTACACACCTCGGACACCACAGCCACAGCCGGCACTGAATGAGAGCGGATGAAAGGCACAGATGCGTTAATGCCTCATAACCCACGCACTCAGCGAACCTGGACAGCTCCGAGTCGCCATTACTGGGCAGTTTTACGGGGGTCGCCTGTTGTCGTTACCAAGAGAAACAGAGCGGGAGAGTCCAGAAGCCCCTGAGGCTGCATTTGCCCCCCGAGCAAGCCGAGCCCTGCTGTCACGGGCAGCGCGCGGGTTCCGAGCCCTCCCGCCTCCCCACTGAGGAGGCTCCGAATCGCGGCCCCACTCCGGACACACGGACACACCCGCACCGGGAGCGGCGGGCCCGGGGCACCGCGGCCCGGCACAGCCCGGTACTCACCCCGCGGCGGCGGCACTGCCGGGGCTTGGACACGTTCTTGGTCACCTTGTAGCCCTTGTTGAGGCCCACGGCCATAGGGTAGCGGATGGCCATGGCTGCGGCGCGGCCCGATGGGCACGGATGGAACGGGATGGAACGGGATGGAACGGGATAGAACACACCCGCCGGAACCCCGGCAATGGCGCCCGACAGGAAGGAGCGAGCGCGCGCGGGGCGCCGGGACGGGGACGGTTCCGGCCGCGGGCGGGGCCGAGAGGGGCGGTGTGCGGGGATGGGGGGTCATTGTGGGGTGGGAGGGGACGGGGGGTC
>JAWMRA010000079.1:4680845-4771619 GCA_035584735.1 Pseudotriccus pelzelni | reverse complement strand
GGGTCATTGTGGGGTATGGGGGGGTGGGGGGGTCATTGTGGGGTGTGAGGGGACGGGGGGTCATTGTGGGGTGTGAGGGGATGGGGGGTCATTGTGGGGTGTGAGGGGACGGGGGGTCATTGTGGGGTGTGAGGGGATGGGGGGTCATTGCGGGGTGCGAGGGGACGGGGGATCATTGGGGTCCTTGTGCGGTGTGAGACGATGGGGAGGGGGTCACCCCGCAGCGGGGGCCCGGCGGAGCTGCCCGTTCCCCTCGGGCGGGGCCGGGGTCTCCTCGGGGGCCCCGCGCTCGCGGACTTTTCCCCACAAATTAAAACTTTGGTATCGCTTGGGTGGAGTCTGATGACGTTTGATAGACAAATCTAAAGGACCAAATTAAACAATTTTGTTGGAATAAAATATACTGAACTCTTACCTCTGAAAGAGAACTGAGGTGAACGTGCTCAACTGTTTTCTGCTTTCAAAGACAATTCTGTTTAATTTGTTGAAACTGAAAATACTGAGTTGAAAGTATTAATTTAATTCAAAATTCGAAGATATTGGCTTTTTAAACAAATGCAGAACTTTACATCCTGCCGTAGAGCTCGTCTCTGCGTTCCTCCCAGCTCACACACACGGCCCCGCTGGGCTCCACCACTCACGGCACGAATTCCAGCGGGGAGGAACGTTCCTCCCTTCGACGGTGGGACAGGTGTGGGCTCCCATGCTTTTGCCCACAGGAGGGCAGAGTATGGACAGGCATCCACGGCGTGGGGGTGACTGTCTTAGACAGAAGGAACCGCCCTTCGGAAATACTTCCTACCATTAGCAAATGCTTTCCAAAAGTCAGCCAAAAAAAAAAATTAGGAATGCCAAATTTATTGTTAATCTGCACATGTAAAATCAACAGGCGTTTGATATGATCTTTGCTAATGAGAACTATCACACGGGACAGCTAAAAGTTCGCCTGTGCACAAGCTCCCCGCAGGAGCTGCCAGAGCCCTGGGCTGGAGAAGGAGGTCACCTCTCCAGTCACCTCTCCTGCCACTGCCTGGAGCTGCCTCGGGGCTGCTCACTCAGCTCTGGGCGTGCCGAAGGAGGGACCCCCACCCGCTCTGTCTCTGTGACCACCATCAGGCACAAGCAGCCCTGAAATAAACACTTGCCCGGAAGAGGCAAGGAGGAGGCGGCAGCTGCTTCTCCGCCTGGCCTGCGAGCACCAAACCCCAGCAGCGTCTGCAGTGCCATGGGGCTCTTCCCTCATGCGCCCTGCCTATTGCCACCTTCCCCTCAGGACACCACCTTCTTTCCCATTCAATGCACAAACACGTGGATCTACAGTTCCCAAGCTCCCCTTGAGTTTTTAATCATATGACCTCCCTATGCTTCACTGGATGCCCTCCTTGACACCTTTTCCCCAAAACAAGGTTTCCTGCCTCATTGCCTGCACAAGCCCCTCATAGAAAACCCAGATTTTCAGTTTCCAGAAGCTTTTTCCCCATTCCAACATGGATAAATGCCTTCTCCCACATTCTCAGCATTTGCAAATGGTTTGCATCTCTGCTGAATTTCCTTTTTTCTTTGAATTTTGCATTAAATCCCCTCACTCTTTGCCTTACTTTCTCAGAGGCATTACAAGCAAAGACCCTATCAGGTGAGCCTGGTGGCGGGGGGCAGTAAAAAGGGAGATAAGGTAGAGGAAACCACTGGATTAGGGCTGAATCCAAAGTCCAATGCTCTGCTGAGATGGACACAGGGGGCCCTGTGGGCAATAAATAGGCTGAACGTCTGCAGTGTGTCCTGGCTGCGTCAGCATCCTGGGCTGCATGGACAGACACGCACCTGGCAGGGTCCAGGAAGGGATCGCTCCCTTTACGTGGCACTCGTTAGGCCATGCTGGGTTCAGGCCCTGCAGTGCAAGAAAAGCATCAAAAAACTGAAATGAGTTCATAGGAGAGCCCTGAAGATGTCAGAGGCCTGGGTCGTACATCCCATGAGGAGTGGTGGAAGGAACGAGGCTTTTTCAGTCTGGAAGAGAAGGAGCTGAAGTAGATATGAAGCAGCCACCTGAATTTCTGATGGAGAATCTTCAATGGAGAAGAACAAGGATAAGAGCAATTCATCCCAACATCAAGCAAGTACAGCAGGAGGCCAGACTGGCTGAGTGGAGAATTCTGCATCACTTTTAATAGAAAAATGAAGAACATGGGGGGTGAAACTGCCAAGAGACATATACAGGCATTGCATGGACATGCAGGGACAGAACTGGAAAAGCCAGAGTTCAGCTTGACTTGGCTGAAGACCAAGAAACGAAGGAAAAGTGCAGCATGTGAACACCTTGCCCTTCCCCAGCTGCTCCAGGTTTATAAAGAGAAAGCCGTTCTCTGCCACAAGACAGATGAGGTTTATTTTAGTGTCTCTCCTCTTTTCCAAGTACAGAATAAGCACAGCCTCTGCACTACCTGACAGAGGCACAGGATGCATAGCTGAATGGTGGTGCCTTGAACCCCATCGTCTGCTGAACGTGAAGCTCATCTGGCTCACTGCAGAGGTATGGGCCCTCCAGGCAGGCAGAAGTACCAGGTCCAAACTGATTTCCACCTGTCCATTTGACTACATTCCTCTTTCAGCAAGCCCCCTGCCTGCTGTCATGGCCAAAAAGCCACACCACCCCTTCTGAGATCCACCACCGTGGAAAGGCAGAGCTCCTTTCCCTCCTGCTACAGGAGCCAGAATTCCCGGAGGGTCACTGTCAAGCTGCTGTGGAACATCGGATGAAAGATGCTCTTAGGATATGCTCCCATGGCTGACGCAACAGTGGAGGCCCTTTATCCAATGATTCCGAGTATGAACTGAATCATCTCCCCAGAAGGGAAGAGGACAGTAGCCTGCTGCTGTCCAGCAGCGCTCCACCTTCCTGTCTTACCCCTCCCTGGCCAAGGCCTTGTAAGATGCAGGTGTTTGCATTTGCCAAGACTTAGATGTGTTTTTCTGCCAGATGTCTTCCAGCAAGCGGCACAGGTCACCCTGTGAGCCAGAAGCCCCAAACAGGCTGGGCATCGAGAAAGCAAGCAGGGGACAGGCTCAGCCTCATGCCTAAATCCAGGCTGCTTTAAATTCAGAGACTATTGTTTTATGTTAATTAACAAAACTATGCATAATAACCAGTGTGAAAGAACTTCAGCACCATTACCATAGGTAGCCAGATGCCTCCTCTTTGAGCTGAGACCTTGTTGCTTTCAATGTCTGGTTTCTTCTGGAAGTGCCCCTTCCCTGATTTATCCTGTCTGTCCTGCTGGAGGCTTCTGGTCCTCGAACACCTGAAAGCCCCACTCACTTCTAAAAGGCTCAGGGCTGTGTGGTTCTGCACTGAGGTCTGCTCTGTGCTTCACTGTCCATGCAGGGTATTTCCCCAAGTGATGCAGCTTTGCTGCCTTCCAGGAAATAATTACTCACAACAGGGGATGGAAATACCCCCATGCACCATGACAGAACAGAACTCTGAAAAGAGGATGTGGGGACAATGGAAGTGATAACATCTCTGCCAGCTAAGAAGTGTCTGTGACTGTCATACAGAAAACCTGTGATGATGAGCACGGCCCCTCTCACAGGCAGGCTGTGCTGTCTTGGCCCTGCTTGGTTGCCACCAATGCTCCACTGTGCTCTTCTGAGGGGACGGGACAGCGCTGGAGAAGGGTCTGTCAGCCTCTGTTGGTGACACGCCAGCGGAGTCCCTGGTGTATAATGGAACTATCCATTACAATCAGAGCCAAATTGAGTCCCCTTGCTTAAGCTCCTTGGGACGGAAGTGAAGGTCACTGCAGAGACCTCACTGCTGGAATGATCCTGCTGCCTTTAGGCACTTTGTCTCTCTCCCACATGGTGTTTGCCTCAGCACAGGAACGTACTGCAGGGGTCTCTGCCCAGCCAGGCCAACCTCTGGCTGCCTTCTGCCAGACAGCTATCGTGCTCCTCACCGACTCTCTTACACTGCTTTTAAGCCCTGCTTTAAGGCAATCAGAGATTCTAACCACTGTCTTTGGTGGTGGTTTATTAGTTAGGTTCAAGCATATTTTTAAACAAAACACTGCTCTGCACATCACAGGACAGTTTTCACACTGACCCTTGGGTGTTCCAGTGGTTTGAACTTGACTTAAAGAAAATACTGCTCTTAGTCAAGTGAACTGGGATCCAGACAATACCCCCACAGAAGTATTTGATAACTTGCAAGACTTTTCACAGCAAAATCAGAAACCAACAGCCTCTACCACCAACACCAAGAGAGGAAACAGCAGGCTAAATCCTTGTCCTACACTGCACAAGCAAGGGCACCAGCTGCTCCATTCAAGCTCTGGTCTCCCTTCTGGAGCACCACTTGTGCATGGCCATACAGACACACACAGAGGACCTAAGAAACTGCCCTCCTGCAAAGGGAAAAGCAGCTGCCTCTGCAGCATCTCCTCGATCGCTATGTATAACACCCATGAACAGGGAAGGCTGCCTGTGATTCTGATGTTTTGTGCAAAGGCTTCTCTTAAAGCACTGGTGCATTGATAAAGCTGTCACCCGTGCTGCTACAGATCAGCAACTGTTTCCAAGTCCCAGCTGCTCCAGAAAAAATGGAAAACAACCCTTGCCTGTTCCTTGGAGCCTCTGCTGAACAATGGTTTCTGAGCACCTGGCCTGTCCAACTGTCTCTGCCTGAGCAGAGGAACCATCTGCAGCTGTCAGTTCAGGCAGGCTGATCCCATCTGCTGAAGGAAAGGATTTAACCTTTCTGGGGTTGCACTGGGCCTTTACAACACTTTGATTTTACAGCTTGGGCTAACAGCCTCACCGCTGCTGCCATGCAATGGAATGCCTTAATTTGGTACTGTGGTTATAGGTGCCTCAGCTTTGGCCTTCTGTGCAAGTTGCTCGTTACTTCCAAATGAAAAGGGTCAAATCCTTGGGTCAACAACCTCTATTTCTGTCATTCAGAAGCAAATGTCCTGCCTTCTAATAGGGATCCACACAGAGTTTGGATCCACACAGAATTTGGATCGATACCTCAGTTTCCCCTGCAGCTGTACAAGGGCTCCCCTAGGCCAGCGTACAGTGCAGTGGGACCACGGTGACACTGACCTCTCCCCCTTGCTGCTCTTGTTGAGGATGGAAAGGTTTCACCCTTACCAGGTGGAAAAGACCATTTATAGCCCCACAGATATCCCTCAGAAATAGCCACTTTGTACAAACGCAAGTCCCATTTGCGTTCCTGCTGCCTTTTACAAGGTGGCCAATGCCCTGCAGTGGCTGGATGCCGTGTAGAGAGAACGGCTTCTGTGGGGATGATGCCCTCTGTCCCTTGGTGGGCCAGTTGAGAATCTGGCCCTGCCAGCGCAGGGAGCAGGCTGGATGGTATGGCTGGGGCAGTGAGGGGATGTTGCCCCTTTGGGCAGTGCCAGGAGGTTGGATCAGCTCCACCCCATTGTCATTGTGCGGGGGCGGGGCTTGGGCTGTCCCAGCCACAAGGACCTTCCAGGGAGAAGAAGGAGCCCAGACTGGCATCTCAGTGGAGCCTCTGGGGGCCTCAAGGTTCAGAGGGAGGTCTGGAGCTGTCCCTCATTTCCAGCTCAGTGTGTGCTTGGCGCTCCATGGCTCTCCCTGATCTGCACGTGCCGCTCTGGGCCCCAGGAAGGAGCGCTCCTCCAGGCCCAGGGTGCAGCTCTCAGCTGTGCAGGAACAGGGCACAGGAGAAGGGGCTGCCAGCACGAGCCAGTGGGGGAGCTGGCCATGAAGGGGGCGTGGGAGGGGAAGGTGCAGTGAGGTGCTCACTCTGCAGCACAGACAAGGACATGGGCAGCACTCACAGCCAGCGAAGGGGACGATTGCTGTGAACTACTGTGCCCTGTGCAGGTAGGTGCTGCAGGGGAAGGAGGCACATCTGCAGAGGCAGATCTCTTCACGGTGCCTGTGAAGGATCCTACCATTCTGGAAGGATCCTACCATTCTGGTACAAACTGTCCTGCAGGCCCGAGATGACCCGTGCCCATTTACCTGAGCAGCTCCAGTGCTTCTGATAAGGGAAGCACACTGGCACTATCTGTGCTTCGACACTGCCTGCCCAGACGAGGTCCCACTGAGCAATGGCACATCTCTTATCCACCCCAAGGGAGCTTTGACCAGCCATGGTGGAGGCAAGAAGAGCTCTCCAGCATAGAGGCTCACTCCATGCTCCAGTGACACAGCTCCAGAGGAGCAGCTGTGTGTGAGCTGGCTCTCTGGGCTGTGCTGTCTGCTTGCACTGTATGCCACCAGGCAGCTACAAAGCATCTTTGCATGACTGATCTCATGACACAGCACATTTAGCAAAGCCTTAGAGCTCTAGCATTTCCTACTCTTTGCTTTCATGGATAGATTACCTGCCCATGCTTTATCCTTGGAGGCTATGAACACCTGCAGAGTCTGGGCCATACCTGTGACCTGCTAACTCAGGTTTTCAGGCCAAAGGAGGCCAGAAAAGCAGCAAGAATTATGCAAGGGTTGAGGGAGATGGGGGAACTGCAAAGGGCAGGTCCCTTCTAAAGTGAGTTTATGCAGAAGACCCCCCAACAGGCCAAGGACAGCAGGGACAACCCTGCAAGACTGTTTCCTGGGAATGGAGTAATGCAGTTATCCCCCTTCCAAGGAGGTGTCAGTCCTTCCTTGTATATATCCCAACAGCAGAGCCCTGTAGAAAGCAAATATTGCTTTTTCTTTTACGTAAGAAGGTATTTTTGACAAGAACTAACAGGAAAGTTGGTCAAGTATTGGTTGGTATGGCCAGGGTGCTGCCTGTTGTTGACACCACAGGAGAAATGTGCAGGGTGGGGAATTCAAGAGATTTGTGTAAAGACAGAGGAAAGGCAAAAGGCTCAGCAGTGACAGTGCCCATGGGTGGCCCTTACAAGTGTGGATTCTTCACACAGGATTTTTGCCTTGTGGGAGTCCTGGTTACGATGTCAAAGACGTCCTGAGGTTGGCTGAGCACCTCTAGGCACTACACTGGAAGGACTCCCAGCTCCTTGCCAGACGTAGGGTGGAGGTATTCCCCCCGCTGGCCTCAGGCCAGTCCTCCAGACCCAACCCCTGCCACTGGGTGGGGTGGCCACTGAACCAGAACCACCGAGTGACAGATGGTCCAAATGTATTTGCTTAGCAGGGGTAGAGAGGGCAAATAGTGATTTATGTTCTGCAACGTGCAGACATGACAGGCTTGCACAGATCTGAGCTTCTGCCCCTTCAGACCAGTTCAGACCAGCACAATACTGGCACAAAGGAGAGGAGGAACAGTTCCAACCACTGTCACTGGCTCCTGCAATGGAAGCCCTTCTATGCGACATCCACCATGCATGTGGTGTTCCCCATGTGGACGCACGTTATACGTAACTTTTTGCACTTGAAGAAGCTCAGAGGTTCAGTCAGAGCAGGCCTAGCCTTAAATTCCTGCACTTGGACAGATTATCCATCTCTTCGGCCCCCTGTATGATGGCCCCAACCTTGGCAGAACAATTATGCCAGTCTGTCACACCACACAACACAGGGCCAACACAGGCTGGTTTTCCTCGTACATGCAAGATTTCTGCAGACACTGTAAGCCAAATTAAATCCTCTAAGGCTATGCTATTCTCATACCCAGAACCAGGGTTTAGCAGTGCAGAGGAAGCCTGCAAATATCTCCATCAACCAAAAGCTTCTCATTTGCTGGAACTCCTGCCCATTTACTCCATCCAAGCAAATCTTTTTTCATGGCTGCTGAAAACATCTGATCCTTGCACCTGTCCACCCACATGCACCCACAGTGGTAGAGAAACACCCACATGCTGGTGGTAGAGAAAGAAGTGATGTGATGCTTCTGGCATTCAAAATTCAGTACACAGCACGGGCTGCAGGACAGTGGAGTAGGGCAGCATTTCTCCTGACTGTACTGATTCAAGACAGCAAATGGCTTCCTGTTGTAGGTTCACGGTTAGCCAGGGCTGTTCCTTATCTCAAGGACATACAGCTCCAAACAAGTGTTACTTGAGGCAGTGCTCCTGCACTTCACTCTTGTCACCAGCTGTGGACTGGAAAAATGTTTTCCAATGAGACAGATGCATTGACATGTACCTAAAGGGGCTCCAGGAGACCTGGGGAGGGACTTTGGACAAGGACCTGGAGTGACAGGACAAGGGGGAATGGCTTCCCACTGCCAGAGGGCAGGTTAGATGGGATATTGGGAAGAAATTTTCCCCTATGAGGGTGGGCAGGCCCTGGCACAGGTTGCCCAGAGCAGCTGTGGCTGCTCCATTCCTGGAAGTGTCCCAGGCCAGGTTGGATGGGGCTTGGAGCAACCTGGGCTGGTGGAAGGTGTCCCTGCCCTTGGCAGGGGGTGGAACGAGGTGAGGTTTAAGGTCTCTTCCAACCCAAACCATTTTGTGATTCTATAATTCTGCTACCTTGAAGCCAGATTTACAGAGCTACTCCATCAAGCTCAAGACATGCAGACATTAACTGATTAATCTTCATGGTCATCTTAATTTTGTTGCAAGATCATCACAAAGCTTTATGAATTATCCTTTGTAAAATACTTTGAGATCTTAGGTGGCGCATATTTTGGAGTTGCAGAAAGCATTCCTTTCATCTCCTTAATTAATCTTGTAATATGTCCTAGAGAGACTGATCCCATGCACATACTTTGTTATTTCCCCAGGCCCGTCTTCTCCCCTCTCACGTTTCCTCAGTAAATTTTACCTTTGACAGAAGCTCTGGCTTAAAGGATCAGCACTCCCGATTGCCAGCAGCATTTCTGACGTTACAGTGCATGATGGAATAAGTAGATATTTCTTTCAAAGGGCAGACAAAGGTTTCTGCTTTGACATTTCTTCACTAAAAACTGAGCTCCCAACACACTGGGAGCTGGTTTGTTTGTTTGTTCAACAGCATGATATTGAAATCATTCTCTCCAGTGAGACCATGAAAAAAGGCTGAGCCAGCCTGGCCAGACATGAGGAACAGAACAGGTTACTGCAGCTGCTAGAGGAAAATATGTAAATAGCTCTATGGTGACTGGGCACCCAGCCAGCTGCAGTTGGGCTGTGGATTTGAAAATTAGGCGCCAAATGGTTGTTTTGGAAAAAAAACCGGATTTGTTGTTATTAGTGCGGAGATCAGTGCCAGGTTTTCTGTAACAGTGCAGGGGCGTGGACACTGCACGCTCCCATCCCAGAGCTCCACCGGGGTAGCAATGACCTCAGGGATTCTTGGAGCAGCGCTGGGATTGCTCCTGGCTGGTAAAGCTTGCTTTGTGAACTCAGAAGAACCTCATTCAGAGCCAGCCCCCACCCTCCTCCACTATGCTCTCCAGACTTTCAAACGGCGAAAAGATTATGGGCTTGCACGTGCTACGAGGGAGCCCGAACTCCATGGAGTGCTGGGAACCCGGGGCTACCCTGGCAGGCTGCAGAGGACACGTTTATCTTTGGACCACTGAAAGTACAACTGGAATAAAATCCAGCTCTGAAAGGCAAAACTCACAGTGTTAGAGATTATTTGCCCAATATTTCATTAAAGGTGATATGAACAATCCCTTCCTTGACCTTAGAGTAATTTTGGTGTTTACCGCTCTAAGCAGCAGCTGCTCTGCACTGGAACGCCCACGGCTCCCGCTCCAAAGGCTTCCACAGCCTGACTGGGAGGAAATGCGGATATTTTCCTACCCGGACAGCTCACCAGTTTTCAGTGGTGCTTTCACAGCATTTCAGTGCCAAGAAATTTGCCTTCCTATTACTTTGAAAGAATTCCTGAACTCTGGGGAGCCAGTGAGGGTGAGAGTCGGTAGCTGACGCTACCCTGAAGGCTGGTGTCCTCTTCGCCCCCCGGGGAAGGCTGTGAGTGAGCTGTACTGCAGGAAACCTCCGCGTCGCTCCTGTGTTACAGACGGGGCTGCTTTTAGTAGGTGCTATTATAAGCAAATCACTCTGAGGAACAATTACAAAGTGGAAGTGTGAAAAGTTGGGGAGCCCCGAGTGCTGACCCCCCAGCGTCTTCCTTTGCCACTTTTCTGTTGAGATAGGGGGAATATGAGAGACGGATTTTGAAGTAAATTCTCATTTCTTTCTGGTCACGTGAGACCAGGGTCTGGTACAAGAGTCTAAAGGGCCACCACTCACCTTCCTGCCACAAAAGAGTGAACAATCTCTAGTACAGACTGGAATTCTCTCTATCCAGACTTGCTTAATAATTTCCCCAGTGTAATATAGCTTGACTTCCACCTCTGTAAGGAGGTAAATGCTGTAGCAAAAGATTATTATTGTTCAAAGCCCCAGCCAAACATTATGTGCTGGAATCAGAAATAAATACACCCTCTACACATTACAGCGTGGTGTCGTGCCTTGTCTTGAAAAAAAACCCTGCTGTTTGCTTTAACCCCGACTGTGCACCGTGTTCCTCTTTGCTCTTTTTTACATCTCAGCAAACTTTGTGGTAGTGGATGAGGAAGTTTTCATCCATGACTCATGGCATACTGTTCATTTTCTCTACTTGCTTTGGTGCTTTCTGCTGCGACATTGCTGGAAGCAATTTTATTCAATGAAAGATGAAATTCTGGAGAAGAACTCTGTGGTGAGGTATGAGTGCGTCTTCCAGACTTGCAGTCATTGCTAGCAATTTTTTGAGCAGTAACGCTGAGGTTAGTTTGAATTCAGACTGATAAGAAAATGTTCTGGGGTAATCCTTGCCCCTTCCTGAAATTAATGACAGTATCTGAGACAATCAATTAAACATTGTCTGGCTGTTCTGAGTGAGATGAGGAACATGAGGGGAGAGTTAGACAACTACAGAAAAGACAGAAATAATCCTGCTATTAAAGACATACAAATATAAAATGTAGAATGGGAAAGGGGAGGGCATGGCAGCAGCTGCTGAGAAACCAAAGCAGTTGAGGTAAGAAATAGTAGTGGAAATCCTGCATCCCCAGATTTGTGAAAATGTCAGAGTCATTATGAAATCCCAGATAACATCACGAAACTAGTTACACCCAAATGTACAGGAAACTTGTCAACAAGTGAGAAAGTACTCTGCATCAAAGGATGCACAAGGTTTTTCCTTGGTTTTTACATACTGGAAGCAATTTCTTCATTTACCTGATGGGAGAAGCACTCCAGTGCTAGACAGAGCCTGTCCCTGATGTCTGTGTCTGACATCCCAAAAATTTATTCTTATCCAACCCAGACAGTTAGATATGTTACAAGTGCCTTTGAGCTAGAGCTTCAATACTGGGCCCAGGGCTCTTCTGAGTTCCTGACTTTGGGTCAGGGTGGGACCTCTACATGCACCAGCCTCCTCGTCTGCTCCACTTTCCTTCTCCCAGGAAAACCTGGGAGAGTGGGTAAGGCAGGAGCCTCAGTGTGCCCTGAACAGGTTACCAATCTGAATGCCCAGCAAAGAAGCCCCAGGGATTGCCATGGCCCCCTGCTCCCGCAGCCAGGTAGGGTTGACACATCCCTATATTGTCCCTCTGTCAAACGCTGAAATACTGTGTCTCACGATAACAAATCCATTCGACCTGGTCAGAGCTGAAGGAGTTTTATTGTAAAATTCTTTTGGGCAGCAAAGGGTTTTAATGAAAAACTAACTGCTAAATATTGAGAGATGAGTAACCACACTGACCCTAGTTCAACACTAAATCCTTGTCGTAGGAGGCATCCAAGAGGACCAGTATTTGAACAGATGCCAATTCCACAACTAAAGTATGTGTTTCACTCCCTGGAAAACACAGCTGGCGAGTGGGCTCTCAGCTTTTGCACTTCCCTTTCTTCCTTGATGCTTCTTCTCCCCATCTCACCCTCAAAACATTCTCTTATTTTTAGCAGAGATAGGAAAAGTGAACATACATGTTCAGGTAACAAGGAGAGGAAACTGGCGTCAAGGATGAAAATGTGCAAGTGTTCCATTACTGCTAAAGAAACGGACTTTCTAGGAAGTGTAGAAAAAAATCAGGTATTATTATTGAGGCATATTTCAGGAAGTATATTTTGGAAAAAAATATTTTGCTTCAACACAGTAAAGAGCACCACTATGAAAATACCCAGTAAAATTAGAAGGCAAAAACCCCCAAACAAACCCAAACCACACTAACTTTTGAAACATTCAAAGTTTCTAAGCCATTATCTAAAAAATTTGACAGACAAAACAATGGGGGAGTTTGGGCTAAACTTCATGAACAAAGAGGATTTACATTTGGATTACATTATCAATCAAAATTCGGCAAAAGGTTTAAAGAATTTTTAAAATATGACAGATGCACAGAGTATCGCATCAAATCACAAGAGAAGAAATGATCTAACCCAAGAATGCTTATACAGAGGCTTTCAGCATTCCTAAAATATTTTTTTCTGGCTCAACACAACCAGAGTTTATAGCTGGTCTTCCACGAATTTGTTGGTGTTGGAAATCGAATATTAAAGACAGAAAAAAAGTTCACTCTAAGTGCACGGCTTGATGGTCAGAGGCATTTTTTTCTGTTTGCCCGGGGGCAGACAGCGCAGTTAAGAGATGATCGGGGCTGCGCGGGGGCAGGAGCGGGGGCAGGGACAGGGGCTGGACCTGGAGCCGGCCCAGCGGCAGTTACAGTTCGTAGACAGGCGCCAAAATTCAAAACACGCACGGTACTCACTGCAAATCCCGAGCGCGGCTCAACAAAGAGCAGCAGGCGCACGGGGCAGGATCCGCTCTCTCCGCCAGCAGCGGCCACAGCACCCTGGGATTTGTAGTCTCTTGTCGCTGCTTCCTTTTCCAGAGCAATTCAAGTCAAAAGCAGCTTGAGCTCGGGCAGAAAGCTGAGTTTCACACCAAGATGCACATCCTATCATCAGATCTCACTGGCAGACCCCTGCCAGCAGTGAGCTCACCTAGGGAGGTTGTGGACATCCTTCAGAAAGGGCACGGGGAGTGATTTCGCTTCTATTTTAGCTCTCCCTCACAAACTCCCTCCAGGTAACCCACTGACACCCACGGCTCCACAGGCTGGTGTGGGAATCCCTGCGCTCGGTCTCGTTGGTGAAGGGGCAGTCAGTGCTGTCCCGAGAGAGGAGGGACAGGCACTCTGCTGCATGCAGAGGAGCCAGGACAACTCTTTTTGTATTGGGTGCGCATTTTGAGACAAATGCATTCAGGTGAAAACCTGTGATTTACCCTAAGGATATGCAGCGATTGCAAGAGAAACTTACAGCTATTTGACAACAAGGGTATTGAGCATCCAAAATTCCTGGATTTATTCTGAGATTTTTCAGTTTGAAGTATACTTGATATTAGAATCTCAAATCCTCTAACATGAGCATCGTTTTAGTTCTGTTTTGAGGACAAAAGCCTACTTTTTCACCCTGGCTTCCTGAGTTTCTTTTCACATCATGTGCAGTATTTTCTTGCTGTCTTTCCTGTTCCTCTGTCCAGGCCTGTCCTCTCACCTTTGCATCATGCTCATTCTACTTTTTCTCTTTGCTCTCCATATGGACAAGTCTGTTTTTAGTACTTCTCAGGCAGAAAATCTCCCTTTTCTCAGCCCTCCCTGGTAGCTAAAAGGCCCGAGGGCAGGAAGAGCTTCGGGAATGCTAGTTAACATGCAAGAACTGACAGAATTTGGGGTCTTTGGGGAAAATACTACTCCAAATCTTTAGGAAGGGAAAACTTCTCAATGGGTTTTAATGTATATGCAGTTTAGCTGCATTCCCTGGGACTGCAAAAGGATTTCAGGATAGCTTCCTTCTGGAACGGCTGGACTGGGAGGCACTGCACCCTCTCAGTAAAACTTAGGAAGAAGTTACTGAATTCCTGAAAGCGACAAATCAGCACTTCTAAAAACTCGCCCTTGGGAAATTTTCTCCAAGACTCTTCACCCCCGCTTTCAGCACACAGCCGGTCCCTGACCTGTGCAGAGCACGGCAAGCTCACACAGCCCACACGGGGCTGTGGACAATGTTTTAGGGAACTACTGTGAAAATACACAAACACAGCCTGTCAGGGAACCCGTCACCCCACAGGCCTGAGGCCCGCGGGTGGACCCGGGCACCGGCTCCAGCGGGAGCAGAGCCGGGTGAGGCTCAGTCCTGTCCTGACAGTTGCTGTGGTCGCTCCCGGCATTGCCACCAAAACCTCTTCCCCTCAGGATCGGCTCCGCTCCCGGGTCTGTCCTTGAGGCACGACCGGAGTCGCCCCCGCGACCCGCTGAGCGGGCGCAAAATGGCGGGCGCGGGTGCAGCGCCGCGGCCATCTTGGCGTCGAGACTGCATGTCCCAGGCGGCGCCGCGGCGGGAGGGGCTGCCCGTCCGCCATCTTAGCGCTCCCTCCCCCGGTGCGGCGGGATTGAATGAGCTGCTGCCCGCCTGCCCGCCAGCCCAGCGCCATGTCAGGCACCCCGAGCCGCGGCACCCCCGGCGGGACCCCGCTGTCGCCGACCCGCATCTCTCGGCTGCAGGAGAAGGAGGAGCTGCGGCAGCTCAATGACCGCCTGGCCGTTTACATCGACCGTGTGCGGGCGCTGGAGCTGGAAAACGACCGGCTGCTGCTGAAGATCTCGGAGAAGGAGGAGGTCACCACCCGGGAGGTACGGTGGGGGGTGAGAGGCAAGCAGCGGCGACCCCTGGGGCGCTCCCCGCGCTCCGTCCCGGGGCAGGTCCGCGGCCCTGGCCGTTCCCGCCCGTTCCCGCCCGCGGCGCGGGGCGCGCTGTGGCGGCTCCTCCGTGTGGCGGCTCCTCCGTGTGGCGGCTCCGCCATGCGGGGAGCGGGGCTGCGCAGCCCCAGCTCCTGCCCGCGCGGGCCCTCGGGGCCGCCGGGGCCTCTTTTACCGCGGTGTTGGGCCGGGGGGTCGCTGGTGGCACGTTCGAGGCGGCTCAAGCCGGGGTTCGGTGGCGGGAGCGGAGCGGGGCTGCAGCGGGCGGGGCCCGGCCGGCGCCGCGGTCGGTCCGAGCCCTCCGGCGCCCCGTCACCAGCACACGCGTCCCGCCCCGGCACCGCCGTGTTGGGTGTCCTGTCCTGATGACTGATGCGATGGGATGAGAGATTTGAAAGCGTTCAGACTGACTTTGCATCTCACCAGAGGAAATCTTTCACAGACTCCCATAAATGGTCGGAACCAAATCCTTGTTAAACGAGTCTGATTTGCTTCCTGTGATCTCGGAGACAAAACTCAATGATCCTTTTCCCGAAGCCGTGCTTGGCGTTTCTCTGTTCTATGTTGGCTGGTTCCCCCTCAAAATTCTCGTTCCCCTGTGGAGGAAGGATGTAGTAGGTGACACACTGGGGACAGTCCCACCCATCCTGTGCCACAGCAGACCCCCTCAGCGAGGTGCGGTGTCCCCCCGCTGAGCTGAAGTTAAACCGCTGTGGAAAGCCTGTCGGTAAACAAACAGCGTGTATTGTAACTGCTGGGATGTGATGGATTGCTATGCCACTGTGTAGGCTTTTTAAATTTTTTTCTTTTTGCTTCTTTCACCCTTTAAAAGTCTGGCTGAATGATGCTCAGGGTGGTGGGAGGAGGGTTTAGATTAGGTTAGTTTAAGCAGACCAGATATGATAAAGTCTTGTTTGGGGAGTGGTTAGTGTACCTGCAATCAGTGTATGCCCAAGACTGAAGTACCTTTAAAGTCCCTTTGTATCACTTAATGATATATTGTAACATCTAGGTTTTCAAAATAACTAGATATTTCTAAACATGAAGCATCGCTAGGCTTGTCCCGTGTGAAATCGTGCTGTAAACAGAATAACCACATCCAGTTCAAGGAACTTCTGTGGTATAGATCCCTGGAGACTAAAAGGAGTATTCATTTGAAATGCAAGAGGCAGAATGTAATTCTGTTGACAGCACACGTGTTAGCAGGAGTAGGAGGACAAGCAGACAAGGTAGATATAACCTCTTTAGACTTTAGTACGAACATAAAGGAACTCTTAATAGCAGTTCTGTGTGCTGTCCATTCTGAAAAAGTATTCTGATGCTGTAATCGGAAAATAAACTTGAGAATTTTGATAGGAATCTTTTGGTTACTTTGCCCTTAAGTTTTTTCATCCAGACTTCAAAAATGTCTTAATCTGTAGGTACATTATAACAAACTTTGTCAGGATTCATCAAGCTCTTCTTTGATACTGATGCTTCAGCTCTTCTCTGGATTGCCTTTGTTAAATACTTTCCCCATTCCTTTTGGAAGTTTTATTTATTCTTTACATATATTCACAGAAGTAAACTTTGTAGTCTTATTGTTTTAATGCTGGATACTGTGCTATGGGAACAGTAAAATTTCAGGTGGCTGTCAGATTTTGGTTTTACTGGAATGGGAGAATCTTATCCTTTCACTTTTGTGACCAATCTAGTAAACTGGATTTTCTGCTGACAATTCAGTTTCCTTATTAATTGTTGGAATTTACGTTCATAAAATGATTAGGCTTAGTGCAAAATAAGATATTACCCTTCAAACGCCACAAAACCCAAACAAACCCCAAAGCAACTTCTGTGTAGAAGCGCGGTTAAACGTAGTCCAGTGATATCAGCATACTGTTGTATCTACATCATTATATCTTTACATTAGGTCTACATGCTTATAAGAGACTATTCTCTTTTTTCAGGGTGTTCAAGATGAAAATTCTCATTGGTAGGCCTAAACTGTGTGTAAATTTGACTCTGATCTTATTTATTTATAAAAGCTGAATGAATGTTCTGTTATTTTTGGCTTATCTTTGGTAATGGCAGAAAACATCATCTGTCACTGTGGTAGATGCACGCTGTGGGATGCGGGCAGGAGGGACTGCTCACCAGTGTTAACACCGGAGGCTTTTACCTCGAGAGTAGATGGGTTCATGATCCAAGGTGAATATCCCGAAGCTGAGGATGGCGGTGGCAAGCAGTGGACAGGAGCATGGTCTCATGAGACAGACGCTTGTCCTTTGCTTCTCACGCCAGTATCCCACAATGACCACACCTGAGCTGGGTGAGACCATTACTGACTGACATGACCTGGCATGTCCTGAGTAATGGATGACCCTGACACTCCCTGCCCCCACCCTGCATGTGTGGGAACAGTTTTGATCTTGTTCTCAAACCTCTGGTTTAGGGTAGTATCTTCTAGATGAAAGAAGTTCTACTGATGCTGTTCAGGCAAGGACCATAGTCACTGTTCTGCCAGAGAGTCTTTAATCATCAGGTGATCAGGATGTTCTTTTTCCTTGTTTTAATCACCAGTTTGCAGAAGATTGCAGAAAACAGCCTCTGTGTGGCAATCTTGTCATGGCTCTAGAAGAAAAGCCCAACTCCTGTTGTGTTTTTTGAGGAACATGGGGCTGCCACCTCTTAACGGCAGAGAAAAGGAACTTTGCAGTTGATTAATCTTTAGTTCTTGGCTAAGTATAGCCCTTTCCCCTGCTTTTCCTAACCCTGGTCAGTGGTGCTTTACCTTTACTTGTATGCAGGAGGCCTTTAGAGAAATAAGAAATGTGCACAGTAAACCTTCAGGCCAATGGGCTGGTGTGGAGGAGAGTTTGCAGATTGTGGTAGAGTTTGGTGCCGGTAATACCAAGCTCATGGGTTCAATCCTCCTTTGGGCCAGTTCACTTAAAAGTTGGACTCTGTGATCCTTTTTGGTCCTTTCCAACTCAGAATATTCTGTGATTCTGTGAAACGCAAAAAAAAATTTGCCTGTGTAGGTGGGGGAACATCTAATTGTCCTCATTCCGTCTCTGTTCTCCTGCATCAGTCCCCTTGTGTAGCTTAGCCTGCGACAGAAAAGAAATTGAGCTCAGACCCTTGGATTTTTTCTACCTCCCTACTACATGACTGATGTGTTCTCACTGTGTTGGGGTCACTGTTCCAATAACCCAATTTGTGAGTCTCTGGGGGGGAATAATGGAAGGGCTAAGGGGAGAGTCCTAGAACTCTCCTCCATTCCTTTTTACTAACTCCCTGCCCTCTCCTGCAGTGCTTATGGTTGCAGCCTTACAGAACAGATGTTTTGATGGGCACAGGAGGGATTACTGCACTGTTCTGAGGACACCCTACTGTGCTTACCCTCCGAAAGGAGAATTACAGAGAAAAATAAGAGAAGATCCCTGGGAGCCCTGACTGCAATTGCCTCTGTGACAAAAGCAGTGTCTCTGGGGGTTTCCTCTTCACCTGTGTCTTCCCAGCTGTGTGGATCCAGGTGCGGGTGGCTGCAGTCTTACCTGGTCTGCACTTACCTGCCAGTACTGGGGCTGCTGTGCCCTTTGTGTACACCAGAGCTCCTGTCATGACCAGGGTGTG
Organism: Pseudotriccus pelzelni; assembly: GCA_035584735.1. Classification (NCBI taxonomy): domain Eukaryota; kingdom Metazoa; phylum Chordata; class Aves; order Passeriformes; family Tyrannidae; genus Pseudotriccus; species Pseudotriccus pelzelni. The sequence continues at coordinate 4,753,360 of JAWMRA010000079.1, read as the reverse complement.
TGGGGCTAGTGTTGCCTGTTTGCCACCTGCAAAATACATGTTCAGATGGTGCTGCAGGCGTTGGGTCACTCAAGTTGTAGCTTCCAAAATCCTGGATTAAGTGCTCTTCTGGCACTATAGACATCATCTGGGAGGTGACACAACACACATCTTCACTGTTCTTGAGAACTTGACTGGTGTTCTTGGTGAGTCTCAGCCATACCTGACTGGCAGTCCTTTGTCAATCTGTAACTGAGTAAATGACATATTGAGCCACACCTGGTGGGAATACACTTGTGTTTTGCACATCAGTGCATGCTAATGAGATTAATGTTGCATTACCAAATTTGGCTGGAGTCACTTGTGGTTGGCTGGAGCGTGTTTCTTGTCTAGTATGTTGGTTCGGTTCCTTCTTGATGTGTTTCATGTCTTCACTGAGTGACATCTTGTGGCTATTCTCAAGTGGTTGCTGTGGAAGGATCTGTGTTGGTGTGTATGCCCTTGATCCACTGCCCAGTGAGCTTTGTTGAGTGCTCCCAGTGCAGACTGGGAGATGAGAGCATCGAGCAGTCGTGTCTTTCAGAGTCTGCTATAGAAACATGTTTTCTTTTTTCTATCCCCTTGTTCCCTGTGTTGCCCAATTACAAACTTGCAGGCTCTTTGGTCAGCAAAAGAAGAGAAAGTGAAAGTACGTTTGTAGTGCAATTTGTAGTGTGTCCAGCTTGGCTTCTCTTCAGGAAGAGTTATGCTTGGGTGTACATGGACATGAAGTGGCTTGGGGTGTAGCCTGTCCATCTGGTTCTTTCTGAACTCTGTTTTGAGATTTTAACTTTATTTCTTCCGTCACCTTCAGATGGGTGTTCTATTTTCAGAGTGGAGGGACCCATTTTTTGGCCTAACCTGTCATCTGGGAGGGTTTATTGTTGCTTCCCAGGCATTTGTATTGTGGACATCGTAGAGAGGTTGCTGAGGCTCAGTGGAGAGTATGAATTTTGTCTCTTCTGCTCTTCCACAGAGGCACCAGTGATAGTAGTAGGATGGACCTGAAAAGTATCAAACATGACTACATGGCTTTGGGTGATTTTCAGTGGTGTGGGGAGAGTGAAGAGCTTGGCTGAGCAGATCCTGCAGACCAAGGCTGGATTGCACAGCTGCTGTTGGCAGCAGGGTTTTGGATTCTACAAATCCCAAGCACAAACAGAGGCTGGGTGGAGAATGGATTGAGAGCAGCCCTGGGGAGAAGGACTTGGGCGTGTTGGTGGATAAGAAGCTCCAGGCACCCTGTTGGATGGGACTTGGAGAAACCTGGGCTAGTGGAAGGTATCCCTGCCTGTGGCAGGAAAGGGACCTGGGGTCCTGGTCGATGGGAAGGTGAGTATGAGTCAGCAGTGCCCTGGCAGCCAGGAGGGCCAAACATGTCCTGGGGGACATCAGGCAAAGCATCACCAGCCAGGCAAGGCAGGAGATTGTCCCACTCTGCTCTGCACTGTGGCAGCCTCACTTTGAGTCCTGCAGCCAGGTTTGGGCACCACAAATTAAAAAAGACATTAAGCTCTTAGTGACTGTCCAAAGGAGGGCAATGAGGATGGTAAAGGGTCTGGAGGGGAAACCTTATGAACTGAGGTCACTTGGTTTGTTCAGCCTGGAGGAGACTGAGGGGACACCTCATTGGGGTGTTCAACATCCTCCTGAGGGGCAGGTTCTCATGACCAGTGACAGGACTTAAGGGAAAGGCTGGAGCCAAGTCAGGGAGATTTAGGTTGGATATCAGGAAGAGGTTTTTCCCTCAAAGAGTGGTTGGGCACAGGAATAGGCTCCCTGGGGAAGTGGTAACAAAACAAAGTCTGCTTGAGTTCAAGAAGCGTTTGGACAATTCTCTCAGTCACATGGAGTGATGATTGTTGGAGTATTGCATGCAGGGCCAGAAGTTGGACTGGATGATCCTGATGGGTCTCTTCAAACTCGCCATATTCTATGACAAAGTAGGGCAAATGTATCTACCAGTGGGGCTGGTCGGTCTGCTAAGTACTTTAAACTGGGAATCAGAGGGGAGGGATGGATTCTGCTGGGGTTAGACCAGGTGAGTAAGTGGTGGATGCAGTAAACAAGGAAAGGCCTGGGGTTATGTGAACAGAGGAGAAAGTAACAGGAAAAATGATGAAATGGAAACATCCCAAACCTAGGCATGTAAAGAAGGAAATGTCCATGGGGGACGGCCTTGTGGGGATTGCTCTCCTGCCCTTCCTGGAGAATTGTCACGCTTGGGTGTCTCCCTGAAGTGCCTGCAGCACTGATGTTTGCAGCATGAGCAGCAGTCAGGGGCAAGGAGAAGTCTGTGGGCGTGTAACAGAACACTGACCTCTTTAGAATCAGGGATAGCTCACAGGTCTAGAGTGCTGTGCTGGACAGATGGATACAAGCTTTTCAGGAAGGTGTGGAGTTGCCTTTTGTGAGAGAGAGCAGTGGGAATGGCTGGAGTTCTGCCTAAGAACAAGTTATGAATTAACTGAGAGCTTGTTGGGCAGACCAAGATGGGCAGTGTGGGTCAGGAACCTGATCTGATCAAGAAGAGGTAAATGAGGCCTGCTTCAGACAGCTTGATAAACCCTCACATGCACTGTCTTTGTTAGGTCAGGGCAGTGACCATGAGACAGTGGAGTTCAGGATCTTTAGTGGATGGACCAGAGCAAGAAGCAGGACCACAACCCTGGATCTCAGGAGAGTAGACTGTAGCCGCTTCAGGGCTCTCTCTGGTTGGAAGAATCCCATGGTTTACACCCCTGGATAGAAAGGAGTGTCAGAGAGCTGAGTTGCTAATCAACTCTAATCTTCTCTAAGATCAAGAGTGGTCCATTCCAACAATCAGAAAATGGAACAAAGGTGACAGGAGACCAGTATGGATGAGCAAGGAGATCCTGGCTTAAGTCAGACATAAGAAAGGCTTCTTGTGGTCAGACGAGCCTTCAGGAATCCCAGGCTCCTGAAAACAGAGGGAAAGTCTTTTTACAATATCCTGCTTTCTAGGAAGATTTTATTCTTAATAGCTTTTTTACTTGTTTTAACAAACTCCTCAGAATTCCAACAGTCCTAGATTTTTATTTTGTTTTCCTTCTCTTGCTTCTGCAAGGATGCTAAACCCAAGTCAACTTGTTCTTGGCAAACCTGCTCCTTTGTGCTGCTGAGAACCAGGTTTCTCTCTTGTGGCTTTCTGGATTAGCCACTCCATGGGCACTCACTGTTAACATATGGAAATAAGATCAGATGTCATCTCCTGGATTACAGCTTGGACTAATTGAAATCTATTAGGATTACACTTAGAAAATTGCGTTTTCTGCTTCTCTGATCTCCTGTAATGTCTCTGTTTTCCTCGGTCAATAATCACTGTGTAAATCAATGCTGTTTCTGTATTCTGAATGCTGCATGCAGTGCTCTTACCCTATTTTAAAACATCTAGAGCCTGTAAGGAGAAAAAATATGAGTAGAGCAGCAGAACAATTTCTGACCAGGAGCAAATCTGGTGAAGAGATGAGGAGAAACCTGAAATTTCCAAGTCATGAGTCCAAACAGATTTGTCTAGGAAGCCACCATTGAACATTTCTCACAACACAAAAAATTAAGGCATGAAATAAAATTATCAAGCAGTAGGTCTTAATCTCCTAGCTGTGCTTGTGTGATACTCTCTGATGTGAAATCCAAAAGCTAAATTGATTTACAATAGGATTAGACAAATTAGCAGTGTGTGGTGGCTGCTGGGTTTTGATGCCTGGAAGCAATCTTTGGCTCAGAATTTTATTTTTTTTTTTATTTTTAGAAGCTGGGCTGTTTGTGAGTGAAGAACTATATTGGTGCCTTGTTCTCTATACTTCTTTCATTCAGCATTTGCTTCCAGCTGCTACTCTTACTGCCTTACATTGAAAGCATTGGCATAGGTTTCAAATGTGTGTTTGTGTCTTTCTGAAATGTGGGGAGCAGGAAACAAGGGGTTGATGTAACCCAGGCAAGGTGATGAGAAATGACAAATGAAGGAAGAAATTGGAACTGACAGATTCTCCTGGTGGAAGTTGTCATCAGACAGGTTGTCTCTTGAATCAAGTATTCCTTGGGAGTGTTCCAAGGACTGTCTGGTGCTGTCTGGTGGTGGTCTCCACAGAAGTGTGATGAGACAGAAAACCACAAATGGGCTTCACAATTGCCAGAAGCACTTACTCAACTTGTTTCTCTTGTTGCTGTGGATATTGGCTGTTCCTATTGACTTTTTGTTTGTTTGTTTGCTTTCATTTTTGTCCAGAGAGGGCAGGTGAGGCTTGTTCTAGGAGATCCTGCTTTGCTTGAACAGCATCTTTTTAAGAACGGCTCAAGTGCCACGTATTAGAGACCAAACTGAGTAGCAAATGTAAAGAAATTGTAAAGAGGGAGCAGGCGGAAGAGTATCTGTAGAGTCAAAACAAAGCAAAATCTTATGTGTACACTACACAGGCACTTTTGGGACTGTACTTCTCTGGAGATTTTCAGTGAGTCATTAGACTCTTAAGTCAAGTTCCTTCCACCAAAACAGAGTTTAAGGTTGACAGTTTCAAGGAACAGAAATATTTTCCAGAATTTCTCTCAGTGCTGGAGTGGAAGAGTGCTTTCTGTGACTAACCACCTTGGACTAGAAGTGTTGCCAAGCTCCTAATACTAGGCCAGATCTGCTGAGCTGTCACCACTTGTTCTCATTTCAGCCTACTGCTGCATTTGGGTCTCTTTTCTCTACTTGACCAGTGCTGAAAATAAATATGATGCTACTTTTTAATGGCCTAGAAAGACCATCTTGAACTGTCCCCAGATTCAGTTTGATCATCTGAAACTTTTATCAGTGTTATCATGAATCCATATTCTCTATGCATCCTGTTGTTAGAGTTCTAGCAAAGGGGCTTTTTGTGGGTTTGTTTTTCATCAATTGAAGGTGTTACTGCTCCCAGCTGTCTGCTGCTGCCTCCTTTTGCTGGAAGCTGCAGCGTGTCCTTATGTCTCCGTTATTTCTGTCTGCTCAGTGTATTAGCTTGAAATTCTAGTGGAAGTGGCCTTTTGACTGTGAATGGGACCTGTGTGTTTCTTTCTCATGTGTGTTGCTGGAAGAAGAGCAGAGAAGAGGTTAACATGCTGCAGAAGAAAAATACGTACTGAGCTCCTCCCCAGAGAAGTGGTCACAGCCCCAAGGCTGTTTGAGTACAAGAGGCATTTGGACAATGCCCTCAAGGACGTGATGGAATTGTTGGAGTGTCCTGTGTAGGGCCAGGAGTTGGACTGGATGATCTTGATGGGTCCCTTCCAACTCAGCATATTCTTTGATCCTATGGTGATTGTTCTGGTCCTGTTAAAAAAAACTAAGGTGTAGGAGACTATGAGGTGCCTCATGCAGTCTGAATAGCAAATTGATTATGGGATATATTGAGTTGGGACAGGGAGAGGTCTGTAGGTCCTTATCCTCTGAGATAGAGAAGCAGAGTACAAGCTCATTTCTGAATAGTTCACATTTCTGGAGTTCATCTGGTTTCAGATTCTTTTTAGTTTTATAGTGCAAGAGCAGCAGAGTCAAACTAGGCCCTTGGGCTTGTATTCCATGAAGTGTCTTAAAGCATTTATAAAAAAAAATCTCCCAAAGCAGCAGTATTAGAAATGAAGGTGAATAATTTAAGCTAAGATTGTAGGGTGCACTGACCTGCTTCAGTTTATCTCTTGGGAAGACTTGCACACTTCAAATATAGTACGTTTTGTTATGTCGTACTGTTAATAAAAACTAAATCTAATCTGCCCATTAATTGAAAATGTTCAATATAGAATGTGCTTAAACAGCAGAAATCAACATCATACACCCTTTTTTTCAAAGAAACTTACGTGAAACCTGGTTCTGTGTTTCAGTTCTCTAATAGTCTTTGGGATGTTCTCATACATGAATACTTTTTTTCCCTTAGGTGAGTGGAATCAAGAGCCTCTATGAGTCTGAACTGGCTGATGCCCGAAGAGTTCTGGATGAAACTGCCAAAGAGAGAGCTAGATTACAGATTGAAATAGGAAAACTGAGAGCAGAACTTGAGGAGTTCAATAAGAGGTGAGGAGAGTACTCTTTTATTATTTTTTTCTTTTAATTAGGTCCTGCACAGGCAGAAGGCTCCCAGGTCTGAGTGGCTGTGACACAGCACAATGGCTTGTTTTACCACACAACACGTGACTCAGTGGCCTGCGACATTGCTGCTGAATAACTGTCTTTTAAGAAGTCATGTTTTGTCTGTATGTCTCCTGCAAGCTGCTGAGTCTGAAGACACTGCACATATGTTGCAGAACAGAATTCACAGCAACAGATTGGACCAATGATTAAGAAAAATCGGTTACAGTTAAATGAAAACAAATTTCAAGATCTACACCAAGGAATGCAGAGAGAAGACATGAGCCTTGTATCTGGAGTGCATCACAAAATAAGGGTGTTGACTTAGAAAAAGATGCATATCATGCTAAACCATATAAAGAAATAGTGTCTATAGGGCACACTAATGCCCCACCACAGAGGGTTTTTATTAGAAAAGAGAAAAAGCTGTTCCCTGCATCCTGGGTGGTGTGAGACTAGAACAGTGAGCCACAGCTGCAGCTAGGAGGGATTACTGCACATAATAAAACAGTTTTTTAAGTAACATAATGACACACACCTAGAGAAGCTGCAGAAAGTCAGTATGTTAGAGGAAAAGATTGATAAATACTTGGTGGGCAGGAAGAAGATGACCTTGATGATTTCAGCTGAAATAGTCATATTTAAAGCAGTCAGAGATGCTTTGCCTGTTAAGAATATTGCTGAAGAAATACTGTTTTATTGCTGAAAGGTGACCACATCACCTTTACTTTATATTTTGTGTGGGAACACGTCATGAGGAATAGGCTTGGCCACATCAGATAGAAAACCCCAGGATGCTCACTGGGGGTTGCATGTGCTCTTCCTCATGGGCCGCACTCTGAAGTAAAAGATTTCAGCAGTTTAATGTGCTGTGCAGCTGCAAGATGAAAAAATACTGTTTACACCATGTGTGTATTGTCATCTCTTAGCTGCCAGAGTTGCCTTCTTGTTTTCCCCTTGTCTGTCCCTGGCGTGTTCTTTACCATGCCATGAATTTACAGCACACGGTACCGGCCGCGTGTTCCAGGGGTGTTTCAGGTCACTGATCAGCAGCATTTGCAGGTCACTGCAGGAGCTGTGTAGGGTCTGATATAAGGTGTCTGATACCAAAATACCTGTGGTTGTGACCAGGACATGCTCAGGATGGGTGTGCACCCACATATAAGTATAACGAACTTTTGTTTTTCCAGCTACAAGAAGAAGGACGCAGATCTGTCTGTGGCTCAGGGTCGCATTAAGGATCTGGAAGTTCTCTTCCATAGAAGTGAAGCAGAACTCAATACTGTCCTGAACGAGAAACGCAGTCTGGAAGCAGAGGTGGCTGATCTGCGTGCCCAGCTTGCCAAGGTATGACAGGGAATGCTTCCTTGCTTTAGCACAAGACAGGTTGTGTAGTGTGAAATTCCCTTTCTTTCTTTCCAGTTAGTTTATAGTGTGAACATCACTGATCCACCTTGCTTACTGCTGAACCTTTGCCTGCCCCTCTTGGATGCAAAACTAAGAAATCTCTGTAAAACAACCAAAACGATGTAGTGTTTCGGACATGTTGCTCATCAAAAGCTTTTTTTTTTTTTAAAACATTTCTGATGTTTTTATATTCATAGAATATCAGGTTACTAAATGTCTTTTTTTAAGGTCCTGAATAATTTTACACTTGTGCTGGAGTCCCTAGTAGGACTGTGCTAGCAAGAAAAAGAAGGTGCAACACATGGTGCTTGAGGAATTAATAATCCTCAGCTCCAGTATTGCAGTGTATTGACATAATCCTACATTTTAAATAGCTGGTATGCAAAGGTGAAAGCTTGGTTTAAATATCCATTAGCACACAAACATTGTTTTTTTATTGGTGGTGGTTTTGGGGATTGGTTGGCTTGTTTTGTTTCTTTTGTTGGTGGTGGTTTGTTGGTTGGTTTTTTTTAAATCAGTGGCTTGACATTAGATTTGTTATTGTGAATAATTGGTCCAAAGACATCAGATGAAGACCATAAAGGGTTTATGGTTGGAAAATAGGAATCCAGACAAAATAAAGTCTTTATCTTTAAAATTCTGTACTAGGCTGAAGACAGTCATGCTGTGGCTAAGAAGCAGTTGGAGAAAGAGACACTTATGCGTGTGGACCTGGAAAATCGGTGCCAGAGCTTGCAAGAGGATTTGGATTTCAGAAAAAATGTGTTTGAAGAGGTATTATCAACCTAGTAATCTTGCTATAGTCCAAAGTTTAGGTAACTTTTAATCAAACTGACTATAAATAGCTACTAACTAGTTCAGGTAGGGAAAATTAGTATTATTCTTCCTTTAAATGGGTTGAGTAGTAAAATAGTTAAAGGTTTTGCACCTTTTTACGTGGTAAATCAGTGGCAGAGTTGGCATGAAGAGGGTATTGTTTCATGGGCAAGGAAACTAATGGGGTAGCTGACTAGTAAGATACTTAGAGTTTTTTTAGTTGAATTTAATTTTTGGCAGCTAAGTGGCTGAGTTTTGTTTCACCACAGAATCCAAATGAGTACCCAGACTGGTTTAAGGGATGGGGCAGGGCTATGTGGCTAAGGACGGGAGCTGGAGCAGGGCAAAGAAACCAACCAGGGAGATCACCTTGAGTTGTGCTGACCATTTTCTCACTTTCATGCCCTGAAGTGGTTGGATTGATGCATGTGACTGCAGTGACAGACTTTTGTCTGGTTGTAGGACCTTAAAATAACCTTGCTTCTTGAGGAAAATGTGTTGCTACTGACTGAAGACAGCAGAAGCTAATCTTAAAGCTTGCTCTGCTCAAGGGTGGGTGGACCAATTCAGCACAAAGCAAAAAAGAAATGAATTTTCTTTAGGTTAATGAATGGACTAGCTTCAGTGAAGGGTCCAAATCTCCATTAGAAATAGAACATCATGACTGGGAGTGTGGCAGGGGAGGCCTGCTCATTCTAGCAGTGTTGAACTGCTGGATCAGGTCAGCCCTTAACCTGATCCTTTGTAGTCCCCCATGATAGTCCTGAGGCCTCTGAACTGTCATCGCCTACACTTACTGAGACTGCTGCTTGTTAGTTTTGTTGGTGTAAAAATTAACCACAGAAGCGAAAGCTTCTTTCATATCACTTCAGGGCATGTTACTGTCACTAAAAGGGCACATTTCTGTGGATCTGTTTTTAGGTGTAGAGCATTTCTGCAAAACAGCTACTAAAGTTGTTCTGAATTTGCATTAGCTTGCTCTGACTTAAGTGTAGACATGCAAAATTGAGCCTTGCTTTACTTGCTATTCTTCCTCATGGCCTGTGCTGCTGACTTCAGGCCTCCTCCCAGACTCGGAACCACTCCCTGGTTGATTGTCCTGCCCTGAAGGAAGAAATTGTTTTTCCCATACCACACATTCAGACCTGTCCAGGTCTTTGCATGGCTCAGCATGAATAAGTGCATGAGTAAGCCTTACCTAGCTTGGAACCAGTGTTCTTAGGCGCAGGAAAGTCATACTTCTCTAGAAACGAAAATTTCTTAGTACAAACTCTGACCGTAAAAAATCATATTTGTCTTCAGGATCACTTGGGTTGGTGCTTTATTAATACTGTAATCAAAATCTAACGAGGAAGGATCATAAAGATCTAGAAAAGATCTAGAGATCTAGATCATAAACATCTAGAAAAAGATGCAGTTTTTCTCTATAGTGATTTTTAAAATATATGTAGTGGTCACAAAAGGTATTAATTTTCATCTGATTCCTTGTAGGCTGCTATTGAATTGTCGGGATGTATATTGAGAAGGAAAGGGTTTGCAGTGCAGCACATGGAATGTCTTTGCTATGTAAAAATTAATGTTTTCTTCTCCTCTCTTCCCCCCATTTTGATTTTTGTAGCATAAAACAGCTCCTTACTTAAACTGTCTATGGCTATTTTTGAAGCTGGTTTTAGGTCAGATCACTTTAAGGAATTATATCCTGCCAAACAGTAACTTGCACCTATTAGTGCCCAGTGCAGCAGTTCCCAGGCTTAAAGGCCTGTTGTACTGCAGCTCCTCTATACTAAGTAATTAGTACTGAAATAGTTAATTGTCTGAATTTAATTGCTTGTGTTGTTTACCTTACTGTGGGAATTTGTCCCTCTTTTTTGTTGCTTGCGCAGGAAATCCGGGAAACAAGAAAACGACATGAACATCGTTTGATCGAGGTGGACACAAGCCGCCAACAGGAGTATGAATCCAAAATGACTCAGGCTCTGGAGGATCTGCGAAATCAGCACGACGAACAAGTCAAACTGTATAAGATGGAGCTGGAGCAGACCTATCAGGCTAAGGTAACCACTGCTGTCAGACCGGAATCCCAGTCTGTGAGATCAAACCATTTTCACCAGACCTACTGTTCTTAAGGAGACCAGTAATTATAATTTGAGGAAGCTTTGTCCCGGTGTTCAAGAGCCTCTTCTGGGGCTTGAGTGCAAGTGCATTTTCAGGGAGGTTATAGCCAGTCAATATATGGACTTAGAGAATGCAAAGATGACAAGGTTTGAACAGGGGAATGATGAATAAATTAATTTGCTTTTTTCCCCACATAAAAGATGGTTGTTATAAATGAAGTTGGAATGTTAAGGGAAAGGGGCTTAGCTGTGAACTTCATTCTGTGGATTACTAGACAAAGATGTGTCCCTGTTAGAGACCTGAGCTGAGGAGGAAGATGATGTTGTGGTAGTTCAGACCTGGCTCTCTGCCAAATGCCTGAACCCACGGTAACAACTCCTTCTCCCTCCCTTCTTCCCTTGGGGCAGAGGAAAAAAACTATAAAAATTGAAGAATTCAAGATCAATATAACTATATATTAAAAAAATATATTTATGTATATTACAGTTATATACAATTAAAATACTATGTATACAGCGAAGGGAATCCAAACACCCCTGAAGGGAAAGGGGAAAAAGGGACACAGAACAGATACACACAATCAAACCTGAGAACTAGAGCAGTAAAGAACTAGCAAAATGAAATCTCACCACGTCCCTCAGAAAAAAACAAGATCACCAGACACAACCAGCACTCTCCAGCCTCCTGTGTGGCAGAGCAGCGGTCACTGCAGGCCTCAGCCTCCAGATAAGTGAGGCCAACGCAGGGACCCACCGCTCCCGAACCTCCCCGGGAGAGAAGAGAGAGCGAGGCCTCTGATCTCTCTCTTATTTATACCCTGGTTTACGTAAAAATCGTATGGAATACTGGGGTCATGGTCACTTCCTTGGTTACAAACTGGTCACCAGGACGGCCTAGACCAAAACCATCACAGTTGTCAAAGCAGATTGTGAAGTTTTGCTAGAAGTGATCGGAGGGCTGGAGCCCCTCTGCTCTGGAGAGAGCTGGGGTGGTCAGCCTGGAGCAGAGAAAGCTTTGGGCAAACCTTTGGTGACCTTTGAATACTTAGAGAGGGCCTGTAAGAAAGATCATCATGATCTTTGATAGTAAGTGATAGAAATTCTAAGTATGAGGATTTGGTACTATGCCAGCATGACTATAAGGTAGTGGATGGTTGTTAGAATTCAAATATTTTGATTTTAAAGTTTACAAGAGCTAATGGAGTGTGTAGTTGAAGTTCCTTCAAAACCCGTAGCCTGAAGAAGGCTCTGTGTGCTGCTTAGAACTTAGTGAACAGCACAGACAATGAAGATTAACTTTATAAAGCTTTGTGCTGTGTGGCTAAAAAACATCTGCCTGTAACAGTTCTTAGAATTGGGTCAGTTTAGTTTTTGGGTGGATTCCATGGTGTGTGGCAGAATTGTTGAAGTCTAGCTGCAAGGCATGCAAAGGATGCTTTTTCTCACTGTCTGCTTTGATGAAACTTATCTTGTACCATCTGTGAGCACCGTTGTTGCTCTCTAATTTGGTTAAAATTAGCCACTAGAAGTGAAGCTTGTTCACTAGGTGAATTTAAGAAAACGAATTGTATGTTGGCAACTATTAAGAGAAAAAGTAAAGAGAATAAACCAAAAAACATTGTTTTGCCTCTGGCAGAATGTCATCTGGAGTGCCGTGGGTAGTTTTATTGCTTCTTGCAAAGGTGCTACAGAGTAATACAGAGCAGACTGACAAAGAAAATTAAGAGTATGAAAGAGGTCATGCGCAAGGAAAGTTTTAAATAAAACTTCACCTGGAAAAGAGATGCCTTGAGAGAAGGGAAAGATACAGTGGATGTCTATAAAAGGGTAAATAGCATAGGAAAGGTGAATGAGGAGTGATTTGTTTTGTTGTGTTTCTTTTTTTTTTTTTTTCAGTAGAAGCAGTTTCTGGACATTCAGACAGGATTGTTCTTTATTAATACAGAGCTACACTCCTTACCCCATAAATTCAAAAAGCAGAGACAAATTCTTGCCTGAAAAATCCACTGAGAGATAGTAAGCAGCAAAATATTGTCTCTGGCTTAGGAAATCCCTGAGTTGCAAATGGCCAGATGAAACATAATACCTGTAGAATGTTTTATTGAGTTAGCCCTTGGGCATCCAGGGAACTCTTGGACCAGTACATGGACTTGGTAGGCAGCCTTTGCTGTTGCCCCGTGGGATTGGTCTTAGGACAAACAGGCAGAGCATGTGGTCACCTTTTTGGAAACACTAAGACTGCTTGTATAATGGAAGGGCTAACAGACTTTTTTAAACAGCATAAGCATATACTGTAGGAATAGGTGTAAAATAGATTTTCCTGGTCCTTTCCTGCATTTCCTTAATGTTATGCAGTTCTTAACCTAAACTCACCAGATGTCCATTTAAAATTTTTAAAGATTAAATGGTTGCTATTTTTTACCAGAAGCATATTGCAGGGTATCTAACTCAATGCAAGTGACCTGTATAAAACTTACCTTCCAGCTGGAGAATGCCAAATTGTCCTCTGACCAAAATGACAAAGCTGCTGGTGCAGCTCGAGAGGAGCTGAAGGAGGCTCGCATGAGGATAGAAGCTCTCAGCTACCAACTCTCTGGCCTTCAGAAACAGGTAAAGGAACTAAATTTGCTGACATCTTGAACACAGAGCACTGTTTTGTGTGGATATACTAACATTTCTAGCCTCTTATATGTTTTGAATTTTACATAGAGAAGTTTTTGGTTATGTTCATTTGGGAGGCAGATGAGTTTTAACCTTTTGAGTGCAACTGCGTGGCTGCCAACTGGGCTTTCCCTGGTGCTCTCTGCCTAGGCCAGTGCAGCAGAAGATCGGATTCGGGAGTTGGAGGAAATGATGGCTGGTGAGCGGGAGAAGTTTAGGAAGATGCTGGATGCAAAGGAGAGGGAAATGACAGACATGAGGGATCAGATGCAGCTTCAGCTTACGGAGTACCAGGAGCTTCTGGATGTTAAATTAGCACTGGACATGGAGATCAGTGCTTACCGAAAACTCCTGGAAGGAGAAGAGGAAAGGTACGTACAGATTCCAGTTCCTTTTCTAAGGACTAGCAGGTCCTTATTTGCATTTCTTATGCTTATTTTTTTACCGTTTGAGCAGGAATGTCCAGATTTTCTTTCACTGAAGTTATATTGGCTTCACACTGCAGTGTGTTGTGTGGAACACTTACATGGAAAGCTTATTTTCAGCTGAACACAGTCTTTATTTTATTTTGGGTTTTATAATGGTCTTGGAGTACAGTTGAATATATCATTCTGTGCTTGGTCTTCATCTGTTTTTATTTAAGTGCTTGCATTTCTACATTTTCCTGGTTTTAAATCATGTGGCCCGTGAATAGTGTGTTTAGTAGTAGCTGTACTGGAAGGGAGGGTTAAGTGAGCTGTGTTGCTCTCATGAGCACTGCTTTGCACGTCACGTATGATACTGCCAGAGTATTCCTCAGGGATGGTTGGCCCCCTTCTCCTCATGTATGCAGTCCTCTTGACACACAGAGCAAGGAGGCTGCTGTCAGCAGCACGTTACAGTCTGGTTACTGATGATACTGTAGCTTTGTCTGTTGTTCCCTGGGTGAGTTAATTCAAATGCTTTCTTGATTGCTTTAAGGTTGAAGCTCTCTCCAAGTCCCTCTTCCCGTGTCACAGTCTCTCGGGCTACCTCCAGCAGCAGCAGCAGCAGCACTTCACTTGTTCGCTCTTCCCGAGGCAAGAGAAAACGTATGGAAACAGAGGAGCTTTCCGGCAGCGGAACAAGCGGCATTGGCACTGGGAGTATCAGCGGCAGCAGTAGCAGCAGTAGCTTCCAGATGTCGCAGCAAGCTTCAGCCACAGGAAGTATCAGCATAGAAGAGATAGACCTGGAGGGCAAATACGTTCAGCTGAAAAACAACTCGGAGAAGGTGAGTGTCAGAGAACAAGCAGGAGCTAAACTGAGATGTTGCACAGCCCTTTGCAGCACAAGTAGGTACAGCCACATGGAGAGTAGGAGCAGCATCTCAAGGTGCAGAATCCTGCAGGAGTTAACAGGGGCATTGAAGAGTTGAATGTTATGGCGGGTTAACATGAGTGTAATGTTCGCTGCAGGAAGAGAACACAGTTTGTGTTCCAAATGTGTGCTGGAATATTGCTCATGGAAACAGCCTGCTGTCTTGCAGAACGTTGTTGTGTGAAATGAATACCCTTTAAAATGTTTCTGAATGATCTTAAGGGATTTACAGTTTAGACTCTTACTGGATATAGAAAAATACTTTCAAGATAGAATGCAGATGTCTAACAACCATGCAAATAAATTTATATTCACATTAATTTAATAACAAAGACCTAAAGAAAGCTCAGATGCCTGTATGCTCTGTTTTGTTCACTCTGAATAGCCTTCTGACTCTCTTCTTTAGGATCAGTCTTTGGGTAACTGGAGGCTGAAAAGACAAATTGGAGATGGAGAAGAAATTGCTTACAAATTTACTCCTAAGTATGTCCTCAAAGCTGGGCAGACCGTTACAGTAAGTTGTACTTACAGTATGTCAACAACATATTCTTTTGTTGATGCTGTGGCAATAGGTGTAAATCTTGAAGTTTGGTACAGCATGATTTGGTGTATAACTTCTGGTTTCATGGATCTCACTTTAGAAGAGCAGGATTTCAGTTACAAAAATGCAGAACATAAATACTGAAGTGCTAATATAGAAATCCAGTATTTAAGACTATTTTTGGGGCACGGAGAAAGTTGAAGAAAAAGGTATTTTGGGGAACGGTTCAAGGACTATTTATTGTCAAACACCTTTGCCCCAGTTTGGAACGCTAATCCTGCTCAACCTCTTAAAGAAATGGGAACACTTCAGAGCATTCATTCAATTTAGTGGACCGTAGTTAAGTTTAAGACTACAAGTAATAGTATAGTTAAAAGTAGGGTAAAACAGCCACTGGAATTCAGAAAAAAATCTGGTATGTAGAGAGAAGTAGGAGAATTAGGGGGAATTGTATATTTAAAGGAAAAAATTGCCTGAACAGCTAATTACAGAATGTCTTTCTGCCTAGATTTGGGGTGCAGATGCAGGTGTATCTCACAGCCCTCCCTCTGTTCTCGTGTGGAAGAATCAAGGCAGCTGGGGCACTGGAGGAAATATCCGCACTTACCTCGTGAACTCAGAAGGAGAGGTAGGCTGTGCCTGTGGGCTGGGATACCTCCCAGACTCCTGCATTTCAGGGTGGGGTGACATGACACAATCCTGACTTCAAGATCTCCCCTATTATCTTCTAACATAAAAGAGTTTATAATTCTGAAATAATTATCTGTACATATCTCTGACGTTTTTGGGATGTTTTTGAAAACTGATCATCATCATGGTTATGCCCATAGACATTTTTTTTCTATTTTATAAAAACACCCTGCTAGTAGAGAATTTGTTTGAAATTTCAGTATGTACTTTCAGAAGAGACAAAGAAAAGAAACACTGCTGGCAATTCAAAGTTCCATTATATAGTCCCTATGATATTGTGGTGTGCAATGTAAATATTAAGGTAGGAAGATAGTTGTCATTATTTCCATGTTGAAAGCATATCACGAGTTCTCATTTGGCAGACGTTCCTGCATATTCTGCATTATCCTACCTCTGCCCACAGTTAATGCTTCAAAACCATCCCCGCAGATGACTTTGCAAGGGAGAATATTGCTTTGGCTGTTGCTCATAAGTGTGCCGTTATCCCAGCAATAGGAAGGGGAAACAGACTGCATTTTACCCGTTTTTGTGCTGCCTTTCTTGCTGGCAGTTCTCTGGAAGCACTTTGTGTCCACCATGAGGTAGGAGGGAGGATCATTTATACAAACAGAAAGCTAACTGTCTCAGTATTCAAGCTGAGTGGTCAAAGGAGTATCTGAAAAAAATTCAAATCCATGTCTGTTCCCACTGTTTCTTTAGTGTCCCTGCTAAGAAGTGTATGTGAAGGACAACTTTTTCCACAACTAGAGATTTGCATCTCTGATTTCCAGGGTGCAAGTAGGTAGAAGAATTTCTTACTACTAAGAAGTGTTAAAAATAATTTAATAATAAAGGAAGCTTCCTGGGGTTTTAGAATTCTTTTTAGTGACTGGCTTGGAAGACCATGCTGATAACCAACATATACAATTGAGATTGAATATTTAGTAGAATTTGGGAATATTCTTAATGCTGTGTAATCATAATGCAAAAGTTTAGTTTCTCACATTACACTGTGTCTCAGACAGCTCCTACCTGTGTCTGCTGTGCCTTTGCATAAAATGGAAACATGTCTGCTTCCTCTCAAATCCCAGGGTAACGAAAGAAAATTCCTCCGGCTAAATTACATTACCACATCTTTTAGTGCACACAAATAGGAATTATGTGCTTTGCAGGATATTACCAGTATTTGCTTCCATAGCTAATGTTAAATCTAGGTCGAGTTTCTTTAAACCCTCCAAAATTTAATAGGGATGATATATTGATGGTATAGCAAAAACATAAGGAATAGATCAAGACTACTTCTGTGTCATTTTGTGTAGGAAGTTGCAGTGAGAAGCGTTACTAAATCAGTAGTTGTGCGAGAGAATGAAGAGGAAGAGGATGAAGCAGAGTATGGAGAGGAGGACCTTTTCAACCAACAGGTAATCAGATGCAGACCTGACGTTTAACTTGTGCCT
The DNA here is from genome assembly GCA_035584735.1 of Pseudotriccus pelzelni. Taxonomy (NCBI): domain Eukaryota; kingdom Metazoa; phylum Chordata; class Aves; order Passeriformes; family Tyrannidae; genus Pseudotriccus; species Pseudotriccus pelzelni. Next base: position 4,736,233 of record JAWMRA010000079.1, on the reverse strand, counting down.
CGCTGCTTGGATCAATCAGGCATAAGATTTAGGGAGTCCCTTCAACTTTTGTCAACTCTGAGCATTGTGGTCCATGTTTCCAGTGGTGGCTTGGAACCCTGCAGCACTGCTGCAATGCACAGAGAGAGCACAGTGTGAGCGGGGCTGCCAGGAATTGCTACTGGGATCCATCCTGGTACAGCTCAGGGTATCTGTGGCAGACTGCTTCAGATCACACATTTACAGTGTTATCAGACAGCGTTTCTCCTGTTCAATATCTGCTGCTCTGTAAAGCAGAGCTGGAGCATTCTTGCTGCAAGCAGAATATAACCAGATAACCACTGAAAACCAGGAAAGGGGGGTGCTTCTGTTGCTGCAAGCTTCAGCTTACTGGTTTATTTTATGATAGAACATACCTTCTACATCTGAAATAAACTTGTTTTTTCTTAGTAATACCACCTGTATGTTTTGATAATACTTGTGAAATAACCATCCAGCAGCTGGCAGAGTGAAAAGGAGAAAGATGCAGGTGATAGCAAAAAATATTTTAAATTTCTTTGAAACTCAAGTGATTTGTTCCCCTGATCAATGGTTATTAGTAGCTCTTTTCACAAATAATCCGTTCTGTGAAGGTTTGCAGGTGAGTTCTGAAAGCTTTTTGGTCCTCAGGAGATTAAACAATGAAGTATAAAGCAACTGAAACAGAAACCTTTTCTTACCCAAAGAAGTAGCTTTGCAGCATAGATCTCTCTCAAATGGATCACCATCTGAAATAAAGGGAGGAACTTGCTATTCTGAAGCGAATGACATCACTATTTTCACTTGTCATCTGTATCACTGTTGAACCCCTCATAGGGAACCACCCCCAGAGGAGCAGTGTGTCAGTCCTGGCAGCACACAAGGGCGTGTGCTCTGCTTTCTCTACAGTTGTGATGTTCCCTTAATACAACCAAACTACCAAAAAAATGCTTTTGACAATGAAAATGATAACCAGGATTTATGCTTACAGTATGAACAGCTGGTAAGAATTAAATTCAACTGTGTCTGTCTTATTTTAGGGGGATCCCAGAACAACTTCTAGAGGATGCTCAGTGATGTGAAAAAAGAAGAAAGAAACTATTATTTGCGCTTTTCCCCCTTCATTTATTTCCTTTTATTTTTGCTATTTTTTCCCTCCGGAGCCACTGAAAACTATTTTTATATGCATCATCTGATTTCTTTGAAGTTTACTCCTTGGTACATTTTTATAAAAAAAATTTTAAAAAAACCTTTTCTGAACAAAACTGTCAGAATTTTTAATAGATTTATTTTTCCCTCTTTGTTGAAACACTATATTGGAATACAATATTTTTCCCCACATAGAATTTAAAGTCTTATGTAGAAACCTAAAGCAGAAAGGAGATTTTTTTAGCTAAAATGAGATGAGACTCCTTGAGTGTATGGTAAAACTAGAATTACATATGTAACCAGGATAACCTCCCCAGAAAAGAAGTTTTATGAAGTGGGTTCATCTGCAGGGCCCTGGGAGAGATTGTCACAGAGTGTTTCCTCCACAATTGCAGAAATGGTGGTATCTTGCCTGGTATCCTCAGCAATGGCCAACTTAAATTAGACCCCAGGTTCATTCAAAATGGTGTTACACAATGGCAATGACACAGGGAACCTGCATTTTAGGCATTTAAGACTCAGGACTGTACCATCGTGTCCTGCTCCCGGGTTTGACAGCCCACTGGTAAAACCATCTGAGTCTGTCACCACCTGAACTCTGTGCCATCATTCCAGAAGAGGGAAAGTGGGAGGTTCTGCTTTCTGAATATACACACCATCCTAAGTTGGAAGTGTCAAACCCAGAGTTTGAACTGTTTGATTTTCAGGGGATTTTGCCATTGTCTGAAGTGAGACCTTGTTAAGTCATGGACACAAGTTGTGATGGTCAGTATTTACGATTAATGCTTCTGACATATTCAGCTTTAAACAGATCAGTTGAGATCTTAGAAGGTAAACATATTTATACTTTTGGCAATGATAAATACTGGAGATTTTAAAGGTTATCCTGTGTAAATGTCAACTTTTTTAATTAGAGCTAGATGCAGCTTGTTCATATTTCTCTTATGTTCAAAGGGGCACTGTCAGGTATCCTAAGGAGCAATATTTGCAAAATGGTGCAGAAAATAGTTGAATGACTTTTACACAGTTCAAAGGCACTGCCACTGTTCGGGACGGAAACATTGCTGTGCAGTGTTGAAGGGCTTGAGTGTAACAAGGAGTGAAGGGAGAATAATGTTTTTTATTAAAAATGCTTTCTATGGGTAGCAGGTAATTTTTATTGCAATGGGATGTACTTTGTGTCTGACAGTGTCCCTTTAGCTTAAGGTTTCTGCTGCTGCATTTCTCTGGAGATAAGTCTGACTCCTGTGAGGGTTCAAGTTCATACAGTGGTGCATCTTTAAGCCCAAGGAAAAATATTTGACTGCTCCAAAGAATGCACTGGCTACTGTACAAGTGAATGTTTTTTAACTAGTTATTAGTATGGATAAAAAATTTGGATACCATTTGATTCCAGTGTAGAATCCTGTTTTTACCTGCACTCTTGAAGTCTTTTCTTGCCATTCAAATAGTTTAGACTCATCAGACAAGTGACAAGGTTTGGATGTTTTCGGTGGCTTTTGGACATTATGTTCTCTGAACAGTATTGTGACTGACAGATATAATCTAGAAAGTCAGTTTAGTGGCTCTGACTGATGGCTTTGTCATGCAAGCAGGGTGGGAACAAAAGGGGCTTTAAGCTTCAGCATTTATTTTGCCGTTTAAAATCAATCAGATGCTACTTTTCTCAATTAATTAAGTGGGATGACTGAATTGCTGAAGTTAAACTTAATAGACATTTAGAATTATGTTTTTAATCTGTTATTAGAAGATTCGTTACAAAACAGCACAATGAAGATTTGGCTTTTTGGGCTATGGGATAACTCCATTGATGTACTTGGTCATCTTTCTAATGTAATTTTCCCACTCTGCTTGAGTAGAAGATCAAATATGTAGTAAATCATGTCTATCTCTCTGTAAGATGTATCTAGTGAAATTATGTTTCTCAGACATACTATTACAATTATCTTTTCTAAATTTGTTGTTATGCAAATGAATGCAATCAATGTAAAGTTATTTTCGCAGCACACCTTCCAACCACTGGACAGCATTTCCCTTTCTGATCCACAGCTTCTATAATATACTGACGTAGTGTTTGAGGGCTTTTTGCTTTTTCCCTAAAGATCTGTATTTATTTTTTTACATGGGCCAGTTTTTGGACTGCTTATTCTTTAAGATTGTTCTGTGATCTTAATACTAAAGCAATGAGCGTGGAGTTCATTTGCATTTTTTTCTGTGATTTTTGTTTGTTTCCTGTAAAGAATGGCCTCGGAAAGGCAGCTTGAATGAGGAAAAACCTCTTGCTACCTGAGCCATAGTTTTCTTAACAGCTACTGTATGGGGAGTGTGTCTTCTTGTAGCCTTAAGAATGGTGCTTGCAGATCTCTTGTGATGAGCAGTGTGCCCTTCAGCAACAGTCTGCAGAATTTGTTCTTAGATTTGGAACTGTGTCCTTTAACTTTGGAAACAGTTGATTTGATTCTTCAGGACCATATTTAGGTATATTCAGGCCATACAAACCAGTGATGGACACTGTGGGAAAGCCAGCAGTCCGAATGTGGATGATTTGTTACCACAGTGCTTTTTAATAGGCTACTAAAAATATGATAACTAACTGCTGACTGTAGATTACAAGACACAGAAGAACTACTGTATTCCATGTACTTTGTGTTTGTGCACCTTCTCCAGCCATCATCCTGTCCTCTTGCTTTTGATGCTGAGCTTCAGTCTAATGGTGCTGTCCCAGTAAAGCTGGTGCACCAGACTAAGAGGCAGTTTTGTGGCTTTAACAAAACAAAAAGCATTGTTTCTTTTTTTTTCCTTGTCTTTAAAGGATTTTTGTCCCATTTTCAGGATATTTAAAGATTTCTTTTTCAAATCCAGTGTTCCCTTGCCCCCTTTTTCTCTTTGATCCTGTATATGAACCACTCTTGAAGAAACTGGAGAATGGTCAGCAGTTCTACTCCAGTGCTGATACCTGGTGTAGAGCTTAAAGGAGAAATAGATTCTACTTGTCTGGAGAAAAATGATTTTAAGATGTCTCTGAAGAGGAAAACGAACCAGTATAGCTTCTATCAGAGTAGTTACTTGAGCATAACTACTCATATGGATGTTATTAGTCCAGAAAATAACTTTATTCTGGATGAAATAGAAAAAGTTTTTTCTATGTGTAGATCATAACAGAATATGATATAAACTATGAAAAACGCATCCTTCCCCCTCCTAAGCTCACACCACATGAAAATGCTTTTTACGAGTCCATCCGTCTGCAGACCTGTTGGGAATGTGATGTCCTGTGGAGTGAGGTGTGGCCTCAGAGCCCCTGGCATTTCATGCCACTTTTTTCTCCCTTGCTTCCACATTTGTTCCTTTAACTGTTGCATTGCAGTGACTTACTCCAGGGAGCAGAGTGGCTGGGACTCTCTTGTTGCTGCACATCTGTATCTCCTGGGATTCCTTTGTTGCTGCACAGCTCTAGTTCCTGTGTTTCCCTTGTTCCTTGGCTCTGACAGGACCCATCGTTTGCACTGACACTTGCTCACTTGTCTTTGGCTCCATGTTGCCATTAGATGGGAATTGGCTGCCTAGTCTGTGCTTGTAGCAGGAACCGAAAGTCTCATGAAGAAAATAAACATCTGCTTCCCATACCTGTGATGTAAAAGCCAGCTGAGCATGTGTGCAGCTGGCAGCAGCATGGGAATTGTGCTGTGGTGTGAAGCAGACTGTACTGTGAAAGGAGATCACTGTGTGTGGTGTCTGTCCTCGAGAACAGGACACCTCATGTTCAGTTCAGGGATCTTACTGGGTTTTATACACCCTTTTTTCTTGTTTTTAATGCTCATACTGTATAAAAGCCCTCTAACTGCAACCTGAACAGAGGTTAGAAGAGACATGTAAACATCCTCTGTGCACCCCAGGGCACTGGAGAATCTTACTTTTCTTCACATCAGAAGGGGTTTGATGATGCAAGAAAACATGCATGCTGTACGTTCTAGATCTCTTGTAGCCACCTCTCTCAGTTTTGCTGTTAAGCCATTCTATCTCTTCTTTCTGTATCTTCTTTTGAAAGTCTTATCTCTAAACAAAGGCATATCCATAGTTGATCCTGGATTTTATTGACACTGTTGGGTCCAAACCCTGTGCGAGCAGGAAGCAAAGCCTTGTTGTGAACCAGTGAGCGGAAGGTGAGATAGTGATTGCATTTTTCAAAGCACTGTTTTAGCTGAATGTCAGGACAAATTATATTGGAGAATTGTTTTCTCATTTAAAATGGCCTGGGAAACAGAATTTTGATTTGCCCTTCAATATGCTTAGCTTTAAACCAGTTTAAAATTATTTAAAGGTGTTTGGTTTTTTTATACAAGACCATATTTACATGCAATTATTATTTGTAAACATAATGCCTTTCTTGAAATGCTAAGGTCTAGAATGAAGAGGATGGCCGATATTGAAAGCCTCCACTCAAAATAGCATAAGCAGTGATTTGACTTGGAATTCAGGAAAAAAAATGTGGTTTATTGAACTTCCAGATTTTCTACTTAGCTTTTACTGAAGTCTGTGCTGATAAGGCAGATGTTACTGTGTATTTAGCTACCTGGATCATTACACTAAAAGTACAAGCAATAACCTATTTTCAGATTAAGCCAAAATTACTTCCATTTGGGCACAAAATGCAGTTGAACTTTTATTTTCATAGCACTGATGCCTTGTGACTTGAATTGTGATTTTTGTTTTTTAATTTTTAAAATTTTTGGGGCACAATTTTGATTTGGCTTGAGGGCACTGCTCAGTGCAGTGACCGCCTCCAGTCAGCTGCTGCAGATAAGTTTTTGGAAGCTTCAAGTTTTTAAAATAAGGAGTTGTGAAAAAGGTTGTGAACTGAAACACAGAAGACAAAATTATTAAACTGTTCACTAGGAACTTAAAAAAAACTACATAATGATCTAGACTTTATCATTTCAAAGTGTTTTTTTTTCTTTTTAGAATATGCATGCCAAATGTCTTGTCTTTTTCAATGATTTGTAATATACATTTTATGACTGGAAACTTTTTGTACAACACACTCGAATAAATGTTTTGCATTTTATTGGTTTTCTTCTTTCTTTTAACCAGCTTAGAGGCCGTGTGGCCTGTTTGAGATGATTCATCCCCGGGGCCCTTCCTGGGTGGAGAGAGAGGACACAAAGAGCTGTCCCTGCTCCTCAGACTGATCAGCTGAGCGGGGTGTCCCGGGGGGATCGCGGGGGGTATTCCAGCAGCAAACGAGCGCTTTCCTTAAGCAGACCCGCTGCTGGTGGAAAGCGCCGTCTTCTCTGATCAGCAGCAACAAAAGCAGCAGGAAGAGCATCAGGAGCTGGAGAAGGTAACCATCCCCTTCTTACCACCCTTGCCCTGAAGGTGGTTTTCCATTTAACCCGCTTGATCCTGACGTGAGAATGAGAGCATTCCCGTTGCCCCTCCGTGGGGCTGCGCGGAACGCCGGGACCCGAGCGCTGTGTCTGGCCGGGGCCGGCCCTCCCCCGCCCCGGGGAGTCCCTCCGGAGCTGTCCGGGGGCCGCGGCCGGCGGTGACAGCCGCGCTGGCGGGCGCGGTGCCCGGGCCGGCGCGGGAGCGGCCCCGCTGAGGCGGTGCCGGAGCGCTCGGTTCGGCCCCGCCCGGCGCGGGGCTCGCCGGGAGCCGCGGTCCGGGCGCCGCCATTTCGCCGGCAGCGCGGGCTCTGAGGGCATGGAGGGCGCCTTCGGCTCCGACTTCGGCTCCGGGGGCGGCGGCGGGGGGAAGCTGGACCCGGGGCTCATCATGGAGCAGGTGAAGGTGCAGATCGCCGTGGCCAACGCGCAGGAGCTCTTGCAGGTCAGGAAGGGCGGCGGGCGCGGGCGGGGCTGGCTCCGTCCCGGTCCCCGTCCCCGTCCCCGTCCCGCTCCCCTCGCGGCCGGAGCCCCGGGCCGCGGTGCCGCTCACGGGCTTTCTCCGCAGCGCATGACGGACAAGTGCTTTCGGAAGTGCATCGGGAAGCCCGGCGGCTCCCTGGACAACTCGGAGCAGGTGAGGGCGGGGAGAACCGGGGACCCGCGGCCTCCGGTGTCGGGGCGGCCGCTGAGGCTTTGTGTCCCGCAGAAGTGCATCGCCATGTGCATGGACCGGTACATGGACTCCTGGAACACGGTCTCCCGAGCCTACAATTCTCGGCTGCAGCGGGAGAGAGCCAACATGTGACGCGCGCTCCGGCCTCCGGCCAGGAGGGACCATGTGGGGAAGGGACGAGAGGCCAGTCCAGGTGGTTGGGGGTGAATCCTGCTGCCTTCCCAGCCCCTGCCATGGCAGAGCAATAAACCCTCGCTAAACCTTTTGTATCCACTGGCTTTTATTAGCACCAGCCCCAGGAGGGAGTGATTTTTTTCCAGCCTTGAGAGCCACCTTGAGAGCTGCTTCATTTACTTCTTGCCCTTCCCAACCGTCCAGACTGGCCAAGGCATTATAGCACTTGATAAATCCCTGCTGAAAGGGCTGCGAGAGGCAAGGAGCCTTCTGTGGAAAAGAGGGGCCAAGCCAAGCCAGCAACACAGTCCCTTTGCCCGGGATTCCAGCATGGACCCAGCCATCAGGTAGTTACCCAGTCCTTTTTCATCAGTAGAAAAGCTGCCATGAGATTCTCCACATGCCACCTTGGCTCTTCCCTTGTATCTGTATCTCTTTTTGTGGGGCTCGCTTTGGGCTCATAGGCTTTGACTCAGCCCGAGCACACTGTTGGGGAATGGGTTGCAGCACAGCCTTGCAAATAGTTGTGCCAGCACAGCGGGGGGAATGGACAGGGTTGGGAAGTAGTTGGATTAATTTCATTATAGAATAAAGTGCTTGGGTTCATTTCTTTATAGAGTAAAGTGTGTTGTGTTGCTGTGATGCTCTCTAACTTGTGGTTTGGCTCTGGCACAGACATTCCATATTGGAGCCTACTTCTAGGCATCATTTTTTTGAGGGAGGAGCATGTCTGCAACAGACAACGTGCATCTGCTTTGGTGCTCAACTCTGTATTGTTCTCTGCTTACACACCTCTCCTGAAAAGGTGGGTTTATGCTGTATAGTCAGCAGTAGGTACAGCAGCTGCAAGAGGAGAAGTGTTGGAGTTTAATGGTGCCTGCATCTCTAGAGAGTTGTTTTAAAATCCCTTCTTTTGGAGATCTGCGTTTTATAAAAGATTTCACTGTTTGTGGGGACATGGAGACAGGCAAAGGATGTTGTCTCCATACCTGCTAGGACATTCAAAGGGATGTGGTAGAACCTGATTTCATTTAATGTCCCAGTGTGGTGGCTTCTCTAAAGGGACTAAAGCGTTCTCACACAAGGTAAACTGAGGAGATAATTGGATATTTGAACTTACTGAAAGTGGAGTTTCCCTTCCAGATTGTCAGAATGACTATTTGAAAATAAAGTGCTTTCAGCCGTGTTTGCTTAGGGGCCTTTTTACTTTTATTTATAGCTGTATGAATTTTGTGGCATGGGCTGTGCAGCAGTCCCATCCCATTTCATTCATGGAAACATCCCACAAGTGTTGCAGCCATGGATCTGAACCCATGTGGAGCTCAGCCATGCTGGAAGCCAGGTCTCCTACCTTGCTGGTGCTCTAGCTGGGAAGGTGGTGGATCTCCCTGCCAGCTGGGCTGAGACAGAAGAAACCTCTTGCTATGCCCAGATGCAGAGCTTAAGCACCAAAAGTGAGGAAGAGGTTTAGAGTACAAGCAGCTGTTCAGTTTTGGTGGCTGAATCTATGGGGGGATGTCTAAATCCGCCCAAGACTTGGTACGTGAGCTCTGCAGCAGTTTTTTTCTTATGAACAGAGTTGTCTGCATGTCTTACACTGGCTGGTGCGACCTGACTTCCTGCTGTAGGAGCTGTATCCTTGCACCCTACATCAGCACTTTGAATTTTTCCCACCTAGCTTAACCAGAGCAGTGGTGTGTGTGACCATGCCTTAATCAGTTTAATCACCTGTTCCCTAGTGCAAAAGGAGCTGGGGGGAGGTTGGGTGGGTGGGAGTGTATGGAGGGTATAGAGAAGCCTGTCTTGATTCTCTAGTACAGATCAGGGCCTTTGCAGTCTGAACTCCAAGCATTTTAGCCCTGTCTTCTCTTGGAATCAAATGGTGAGCCAGAAGGTCATCACTGAGCTCTCAGGCACTGAGTGAAAACAGCAGCACACCTTTCCCAAGTGCCACTGCACAACAGCTCCATCAAAGCAGTGAGGTCTGAGGCTTCTGCAAGGGCATAACTTTGGGCTGGGATGAAGTTCACTGGTCTCTTGGCTTGGCTTTGGGACGACAACTCATAGGCAGAGGTCAACCAAACTCCATGAATATCTGCCAGATGTTTCAGGCACCCCTTCAACTAGAAAGATCACGTTTTAATGCGTAGGATGTTTGGCCAGGTCTGAAGTTGGGACAGGCCTCATTTATTTATAGAAAATGTCTAGAATTTGTACCTTTCTATGCAAAGCAGTTATCAAATGCCTTGGTGTCACAACCAGCGGGTCACACAACACTGGCATTTGCTTAATACCTGCAAGGCCATCTTCACCCCTTTGCAACATCAGAAAAATGTACAATAGCTGAGGGATTAGTGTCTCTTCTGGCAGTTACTCCTCTCATTCGTTGCCTTCCCTGAGTGGTGAAATGCAGTTTCAGAGCTTGAGGTTCTGCGCAATCCAGGCCTGGACAGCTGTGACTTTGGTGTAGACACCAGGGAAGTATGGCCTGGCACAGCCATAGCCCCAGCTTGTGATTCCTGCTAGAAACCACTTCCCTGAGGATTCTTTACATGCCAGGGGCCCGCCTGCATCACCCTGCAGAGAGAGGAAGAGGGTACAGTATCAAGCCAGAGGCAGCCCAGCTCCCCCAGCTTTATGTTCTTTCTCTCTAGGACATGGGCATTTGCTGGCCTGCTCCCCACTTCCCCAGGAGCCCATTCCAAGCTAGAGGACTGCTCAGTGGTGTACCTGCATGAACAATGTGAGGTTGGGGTTCTGGAACACGGAAGAGTGTGTTTGGAGGTACAGTAGGATCATGGAATAGGCTTCAAGGTATCCCCATGGTCCTTTGCTTGGCATTACCTCCCTGACCTGTCGTGGGTTGGTGGGGCAAGCAACACGAGGTATATGCAGGATGGACGTGGATAAAGGCAACAGCCATGATGGATGGACAAACAGCTGAGCTAGGGGAGGCAGGGCCCTCCTGAGAGAATATAGTCTGGGGACTTGGCATGAACTTGCTCTGTCCCAGCCGCAGTGTTTGCTACTCTCACTCACTGAACAGCTGTCGACGGTGCCCTGTGGGAAACCAGCACACACCATCCTGCTGCTGATCTGGACAGGGTAGAACTTTTTGCAGGCCTGGTCTCCAATTATGTTCACTGCTGCTTTTTGCAGATGCTTTGACATGAGACCTGAGGAGACAAGTATTGATGTTAACTGGATACAGAGCACGTGAGAAGCAGAAACGTGTAGGAGTGGGGTCTCTGTAGCCTTACTTCTTGGCCAGAGGGAGAGACCTGCTCTGAGAAAGTCAGTCAGGCCTGGTTCCTCCCCAGCAGAGCAAGCACAGAAAGGTCCCTTGGGTGTGTACTTTGTCCAGCACCTGAGCTGACCATTACAAATGGTCCTTGTACTGCAGGAGCAGAGCTGGAGTGGCTGCTGTGGGGATGGGGAGCACAGTGGCTGGCATGTAGGAAGCTTGGGAAGGCTCCAAGAGGGCAGAGGTGTGGCTAAATGGAGTACAGTGCATGGTGGCAGGGGAGGAGATGGTAGTGATACCAGGCCTTGCCCAGCCTGGTGTTCCATGCAGGGTCCAGCCTGGCCTGGGGAGTGCTTGGGACTGGCGTTTAGAGCTGTAGGTGTTGAAGTGTGTAAGGTAGGTGGCCATCATGGATGTGAGGGGGCCCTCTCAACCAGTACCTCCTTCCTTCGTGGAGCCCCAGCCTGTGATGAAGCATCTGGCCCCTTCATGGAAGATGTGAGAATTGTCTGGGAGACATATAGGTCTGATGGTGTTGCTGAACTTGACAGGTACGCTCAGCTCTAGCAGCGCCACATCATAGTCCAGGCTGTAGATGTTGTAAAAAGGGTGCTTGTAGATACGGAATATTTTCTCCATTTTGCCATCGATGCCACTCAGGAAGGGTGTTCCTAGAAAGGCCACCCACATTTTGGGGTCACTGTAACTGCAGAAAGACAGCAAACCTGGCTGTTAGGAGCATGGCCTCACAAGGAGGGCCATTCCTCCTCTTGTGGGGCTGGGATGCACTGTGGCCACACCTTGTGAGGCCAGGGCCCCTGTCTCCAGCACACTGAATATACCCAGGCTTTGCTCCACTCACTCCTCCTCACACTTGCCTGTAGGGGCACATACAGGGAATGTGTGCTTCTCATGGGGCACAGCATCCCAGCCATGGTGCTGGGCCACGAGGGGTGCAAGGGCAGGTGGGCTGATGGGACTGAGGCCAAGAGCCAGCTGGCTTCATTAGCCCATCTCAGACTTACATGTCAAAGCAGTGAGCTGCAGAGAGCAGCCACCGGTCAGCAATGAGGACAGCCCCGCACTTGTGCTCCTTTCGCCGAAGCCACAGACTGACTTGCCAGGGCCATTCCCCTCGAGCTGCGCTGCTGCCACCCACGATCTTGCTGAAGGCCAGAGCAGCTGTTAGGCCACAGTCTGGGACAGAGGAAGAAGCACCATGGTTTTAAATAAACATAAATGAAAGGGGTGTCTGCCTGCCTTCCGTCACCCGTGCCGTGGGACAGCCTTCTGGGGGGGCCTGCACAGGGCAGTTGGATGTGATGAATTCCATTCACCCAGCTGAAGCGAGGCTTGGCAGACAGGGTATGGTTTGTGAAATTGCTATCACAGATCACACCTTCCAGGACTGTTGTATGTGAGGAAGGAACATTTGGATGGACTGGCCGAGCTGTCACACAGCAAGGTATGTGCAGATTGAGGAGCAGTCCCAGGGATGACAAGACTTTTTCTGGGCTGCCATGTTGTGCAGAGTTGTCTTGCCACCTTGTGTTACCAGCCTGACTGGCCAAAAGGCTGGTGTGCTGGAATGGTTTCTAATATTTATAGCAGAGGAAAAGAGGCCACATCTGGCAGAAAATTTGGACCATGCTCATTCAGCTTTATCTTGGTTTAGATTCTGGCAGAATAAGTCGAACCTGGACTACAGTGGGCTGGCCCAGGCCCCCAGTGTCCAGTGTGGGGCCCAAGACAGCCAGTGTGGTGGGTTGTACGGGGGAGTCTGGGTCATGCAGACCATGGCTGGCAGCAGCCACAGGCTGCAGAGCAGGACTCACCGCAGTTGCGCTCGTCAAAGCCGTTGCTGCAGTCCACAACACCATCACATTCAGGATTTTCTTTTCCAATGCACACCTTGCTGGAACATTCAAAGGTGAAGCTGGTACAAGGCACCACTGGAAGGGAATAACCCATGGCCTGCTCAGTACTCTCTGTGGTGGAAGCCTCCTACCAACATGTCAGTACATCTGTCATCAGTTTTACCTGGGGCTTGGGTGGGCTTGGCAGGTTCAGTTGTTCTCAGAGCTTGAGAGTTTTCACTCATGTTTGTGCTCATCTTCGTTCCCAAGGTGGTTCTGCCGGTTAGACTTGCAGCTGTTGTGCTGGGCTGGGTGAGGATGGCTGTGCTGGAAGTTCTAGTGATGGCTGAACTGGAAGGGATGCCTGTGCCAGGACTGGGCAACTGTGAGATGGTGTCCAGGATCCAGTCTGTGACTTCGGTAATTCTGGAGTACACACCAGGTTTCATAGCCTGGGCACAACCAAATCCCCAGCTCACAATGCCAGCTAGGTAAAACACTCCCGGGGTCACCTCACAGGCCAAGGGCCCGCCTGAATCTCCCTGCAGAAGAAGCAAGGCAATAACTGCTCAGTACAGTCTCTCCCAGACAGGTCTACATGGAGCTGCCCCTCAGCCACACCACAAGGACTTAGCTATCCCCAACTCTTCTTTCTTCAGCCTTGGGTCTGTCTGCTATCATGCAGTGTGTGTGCAAGGCATGAATCAGACGCTGAAGCTAAAGGTCACTGGCTCAACCTGGCTGCACAGATATGAGTGGCATTTGTCCTGAGAGTTCATAGTTCCTGTCAGCACCGCTCCACAGCCTCCACCAGCTGCCATTGTCACTGCCGCTGGAGGAGACCTGCTTCATCCAGGATTCATCTGGCCAAACAGAGCAGCGGGATGTTGGTTTAAGTCATTCTCAACTTGGTGGAGCTTTATGTACTTTTCTAAAGCTCCAGGGTAGCGGGCTGGGTTTTTTTTGTGCTAAGGTGAATTGCACAGCTTGGCCACAGCAGCTCAGTAAACATTTCACAAGGATCTGCTGAAGGCAGAGGTAGCCCAGCTTTCTGGAACAATCCAGAGAGTAGAGAAATTCCATACTCTTACCTGGCATGAGTCTACCATCCCCTCCAGGAAGCCAGCACAGATCATTCGGTCAGTGAGGGAGAAGTTGTAGAGGAAGTTGCAGGTGTTCTGGTCTATGATGCCCACAGAGGCTTTCTGCAGGATCTCGGGCGTGGTGACTGCATGAAAAAAACACAGGATTAATGAGTGCAGCAGAGGAAAGTGGGAACTAATGGATTTTAGACTGACAACGCAAATTTTGGCAAAACAGGCTCTAATCCCGCATGAGAATTGAGTCCTACATGACCTATTTTCTCAGCAGCCCTGAACTTCCTGGCTCACCCCAGGGTGCAGTTCTCTCTCTGTGCTAAGGATCCTGCACCCAGCTGTGTCCTGTGGTCCTGACAGCTTGTGGGTTCCTGGTCAGCTGGGCTTCTTTGGTAGCGTATGTGCCACTCAGGTTTTCTCCCTACAGTGGGATCTTTGCTTTTTCCAGTTGCTTGGAACATCTCTGTGACTGAGTGCGGCTTCTGTGGCTGACATACCATCCTGCCAGAGCTGCAGCAGGCTCTGAGCCAGTGTCTGACTCTTGCTTACCATGGTAGAGCTACTGAGAGGAGTCCAGCAGGTTTCCCCTGGTTCCCACCAAGCTGCTCTCTCAATTTTCATGTTTGCTGGTGACTCCTAAATAACTGTGGTTTAAGGGCTATGTGTGCCTTTATTCTTGCTTATTCTTGTGTTTCTGTCAGTTCCTGACTGTCCCCGTCACTGTCCCATCCCGTGTGCTCGCAGGACTGTGGGTCACAGTGGCACAGCTTTGCTGCTCAGGGTGTCACTGCTCCAAGGCAAATCAGCATCACTGCTTACCATTCCCTTCCTGGAGGTCTCCCCACCCAGAAATGAGGCACTTCTTGCCAACAGGAAACTTCTCCACAGCAAGTGGGAGGCACACAGGCTGGATGTATTTGTTGAAGACAAGAGGTCTTGCCAGCTCGAGTACAGCCACATCGAAGTCCAGAATCATGGGGCTGAAGAGGGGATGTAGGATCACTCTTGTTACATTGACTTTCACTGTATTCTCATCTGTTCCATTTAGTGATGTTGTTCCCATGTAAGCTTCGATCTCTTCTGGATTTGTCCTGCAAACACGTAATTCTAAACATGCATGCTCACACACAGATGACTGCAGACAGTTTTACATGATCACCACACAGCAGTGCAGCCCTGCTAAGTCAGGCCCAAAGAACTATTTCCAGCAGTGGCAGCTGTTGGATATCTCCTGAAGTGCAAGTACAAATGTAGTAATAATCCTCTCCTCACTTCCTGAAATTTATGATTACAGGAGTGTTCTGGTACATGGGCTATGTCTCTGTATTCAGCAGGTCTTGATGGATTTGGGGGTTTTATTTGGATTTTTCTAAAGTTGTGTTTTATTATTTTTTTTAATCCTATGTGAATTTTAAATATTCAGTTTAATGACATTTATTAAGAACTGCTTCCTTTCGGTTGTTTTCCACCTGCTCTTGGTGCTTACTTGGTATCTTAAAAAAAAGAGTCAAAAGACGTGGGAGAAGCTGCTTCCCTAATTGTACCCTTCATCACTGTACAGTCCCATCACACTTTCCCTTCCCACCAGTTGTTTTTTTCCCAGGTCTAGTCTGCTCTATTGTGTCTTGCTTGTTATGCTGCTGTTCCACACCCAGCTCATCCCTAAGCCTTGTGTTCACCTTCACCCAGTGTTACTCTAGCCCTGTTTGGTGGCTGGTGTGCTGTGGATTACCACCAACATCCTGGTCGTCTCCCTTGTTTTTCTAACTGCTGCTGCGTTCCTGTGCTCTTTAAGTGCCCCTGCCCACAGGATTGCTGCTCTCAGGGCAGTCAGTATCTGCATGTTTCTGACCACTTGTTCTGAATGGCAACATTCAGATGGAGATGGATGGAGATGCTGATGGAGACCCATCCTTGTCCACAAACAGACAGCACTGCTGGTTTTGCTGTGCGCCTCATTTCACACTTGTCTACCTTACATTTTACTCACTACTTTATTGCCCATCTGTTTAATGCATGAGGTTGTCTTAAATCCTTCTTAGTTAGTCCCCCACCCTTTCTGCCTTCAGGAATTTATTCTTGACAAACGTTATTCTCTTGCTACTCATTTCTTTATCAAGGCTACTTATAAATCTAGGCTTGGGCTCTTGCAGAACAGAACTCTGCAGGATTGAACACACCATTTTCCCTTTAGCAGCTGACCATGTGTCTCTATTTTGTATATTACAGACAATTTTTAAGGTTAAATTTATTAAAGAAACTCTCGCAGCATCTGTGCTTTTCCACCCCTCTTAGATATGTTGTCCTTGCTCCCTGCCCAAGCTGGGGTAACACCTCTCTGCATCATTCTAACCTCCCCACAAAACCCTTTTTACAGTGAATCTGTAGTTATAGCAAAAACTCATGTCCAATATGTGTTCTTGTTGTGTGGCTCCAGTGCCATGCTGTGGTTTTGGCAGCACAGCTCTGTGGTGAAGGGCAGGGGTGGGCTCTTACTCATTGAAGCAGTGAGCTGCCGACAGCAGCCAGCGGTCCCCAATGATGGTGGCTCCACAGAAGTGCCTCGAGTCGTCTCTTAGGCTGACTTGCCAGGGGATCTCTCCTCTGGAAGCATCTGTTCCTCCCACAATCTTGCTGGGTTTAGAGAAACCAGGTCGTCCTCCACACTCTGAACAAAGTCAAAGCATGACCTGTGAGTACTCCAAGCAGAAGACAAGCAAGGAGAGACTTTTGCTCTCTCTAACCAGCAGGGACAGGTCAGGGCTGAAGCGCGAGGATCTACCCCAGCCCTGTCTGCTGATCATGGCAGGGCCTGATGGTGTCTGTTTACACCTGGGCTTTCACACTAACTGCATTTTGCTCTTGGCAAATCCCCAATCCTGGGCCTTTCTCAAAGGCAGAGTAATCAGCAGCTCTGTGCCTCTTAGCCTTGCAATTACAGATAAAAACTTAATCCTAAATGTAGAAAAATACCTTATATCTACATCTCCCTGCAGAGCTGCTGGGGGCTCTTGGAGGTCCCTACAGGTCATCCTACAGACACCTGTCCTTCCCTTCAGCGAGAAGATCCGTGTCTGCTGTGAAGGTGGAGCCACCAACTTTGAGCTGTGGTGAGATCCATAGGTGGCAAACAAAAGTGAGTGATCAATGGGTTAAATACTGTCAGACACTGCTGGGCCTTAGTGCCCTGTCCTGGACCTGCTGGAGCAGACGAGTCACTCAGGCAAGATTACACAGTTAGTTATATAAGCAAAAGAACTGCATGGAACTGCACAGGTACTGAGTGGCTTTGCCAGGCTGCTCTGGTCTGAGCTGGGACAGCCAGATAGTGTCACATGTGCCTTGGTCTTTAAGTACTTAGGCAAGGGTTGTGGGGCTCACCCTACAGAAAGTCAGCTCAACAAAAGAGTGAACCTGGCATTTGGACTTGTATCTGCCACTCTTTCTGCCAAGGTGCACCCCCCATGGGTGCTCATACCTTGTGGTCTCACTGCAGTCACTGGCCTGCTGGCAGCTGGGGCTGCTGAGGTGGGGGAGGTTCCTCTGGTGGTGTTGAGCTCTTCAGCACTGACCATGTTACTGTTGGTACTGGAGTGTACTGGAGGGACAGTATGGGCTGTGGACGTGGGGAAGGCAGAAATAGCATCCAAGATCCAGTCTCTGAGTTTGGTAACACGTGTGTAAACCCCAGGCCGCTTGGCTTCAGCACATCCAATGCCCCAGCTCACGATTCCCGCCAGGAAAAACCTGCCAGATGGTTCTTGGCAAACCAAGGGCCCACCAGAGTCTCCCTGCAAGAGGAGGCAGATGGTAAGCTCTCCCTGGGGATGCACTGAGCTCCCTGGCCACCTTCAGCATCCCTCTGAGAGCTGGGGTCTCTCTGTCCCTGTGTATCTCAGCTCACTTCATATTTGCTCCAACCTAGTGATGACTGGAGCACCTCCTGTGCTGGCCTTTGGCTGCTCCTCCATGTGGGCATGCTGTCCTTCTAGTAAGTAGTAGCCTTGTGCCATTGATATGCCAGAAGAGCACAAGGACATTCTCTATAAAATATAGGGTTTAACATTTCTACTGCTTTAATCAATTAATCAATTTAATTAATTTCGTTAAATTGTTGCTCTTAAAGGTTAAGCCCAGCAGCCCCTACACAGCCAGATGATGGGTGTTCATTGCCTGATACATAACCCAGGGTGACCATGCTAATCTCTGCATCAGGTTTTCTTGATGGTTCCCTGGTCAATTCTTTGTTATTGTGGGGCCCTGAGAGTGTCACTGATGGACATGTGGTGTCTGTGAAGCTGGCAGTGCCTTTTGGGGGTAATACTGCCCTAGATCAATAATGAATAACCAGATGGGTCATGTTGCTCATCTGTCCTTGGATCTTCCACTGTTGGCCCCTTCTCTGGTGTTGTATTGAGTACAGAAATACGAGATACTACCACCAGAGCAGTGCAGTTTTGCTCAGCTGGTGGCTGTGGGTTTGAATAGCCCTGCCAAGCCACGTCTTGAAGTGTCCCTTGATACATACTGAGAAGAAAAGACTCATGTAGGGAGCTGTGCCAGCTTCCCTGGACAAAGCTTACCTGGCAGGAGTCAACCTTCCCCTCCAGGTAGCCAGCACACATCATCCTGTCTGTGAGGACATGGCTGTAGAGGCTGGAGCACAGGTTCTGGTCCAGCAGCTCCACTGTTGCTTTCTGCAGGAACTCGGGTTTCACCACTGAATGAGAAAGACGTGACTGTGAGCTCAGCTCAGGGACCCCTGCACGGGACCAGCAGCCCCAGGTACAGCCATCACAGCTGGCCTGAGTTCCCTTCCCTGGGGTCTCCTGCCCCACTCACACCCCACCATGTCTCCTCCGCTCCCTGCCCTGCTTTGCTTACAGAAATCCTCCTTGAGGTAGCCCCAGCCAGAGATAAGGCACTTCTTGCTGGTTGGGAAGTGATGGCCTGAGTCTGGCAGGCACACGGGCTGGATGTACTTAGTGAAGGTCACAGGTCTCTTCAGCTCCAGCACAGCTACATCATAGTCAGCTGTGTCGGCATTGTAGGAGGGGTGTGGGATGATCTGTGCAATGTCCATTTTCACTGCACCGCTGTCGGAGCCTCTGAGGGAGGTGGTCCCTGTGTAAGCTGCCCACATGGCTGGGTCCTGAAACCTCGAGGAGAGACAGCAGGGACTGTGTGAGCCTACAGCCACAGCATTGTCCTGCAAACCCAAGCTGCATCCTGCCATCCACTCTGGGAGTGATGGAAACTCCCCACAGTCCCCGTGAGGGCAACCAGGCATGATGGGACAGTGCGGTCCAGAGACGGCAGCTTTTGAAAAGGAGATGAGAGAGGAAGATGGCATGAGAACTTACTCAGTAAAGCAATGAGCAGCAGACACCAGCCACTTCTCTGTGAGGATTGCAGCACCACAGAAGTGCTCGTTGTTCTCTCGCAGGCTGACTTGCCATGGGAACTCCCCTCTGGACGCCTCTGAACCTCCAACTATCCTGCTGGCAGTCTGCATGGCAGGGCGGCTCCCACAGTCTGGAAGGGAGGAGAGAGCCAGTGCATCAGGATCCTGCCGCTGTGTCCCAGCAACATGGACTCGGGGGCAAGTGGGAGAAGCTGCTTCAGCTTCATGCATGCTCCCAGCACATGCTCAAACAACAGGACAGTGCCTGGGATGTCACAGGGCAGGCTTGGAAAGAGCACTGCGAAGCACTGGCCCATCACAGTGTCCTCCCTGAAATTCTGGGGAGAAGCATCTTGACTAGTTTGACAATCTCAGCCACTGCCTCACGATACTCTCCCAACAACTCATGGGTGCTGTCCATCATGTGGCTCTTGTCCATCATGCCAGGCCACCAGGAAGGTGGGCCTTATCACAGTTGGTGGTGGGACCAAGGTGTTTCTCAGGGCCCAGCTCCCCTCATCCTCACAACATAGGCATTTATCTGGACTCCCTTCAGTGCCTGGAAGCCAGTGGTGTTACACCTATCACAGTGCACTGTGGCCTGTCCCCTACTGTCCAGGAGAGCTGCTGCGATAGACTCACCAGCCCCTTCCCCCAGAGGTATCAGCACACCCCGTCTGCCTGTCATGGGTCTGGGTTTGCAGCAAAGTGACTGTTTCCAGGGCAGCTGCCTGGGGACAGCAAGGCTGGAGTCATTTGTGTCTTCTGCAGCCCACCCAGCAACTCTGCCCTGGCTTCCCCAGGGGCAGCCACCACGGGGCAGTGTCCTTGTCGCTCTGCTCCCTGGCAGGGCCACAGTCCCTCCAGGATGGCGCCGCGAGCAGAGCTGCAGCTCTTGTTGAGCCACCAGGTTACAAACAAGGTATCTGCATCCAGGCCGCTGGTGAGGAGGAGGAGGCTACAGAGTGCAGGTTGCTCTTCCTGCTGCCTAGCTCTTACCTGACTTCAGTCCAGATCTGTGGGGAGAAACCTTGCTGGGTCCTGTGACAAAGCAGAAGGAATTGGGATCAGAAAGAGCAGCCCAGGCAGGAGCTCTGGGGACTGTGCTGTTCCCAGACTGTGGCTGCTGCAGGCTTTGCTGCATCATCATCTCCTGCCTTTCCCTGCCCCATGGCCAGTGTGAGCTCCTGGCCTGGGTCCCTGCTGGGGAACTCTGCTCAGCCACAGAATAGGAGAGGAGCAGCCACCTCTGTGGGCTTTGGGTGATTCCAGGTACAGGGATAAATTCCCAAAAGCAGTGAGCTGAGCTGCCTCCTAGCAGCAGACTCCAGGTCTGAACCTATGCAGGACTGTTGCCTAAAGCCAAGGGGAGTCTGTGCACCCTCCATCTGGGCTGCACAAGGCTCACGAAGATCCAGGGATCCTGCCCATTGTGGCAGAGGGTGCAGAGGGAGCTGCAGAGGAAGCCACACATTCATGTTTCACAGGCACATGTTTTTTTAAATCTGCTGGACCTGAAGTCCTACAGTCACATGCAACTCCACAGTCACTGAAGGAAAGGAGAATTTCTTGTCAGGTGGTTTTAGAGAGTAATTCAAATATGAGAAATATCTACCTAAGCCGTAATTATTGCCACAACTCTGAGGACTGCCTAAGGACTGCTGTGCACTTGCAGGTACAGACAACTCAGCAATTAGCTTCCTAGAGCTTGATCCCCTGTCCCTTAGGCTGGTTCTAGGTGCTGCAAGAAAAGCCAAAGAAACTGCAACTTATACTTTATAGTTGCTGTGAGCCCCTCAAGCTGCTCTTGCAGGGCAGAGCAGCAGGACAGCATTAGTGCTGGAGAGGTATTTGGGTACCCCACAAATATTTGTTGAGCAGCAGGCAAGATCTAGGCTGGTCTCTGCTGCTCGATAGTGGAGCTGGGAGCCAGGCAGAGCATTTCATTGTTTTGCTGGGTGCCTGGCAGCACCTCCATTTCTGGCATTGCTGCTGGGCATGAAGCCTTGACTGGATATCCAGAGCTGACGCCCTGCAACAGTTTGGCTCTCTTGAGACACAGATGATGGCTTTGCTGTGTGACCTTGGGTGGCACCAGCCCCAGCACATGGCACCCTGCTCTGCCTGCCTGGCAGTGGTGGGAGAGCCGTACCTGTAAGAGAAGCTGAGGAGATGGTCCCATAGGCAGCCAGAGACAGACCCTGCCTGTGCAGGGCAGCTGCCAGCCCGTGCCTGAGAGCTTCCTCCTCCAAGGTAGAGCTCAGGGGCTGGGAATCCTGGGGGGCGAAGAAGAGGCGGAAATGGACTATCACGCTTGAGTTTCCGTTCCTGCTGGGAGACAGAATTAATGGGGACATTGGCTCCACGATCAGTACAGGCTCCTGAGCTTGATGCCTGCAGGGAACTGAAGGGAAATAAAACTGACTCTTAATAATGTGATTCTTAGTAATTTAAGGTTTTTCTGGAGATGTTCTCTGGGTTGAAATGGTCATTTGCAGTTTTTTTTTACCTTTGGCCCAAAGCTGTGGTTGAACAAGCTGTTTCCCTCTGTCTTTCTTGACTGTGTTTCCAGATGAAAGAATCCAGAACACTATTGCAATCCCACAAGAAAATCCAGCCTTGATCAAAAACCAGTTTCTCTTTGTACTAGTTTTGAACAACAGCACAGGTGTGAGGTCATCTTCTTGGTAAGGCTCATTAGAATGCCCTGAAACATGAGCTGCGGAGTCTGCAGGGACAGCTCCCTACACTCACCTATAGCCCAGGATATTGCAACCGGTGCAACTCCAGTCCAGCTGGGAGTCCTGGAGACTGGACAGAAACTGCAAAGCAAAGAGTGATGGTCACACACTTACTGCACAGAAGACCCCAGGGAGGTGGGACTAGGTTATCCCTGGGATTCTGCAGGGAGCTGGGAGCTGTTGAAGCATCTTCTTTTGCCTCTGCAAGCAGCAGAAGCAGCCATGTCCAGCTCATGTCTAACCCTCTTCCCACCCTGGCTCAGGCCATGAGGCAGTACATCCCTTTTTGATGCCTTCCTACCTCTTTTGCCAGGAGCAGGCGTGAGCACACATTTCCCACACCACAAATGCCTTCAGGGCCCCAACAGGGCCTCCCAAAGTGTGGCTCAGTCCCACAGTGTACCCTGCTGATGTTTAAGAAGTCCTTGGCATCCAGATTCTGCTGAATGAGGACAGTCAAGCTGGGCCTTCATGAACCACCACAGTATTTCCCAAGTATTTTCTTGGAAAGCCCAGATCAACTCACCAGCCTCTCAAGAGCAGGTGTCAGCACCCTGTAGTAGTCTGAGTTCTCCATCTTTAAGCTGCTGTTGAATATGATTCCTTGCAGCTCCACTGTGTGCTCAAAGCTGGTCTCTCCCATGGGATGGCAGGCTGCCAGAGAGGGACAGTGTCTGTCAGAGGCCGCTTTCCTCACTGCTTCGGAACAAGCTCTATTCCCTTCTCTGGACATGTTACAGCCCCTCAATGTCTTTCTTGTCATGAGGGACCAAAAACTGAACCCAGGATCTGAGGTGAGGTCTCAGCAGTGCCCAGCACAGGGGGACTGTCATGGCCCTAGTGCTGCTGGACACATTGTGGCTGGTACAGGCCAGGTGCCATTGGCCTTCTTGGCCACCTGGGCACACCTGGGTTCATGTTCATCCACTGTCAACCAGCACCCCCAGGCCCTTCTCCACCAGGCAGTTTTCTGGCAGGACCTGGCACTTTGCCTTTTTGACCCTCACACCACTGGCCTTGGCCCACTGATCCAGCCTGTCCAGTTGTCTCTCTGGAGCCTTCCTGTCCTCCAGCAAATCAACACTCCCATCCAGCTTGGTGTCATCTGTGAACTGACTGAGGGTGCCCTCGATCCCCTCATCAAGATCATCGATAAAGATATTAAACAGGGCTGGCCCCAAAGTGGCTCTGGAGAACACCACTGGTCACCAGTCCCCAGCTGGATGTAACTCCAGTCACCACCAGCCAGCCAGTTTTTACCCATCAAAGAGTGCACCTGACCAAGCCACGAGCAGCCAGTTTCTCCAGGACAACGTGGTGGGAAACAGTGCAAAAGGCTTTACTGAAGTTGGGGTACACTATATCCACAGCCTTTCCCTCATCTACTACGTCACCTTGTCATAGAAGGAGATCAGGTTGGTCCAGCAGGAGAGCAATAGAGCACACGTGTCATGAGACACTGAAGTGCTCCAAAGTCACATATTGAGAACATGAGTTGACTGCAGCCCTTGTTTGTGTGTGTACATGCAGGAACCTGACCGCATTTTGTCTTCAGCAGGAGGATTTTGAGGATTATTCCCATGAGCAGTGCAGACCATTTCTCTTCTGGAGCTGATAAACTGAAAGAATGTACCCAGCTACACACTCACCCAGCAGGATCCCCAGGCAGAGAGCTGTGGCACTGCCAGCCACGGTGGCAGCAGCAGTAACCTTCCAACAGCAGGCTCTCAGTCTCCTTTTCTGAGTGCCTTGTCCTGGCACTTGTCCGGGCTTTATCTGGTCCATGCTTTTTAAGCAGCTCTACAGATGGGCTCTGTGATTGAAAAGAAAAAGAGGAAAAGGATAAGACTGGGATGAAATGTGTTGTGCTGGCCGTGGTTATCCCAGGAGCTTCAAACATCGCCAGGAGAAGTGAAAGGATGGATACACTGAGTCCACTGAATGTGCCTCAGGCTGCACTGGATGCACTGAAGATGCCCAGATGGGATATGGTGCTCCAAATGGGATCTCAAAAATGCCAAAACCAGAGCAGTTATCTTGCTTTTTCTTGGTCTGCAGTCTTGCTAGTACAAGCCCGCCTGCGGCTGGCCTTTATTTGCACGTCATCAACAATTGGGTATCAGTAGGAATGAAATAGCCTGGGATATCCATTGTGATTCCATCAGTCATTCAGACACACTAGTTTTTGCAACAAGCCTGCTGAGACAAGGAGAGGCACCACAAGGAGTGGCCCTAAAATGTATTAAATAACTGGATTAACATTTCTTCCTCATAGGCACATAACCCTTCCCCTCAGGATAAAGCAGGATAAAGGCTGTCTCAGACAATTTGTTTTGTCAGACTGGAAATCCACAGAAGTCTGACCTTGGCCAAAGGTCCAGAGTTACTCAACTTCAGAGTGAGTTCTTTGAGGACTCAATCTCTAGCTGCTGGGAAACTTCAGATTTACAGGTGACACCAGAAGGGTCTTAACAAGGCACAATCACCTCTTAAACTTACTCTGCCTTGATGCTGACAGCATCAAGAGCATAAAACCCACTCAGCTCTGCCGTCCTCAGTTGCAAAGCGTGTCCTGCCAAGGGCCATCTCCTCCCCTGGTCACTTCCCACTCATCAGAAGGTGCTGTGAGAGGTTGGGCTGCCACAGCAAGCAATTCACTACTGCTGTAAATCAGGCTGTGACTTCGGGGAAGCTGCAGAGGAGCAGCCTTTTCTAATGTAAATGCATCCAGCAATGAAAGGAAGAGGGGAAGAAAGGGACCCAGGACACGGAGCAGCAGCTCCCTGTTTCAGAAGAGCTTTTCAGTGTTTTCCAAGAGGCGTCAGCAGCTCTTTAAACTGAAGATAAGAGATTTTAAAAGGTCATTTCTTTGTAAGGCAACAAACAGAGGGAAAGGGGAGAGGAAGGGAGAGCCTGTTCAAGATCCCTCTTTTTTTCTAGCAGATCTCCAAATATTGTTTTTCAGCTGTCACTGAGCCTGGCACAGATAGGCACTGTGGCCTCTGGGTTCCGCTGACAATATCTCCATTTGACAATTCAGCTCTGGTAGGGAACATTTTTCTGATCGTTCTTGTGACCTGAATACATACAGATGAGGGATCCCTCCTCCACTCTTTCAGTAGGTTTTAGAGCCACTGTCTCTCTTGTAGTGTGCTGAATGTGGGACCTCAGAAATCTAGTCCAGGTCTGCTGATCAGTGCAACAGTGGTCAATGGACCTCCAAGGCAGGACCAACTGCATCTGAGAGAAAAATTGACACCACAGACAAAATGGGCTCTGGCTGGGTGGTTTTTTTGACAGTACAATCTTGGCTGCATACACAAGTCATATTACAAATACAATTGCTTGGAACCCTAGAAAGAAGTTTATATTAGTAATTGCAGAGGCATTTTAACTGGAAAAAATAAGAGTATTTAGAGAGCCTTTTACTTCCCAAAACAGTCAAAATATATCTTTGCTCTCCCTTTTAACACAAGGACAGTTTATTTTCTTTTGTTGTGAGTGGTGTGAGTTAAAAAAAAATTAAAAGGACTTGTAAATGTAAAGCCTATTTTGCAAACTCAAAATAGATATTATAATTTTTTTACTGAAAATAATAAGGACTAATCTATAAATACATAATGGAGATCTGTAGCAAGGAGCTATACACAGGGAAAAACATTGTGGCATAAAATCAGATAAGCAAAAAGTAAATTTTTTCGGTGGGGAAGAAATTAGGCAAGTAATAACAGTTAGAGGAGCACGAGTTTCCAGTAGGAATGTTGAGAAGAAAAACTATTTTTTGTCAGCTTATAAATTGATTATAAAATATGATGCCCCTGACAGCAGGGGGTGGGAAACTCTGACCTAAAAGAGTCCTCTTTGTCCTGTCTCAGTCTTTTCACTGCTCCATTTTAGAAGAGAAGGCACATTTGATGTGCTGCAGAGAGTCAGCAAGAGCTGTTCTGTGACCGTCACCATCTCCGGTCAGCCCCGAGGATCTGCTGCGGTGCTGGCACGGGGCAGCCCTGGCTTTTTTTTCTCTGTAGGAGTCTGGACTTTGCTCTAGGGCAGCCTTGAATCATTCCACAGGATTTCCTTGGAAGATATATTTTATTTCTCAGCTGGTTCAGATAGGTAAATTATAAAATATTAAGTAATATTGTAAAAATATTCATTTATCCAATTAGCCAAACTGTCACTAACACCCACTCTTCTCGTCAAAGAGCACAAGTAGCACATGTGTGTGAGAGCATTGCACGTGCAGAGTGTTGAGGGCACATCACATGCAGGAGCAACAAGGGGACAAGGCAGGGCCACATCAGGGGCACTGGTTGCCTGTCCATGCGCTGGGCACAGATCCAGCCTCACCGTGGGAGGTGTTTCTGTTTCACTCAGGTGACCCCAGGCCATGCACACCTGTAGGACTGGCCCAGAGCACAGTTCACCTGTTCAGCACAAATTGTGCTGGTTCCCGTTTTCAGGCAGAAACTGGCTTCTTGCAAAATGCAACAGATCCCGGGGCTGAAGCACCACAGTCACGTCCCAGCGCCATGCCCAGCAAAAGGGCTGGTTTTCTTCATTTACCTCCCCATTCCTCAGCCTCTTCCCTTCCACTACTTTGTACTTTCCATCCTTCAGTTCACTGTGTCTTCCCCTTCATGCCTTCACCTCCTGAGTCTTTTCCTTCTGCCTTCCCAGCCCTCTCCGGCCCTCAGTCTCTCTCCCTTTGGAGAGACACTCCTGTCTCACACTGCACTGCCCCAGGCTCCCTCCAGCTTCTCCCATTCCCAGTCTGTCAGCCCCTACCAGCACCCTTGACCACAGGGACATGAGCTGAGCCCCCTCTCTGAACTGTTGGCCAGAGGAAAGACACGCAGGAAAGAAACAGAGGTAACCGTGTCTTCGAAAGTCAACCTCATTTACAGATAACGAATACAAGGAAACCCCAATGTCCCCTGATGGCGAGTTTGGGCTGCTCTGGGGTCTCTGTGCTTCATTTCTGTATTCCAGCACACTGGGATGATTTTCCCCCAAACTGTGATTATAGAGGGCAGCAAATATGCTGCAACCATTTGAATAACCAAGTGTTAATAAAAGCATTTGCTTTATCCCATGATGGGGTAATGTGGCTCCTAGCACAGCAATACTGTGTCTGCTGAGCCTTCAGGCACAAGGGTTGTAAAACTGCCTCATGGTCTAAGGTCCCGCCTGTAAGTCCCCACCCAGACAGAGCCTTTGCAAAATGTGGCATAGATATGAAAAATATGCAACTTGCTCGAGGCAGACCACAAGCCCAGCAGCAGATCTACCTGCAGCCTCAGCAAGTAACAAGCCTGTGGCCAAAGGCAAGTGAAGGACTACTGATTTTATCACCAAGATAAGACTTGTGGCACTTCAGAGGAGGAATACAGTAGACTATTTCTCCAGAAGGAGGTAGCCCAAAATGAGTAAGTGGACTCCAGTGTGCCTCATTTGGTGGGTTCACCATTCAAAATCTCAGGTGCCAGGAAACAAACCACGTCTGTGTCACCAAACCATGAGCTTGAGCAGGAGAGAGAAGATGGTCATTTGCTGTATGTGAAAGCAGAAGCATGACCAGAGGAGGTGAGAGATGTGGGTGTGAAAACAGGTCTGCTGGCAGAGCATGGTGGTGGGAACAGCCAGTCCCAAATATCTCAGTTAAAATAGGGTCAAACCTTGTGAGTTTTTCCTTAGAGCTGGGAATTGTATAGAAATGGGGCTCACTTGTGGCACCACCTACTGAGAGAAGGTAGAATACTTTCCTAGGGGAGTGGATTTATAACTGGTGGTATCTGCTGGGTGGTGGTGCAGTGCAAGGACATGTCAGTCTGGAGAGGCCAAGAACCATGTGCCAGTTCTCCCTTATGGCTCAGGGGGTAGCTCAGAGCCACTCTGTGAGTGGGGCTCCAGAGAAAGGAGTGTTGGAATTTATTCCCACACTTGTTTCCTGGTGAGCCTGTATGTCTTCCCTTAAACCTTCTGATGAGATGATGCTATGCCATTAAAAAAAGCGCCGAACAGATACAGGACAGAGCTCTCAGCATCTCAGCATCAAAGGCAAACCACCCCCATGACCAGCAGACACAGGTTTGGCTAACATGGCCTCTTTGTTTCATGTGACATGAATGTCACTGGCCACCACAACCACCCAACACTGTAAGTCTTTAATCCTTTTGCTTTAACCCATCTCCAGCTTCTGCAATGGACACGTAGAACTGTGCATGGCCTCACCTCTGTAGGGTAACATTTACAGGAGGTTGTGCTGCATTTGAAAGACTACACCCTCCTTTCAAGCAGAAAGAAACACTGTCACCTAAGAAGCTGCAGACTCTCGACTGAGGACAGCTCTTATTTTTCAGGTGAGTGAAGAGCCCCCAGATCATGCGTGGCCCACAAGCGAGCAAATCTGAAATTCCCTACTCACCTGCTGCCCTCTTCTTGGAGGTGCCTCTGGTTCAGCTCTAGTCCTGCTCTCAGCAAGCCCAGTGACACTATGCTGGCCTTGTTTATTGTCCCTCTTGGTCTGCAAACGTCTCTCAATTTACAAGTAAGAAGATCCTCTTCCTGCCTGCCAGCTCAGCAGTCTCAGCTGGGGCATGACAGACAGGCTGAGCTCCCCGGTGCTCGTATTATCACTGGTAACAAAGGCTCTAACATCACTTCCACCTTGGAGACACTCAGCCCTGAGCTCTCCCTTTGGTAACAGAGTACTGGGCGGATTTGTGCCTGCAATCACTTCTTAAACTTTTAGCCATGGATTACACAATAAAATGAAGGCAGCTCTCCTGTCCCCTGAATGGGATTGAAACCTCAGCACAGATAGTAAATCCTGAATACACATGGGGAGTATCCAGTAAGTCAGGAAGCCTATGTTTGTCTGGTTACTTTTCACAAGAGGAGAACTATATAATTTGATACTTTTCAGCTCATGAATGGCCAGGAAAAACTCACATGCTTAACTCATGGCATTTGCTTCAGTGACATCCACTCGCCTCCCTTGGACACTGCGTCAGGCCCAGTGCAAAGGCTGTGGAAGAACTCTTGGTCCCGCTGAAGTCAGTGGCCATACTGGGACCAGAGGTTCTTCAAGGAACAGGGGCTAAACTCGATGTCTTCATTTTGCAGATAGGCACATTTTATTCTTTCTTACCAGCTGATGGACATTAGAAGCAATGTGTAAGTTACATTTCTACCTCACTTCAGCTGTTATTACAGGTTGACACGTAGGCATCAGTGTTCATGGGCACAAAACCCCTATGCTATCCTGAAACCAGTCATCTGCAATGCATGTTCCCTCAAAGGGAGAGACCACATAGAGAAACCAGCCAGTGATGAAAGGTATCAGTCAAGCAGTGACGTCACAGCACCTGAGCCCATGGGATATTTGTCTCTAACTTCAGAGGCTGCAGAATGAAACTCTAAATGTGTCAATACACAATAGTGTCACCTGCTAAACTCCAGTGCTGAGGCTGTGTGACCATGTACAGCTTTGGCCCAGCCCCCTGAGACCATTCCCAAGCAGAGGCCGCAGGGTGCTGGCCCACAGGGACAGCCAAAGTCCTGCACTGGCCTGTGCTGCCTTGCTTGGCACCTCACCCACAGCGACCTCCCTTGAGCAGGATAACAGGGGGCTGTGCTGGAGCTCCTTGCAGACCAGCGGGTGCAAAGCAGCAGGACTCTCAGGCCCTTTCCTTCAACCGTGGGAACAAAGCACCATCCAGCTGCAGAATCATTTATTTGAACTCAAATGACGGTGCTATTCCCAGCCCATGGAGGTTGCTGTAACAGTTGTCCCATTCCAAGGTTGAAGCTGTTCTCGCTGCCACAGCTCTTTCACTCGTGTATTTCCTACAGTGATAATGTTGCTTATTTCAGCATTTAGCATTACTGCTAAAGCTTTTTGTTTCCCATAAGCTACCCTGAACTTTCTTTCTAGAATATTTCATAATTTGTTATAGCTTTTAAAGAATACAGATCATTCTCTGCATTTGGTTTCCAAAGTGTTAAAGAAACTAAGATGTTTCTCCTCAAACAAGTACTTTCAGAGAAGAGGGTCTAGAGGTCACGTTCCACTAAGGTTCATCCATTAGGTCTCACACATGTTTGCTGATTAACAGACAAAAGATAAAATGTCCTACAGAAATACACAGCTGGCAGAAGGGTTCGGCTTCCAAAGACATTCAATTGGGAGCCCATTTTTGTGGACAGTGGGTTCCCTTGGTCCCAGGAGCAGAAAAAATCCCCTCCACTCATTTATGCAAAATGGTTCCAGCCTCCCCTGAATCACGTTAGAGTTATATGGAAAAGCACTTCAGCATCACATAAGAAAAACTACTTAGCCATAAGCAAGTAGGCTTATGTGCTAAGGAAGCACAGCAGTTGTTTCTCTCTTACTTTCAATAAAAGGTGAGCTT
The DNA here is from genome assembly GCA_035584735.1 of Pseudotriccus pelzelni. Classification (NCBI taxonomy): domain Eukaryota; kingdom Metazoa; phylum Chordata; class Aves; order Passeriformes; family Tyrannidae; genus Pseudotriccus; species Pseudotriccus pelzelni. The sequence continues at coordinate 4,706,094 of JAWMRA010000079.1, read as the reverse complement.
AGCTGTTTTCCCCACAGGCAATTAATTCACAAACAAGCTGTTTCCTCAGAATCAGCAGAGCAAGAGGGATTTCCCCAAGCATGGGGGGAAATCCAGAAGGTAGAAGTTTCAAACTCCCGCTTGTCTGGAAATCTGCAGGTGCAGGCAGCAAACCTGCTTGACCCTGAGGGAGAAGCAAGGAGGAGAAGAACAAGAAGGAATAGGAGGAGGAGGAGGAGGGCTGTCCGAGCCCCAGTCCCCGGGCAGGACGGATCGCGGTGGGTGCGGTGGGACCGCGGGGCGAGGAGGACCCACGAGTGTCGGGGAAGGTGCAGGTTTTTCTGTTTCCATCCGAGCCAAGAGAGCCCAGCACCTTGAAGAAAATGAAAAGAGCCCCTAAGAAGGAGCAGGGACTCACCTGCTTTGCTTTTCCCGTTGCCGCCAGGTGCTTTTCCCGGCAGCTTCTCCCCGAGCTCTCCCGCCCGGGGAGCCGGAGGGGGCGGTGGGAGGCACGGGGGGAGTTCGCGGCGGGGCTTAAAGGCACAGGCTGAGGAGCAGGAACGGTTCGCCCTGAAGAGCTGGTTTGTTGCTTCACCGAACTTTGGGTTTCAGCAGTGCCCCCCGCTCTCCAGCTGCCTGCGCTGGCAACTGAGCAGCGATGCCCCAGCTCCTGCCCCTCCCCAGCCACGGGACCTTCCTGCAGTTCGCTGTGCAACTCCCATCCCCTCAGCAGCAACACCTCTCACCTGCAGGACAGAAAGGCAAATCGCTGCCTGGAAATTCATGCCGGTAGCACTGAATTCCCCCTGTCCTCCCTTCACTAGAACTTGTCAGCCCCCTCCCACACTGAAGCCAGCGGGGTGAGCAGTTAACCAGCACGGGCCCGCGCCCACAGAAACAGTGAAGGGAGCACCATGACAAAAAACTACTAATTTCCTCAGTCGGACATCCATAGCCCTTACAGTTTATCACCGTAACAATCTCAGTGTAAGTAGAACGGCCTAACTGTGCACAGGAAGGGACAGGGATTGTCCTGCATCACACACACCCACAGCGGAGGCCAAAACTGAACATGGTTCTTTGTGCTCAAGTTCATCTTTAAGCCCACAATTGATCCTTCTGCCATCTTGAAAAGATGAAAAATACATGAAAAACTGAGAACTTGTCTTGCTTTAATCTGAATTTTTGCTTGCTGCTTGACACAGTCAGCCGTCACACGATTGCTTCTGACCCCAAGATGCTTCAACATTAACAGCAAACTTCATCAGTTCATGTGTTTAATGGCAAAGCAATGAAAGAATGTAAGACTTTTAAATTATAAAACTATCATAGAGATTTGTTTTAAGTTGGTTTTGATTGGAGCATATCCTTTCTATTCCTAACATCTGCCATCCCGTGGATCTCTCCAGACTGAGCACCACTGAAACCTGTTTTAGGTTTCCTCCTGAGCACCAATAATGAAGACTTGGCTGGTTAAGTTTCTCCTGCAGGTTCAGTGAACCAGGAAATGCAGCTATCTCTGAATCTGTACGCACTTGGCTGTAAGTGAGCCAGTGAACACAGAAGTAGCTCCTGTCCTTTCTGACTGTATGTACATGATCAACCCCATGAAACAGCTGAATGAGGGACTGACATCCTTCTAAAAGTTCAGCAGATAAAGAAGGGTCTGCGCATATCTTTGTGGGAATGGAGAAGACAAAACTGCTTGATCAAACCCCAAAAGCAATAAGGGGAGGAGGGGAGATATGGCTGCAACATGAGGAGAAAACAGCAAAATCTAGTGGTCCATTAATGGTTGAATAGGTAAGAAATTAGGAGCAGTAGTCTCTGCACTACTGTTCAAGGGGCTGGGAGCAAGCACAAAGTTAAGTGAGAAGGCACCATGGATGTCATCACTAGCAAGGAACTCTTGCAGAGGTGATCTAGAGAGTCAAATGTATTTTGGAGGTGATAGGGAAAAGAATGGATGTGGAGACCGACAAACCGTGAATACAGGAATTGTATTTAAACAGAAAAAACAGAGATCAAAAGTCAAAATGCTGTGTTTGCTTGAATAAAGTTCCCACCAAAAGAAAAATACCACAGATTTATAGCTAATGTTATGCTCAAATGCTAAAGAAGTTCAAAGCCTTGTGTTTTCACTCATCATCATTATTTTTCTGTTCAAGTAACTTTTTTCCACCTCCTACTTGCTCAACAGCACTTGGCCCATGAATGCTGGAAGTCTGGGCTGCTGTGGTTCATTATGGTGAGTGGGAAGCTCTCTCTTATTTGCTGTGTATGATGCACAATCTTCATTCCTTGCTAAAATTAAAAAAAAAGTATGAAATCATTTGGGATGTGTGGCAGGAGCTCTGGAACTTGTAGCAAGCATCTTTTATTGAGTGTGTCTTTTTGCTGTGTGTGGCTGGGGGTCAAGGCTGGTCCTGCGTGTACAGCAGCACAGCCAAATCACCCAGTCCCCACTTAATCACCTGCACAGATGAGACAATGAGCTGGTTTGAAACTTGGCAATTGACTGAAGGTCTCCACAAAAAACATTGCAGCAAGTGGCACAGCAGCTCTCAAAGTAGGAATTTCAGTGTGCCCTGAAACCAGCCTTCAGGCAGCACCAGTGCATAGAGCAATCCCCTGAGCCGTAATCCTGGATGGAGGATGTGGAGAATCCAGCCTTTGCTTCCACAGCTGCCTCAGGGGGTCCTGCTGTGCAACCGAGCAAGGTGTACAGAGAGAAGATGCTTGTAAATAGTCACCACAAACTATTCCTGCAGACACAGAACCAGTCAGGTGGGACAGATCTTCAGCAAATGCCCAAGGTAGTGGGAGAGGTTTGGAATGTCAGGAATGCCGTTAAGATCTTCACTAGTGATGGATGGTGCACCTGTGGCACTGGGGGGAGAACCCTGGGCCAGCTCCACTGCAAGTGTTTGCCAGAGCAGTGGTTCAGTTGACCTCCTCCTGTTTAAATGGCTTCATTCCCCATCAGAGCATTTCTCTGTGCCAAGACCTATAATGTGGGCTAAAAAAATGCCCCAACCCAACAACAAAAACCAAACAAAACCAACCCAAGAGACTTACAACCCCTCCTCAAAACAGACCAAACCAAACCAAAAAAACCCAACAAACCCCCCAAAAACAAATGCTCTATCCTTGTCTATGCAACAGATACAGGAATAACCAGGTACAGGAATATAAAGGGGTCACACAACTTGTTCATTATGCTGATTTTGTTCATTACACTGATTTTGTTCCAGCATAGAGGTGTATATTTAAATTTAGAATACCAGGCACTGTTTTAACTAATATAGATTGAGGTTTAGAATACCTTAGGATGAGCTTTGTGGCCAGTATCTTAATATTTATTACCCTTTATTTAACACTAAACCAGTCTTTCTGGTTTTGAACCCTCCTTATCTGTATGGAAGCAGTGACAGGCCAGACAGAAAGGCTGTCCTGCTGCAACTGCTTTTTTTTTTTTTTTTTTTTTAAGGGCAGGTAACACAAGAAATGTCTCAATTTCTGTCTTCCCAGCTGTATTGCCTATCTAAAAGTGGAATGCAGGGCATACTGAACAGAAACACAGAGTGGAATTGTACCTGTTGTCAGTCTGTACTATTCCTGGATACACCTTGTTATTCAGTAAATATTTAGTATTTTTTAGGAAGAGGGACTGTTAGTAACCACTTTCCTTCCCAAGCAACAGCACTACAACATGCAGAGTAGTCAAACCCAATTTATCAGTACAACCAATCACATGGTGCTAAATGGCTGGGCAGGCCCTGGCACAGGTTGCCCAGAGCAGCTGTGGCTGCCCCATCCCTGGAAGTGTCCAAGGCCAGGTTGGATGGTGTCAGGTGTCCCTGCCATGGCAGGGGGTGGAACAAGATGGTCTTTAAGGTCCCTTCCCACCCAAACCAGTCTGTGAGTCTGTGATACATCAGGGTTATAAAAGCTGGGTAAAGATGGTGGGGATGTCAAACACTGTTTCTGGTATTGGTTTATGTGCAAGCCAGCACATGTGTGTGCAGCAGTCATTAAATCCCAAAAGACATTTTATCACATCCTAGTGGAAACAATAAAAGCCCTATTTCAAACATAAAGGTGATACAAAATAGCAAAGCTCAGTTCAAAAATTTAGTATCTTTATTTAAACAGTTTTAAAAAATTTTTACAGTTTTAAACTAAAACAGACTAAAGGAAATTCCAGTGTTTTTAAAAAGCAAAACAGGGAGAAAAAACCAAACCACCACAATTTCAGCTGACCAGTCATTTTCAAGTTTGTTTTCTTTCATCATATCTATATATGCCTGAAATAGGCTTCATTACTCCATGCAAAATTCACTCTGCAGAAACCCTTGGGATATTTCTCATCTCTTGTCCTAAGATTCTGTCATTCCCCCATTAATTTTGAAATAGGATTTTTCCCATGTTACATCACAGAAGGAAGAAGCAAATCTACACTTGGTCACTGGAAATGCTATGTATTACAATGTATTTACATATATAAAAATATATATTATGATATGCTGTGCAATCGGATACAAGGCTGTAATTCAGTTGGAGGGCTGGTATCAAAACCATGAAGATCCACACACAGACATAGGGTGGAAAAAAGCCACCCAGACTGAAACAAAAATCTTATGCACATATTACAGTAAGATCTACAGTTTTGGAAAAACAGAATTGTTTACAAAAAAATGTCTTTTACTATGTGGAAACAACATTGCTTTCCTCCTTGGTCTTTGCAATAGCTCTCTCCTACTGTCAGCACAAGAAGGGATCTTTAAAGATGACACAGTCAGTTCTTCATTATTACTTGCAAATATTAACAGCAGAAAAAACATCTTGTACCACAGATATACCTCTAGACAACCACAGAATTATTGATTTATCTGTCCTTGTAGATACCATGCACAATTTTGCAAATCATCACCTAGCAAGTGCTCCACCTTCCCCAGCCTCTGTGAAGGGACAGGGACACTCTTCACATGGGGGTCAACAGCCCAGCAACCAGTGAGTTACAACTACGGCCTGGTCTGCACAGTGTGTGGGACTGACTGACACACAAGGGAAAGGAAATACAAGATAAAAACCAGGGAACCAGGAAAGGACATTCATTTTATCCCTGACCACATCCTTACAGAGAATGAAATCCCTCATTCTTTATGTCCCATCTGCACTTCATTTCCCTGCACGGGAAAAATACTCCAACTAAGTTTTCACACAAATCTTCCCCCACTGGCCAACTTTCTTAGCTGCTCTTTTTTTTCTAGGGGAGGAGTTGTTTTTTAGTGCATTTTTTAAAATTATTTTTCCCCTCTTTTTTTTGTAAATTAAGGGGCCAAACTGCATAGAATATCTTAAAATAGCAAAAACATATAATAGGTTGGATCACAAGAAAATCTTGCCTTCAGCACCTGAAATGAGCTTAAAGTTTATCCCTCATGAGCACATATGCAGAGTTAAACAGATGCATTTGCAAGTGCTAAAATTAACAACCTTTACTTTGCACTCGTCATAGCACTAACCTACATATTATTATTTGAACACCATTACAAAGTCCTTCCACGAAGACACCAGACATTTAAGACTGTTATACTGATAATGTTACCTTCCAAAAATCAACTTCCTTACTAAAAGCAGCTACTGTCAAGCATCTAAGAAACAAGCATTAAGCAAATGGGTCTTACTCTCATCTCTTACATCCTCTTTATACTGCTCGAAATTTTTGCCTCTAGCCTTTCACTCGATCCACACCCAAAGCACCTCTGACTCTGCTTTAGTAAACACCAGCAGGGGTGGGTTGTGGGGGGTTATCAGACCCCAGTTCCTCCAGCCCTGAAGAAACAAGGTCAGGGATGAGCAGAGCATCGATGGGCACAGCTGTAAATCCAGATTTTTCTTTGACACAGTTAGGTTTTGCTTTCTTATGTTGCTAGGCTGAAAGTACCAGAGCTCACACGTCCTGTTGGTGGCTTCTAGGTCAAAAAGGTGGCCAATTCCCTGCTCCATGCTTTTTAGACAGCACCAGGAGGGCATTAGACACAGAGATTTCTTCTTGCTGTCCCACAGCCTGTGCTGGCTCTATGAAAGTTTGAGAATGAAAAGGTTGCTGGAGAGGACAAGTGGCAAAGCATGAGGTGAAGTCAAGCGGGCAACGTGTTCACCCCAGCAAACACAGACCATTCCCACGAATGGGGCACTGGAGAATCAGCCTGTCTCCTCCATGGGCTTGTTGCCAACTTAGGGGTGCTGTAACATCTGTGATGTACATTTTTTGAAGTCTCCACTGGCAACTATGAAAAAAACAGATTATGACCCAAACTAGAATGAACTGCACCGCTGTGGGTTTTTTGGTCAAACTAACCCCAAAACCACTGTTTTGAAGTTTTTGTTCATTGTGACCTGGAACAACTTTAGTCAGAGCAGAATAATAAAATCCCCTCCAGGTTTCTTGCTGTGGAGTGCATGTCAAAGACTGTGCTCCTCCCCAAACATCACCCAGCTTCCCACCATCCCAGCGTTCAAAGCTTGGATCCACAGTGGAGAAGTGGCAGGTTTGTGGCACTTTCCTGACTACAGATACACATTTCAGATGAAAAGAGCTATTTCAATCCTTTACAAATCTCTGGTTTAAGGAAGAGGTTATTGTATTTATTGTATAATACCAGCTGACTCCTGTGTACCACCCGCCCTGAGGGTCTGGGCTCGGGCAAGCCCTGCTGGACTCGCTGCTCCAACTGAACAGCACGTTGCTGCTCTTGCAACGGTGTCACATCCTCAGGGCTGGAGATCTTTCAGCAGCACTTGATTGAGGTGTTGGTTGTCTGCTACTGCAGAGCTCCCTTCCAGTCCAAGTCACCACTTTTTTTAGGAAATATGACAGAATCTTATAATCACAGAATGGTTTGGGTTGTAAGGGACCTTAAAGATCATCTCGTTCCAACCTCCTGTCCTGGACAGGGATGCCACTTACTAGATCAGGTTGCTCAGGGTTGCTCCTTGAACTTCCAGGGATGAGGCATGAGCTGGTGATGAACTAGTCTACTTTGAGACCACGTCTGCATAGTTTCAGCTGATCAGTGTTCTCATTAAACACCCAAGGTCAGTTCACAGCACACAGCACATGTGCGTCTGCAGTTCTCAAAAAAAATTCTAGCTTGCAGATTATCTCTCAGAGATAAACACCTGGATGAAGTTTGCTGTCTGGAGCTAAACTTGCATGCTAACATGCAGGAAAATATGATGAGAAATTTGATGAACTGTAATGCCACCTTCAGCTAAGGAAGGTGGCTCCAAATTATTGTAGGAGCATGGGCCCCTGTAGCTCTTGTCTGCTGGATTCACCAACACCTTCGGGAAAAACAGAACCACGACTGAGTTACAGTATCACATGACGTTAAGTCCTCTACCAGTTCCTGAAATTGTGGCTGTGGTTCAGTTCTCTGCTCTCAGAATCAGAGGAGCTTGTGCTTTGGCGACAGCCCCGCCCTGCTCACGCTCCCAGAGCCAAACCCTTCATCTGGCAGGCATTCTTAGATTTTTCTACCACCAGCACCAAAATTCCCTTACTGTTAATTGAAATCTATTAATTCTAATATCATCCCTACCCGAAAATGACAAATTGTTTTTCCAATTTGCAGCAGCATTTCAGATTTTTGGATATTTAGCATACATGGCTTTGGGTCTTCTCTTTGGAGTAAACTCTTCCACTGCCATTCATGTTCTGACTCTCCTCATGCTTTCTGAGCCATTTTCAGTTTTCTCTTATCCTCCCCCTCTCCACCCTACCCATCACCACTGGCACAGAACCTAAACTGAAAAGATGTTAGTGCAGCTCTGTTTTCATGTCCTGCCCCAGCTAGGAAACCACATGTGAAATTAAAATACCTAAAGATTCATTGTTCCTTGTTGCTGATGTTTTCTGGACCTTCAACCAGAGTTCCTGTCCTCACTTGCCTGAAGACACAGCCCTCATACAGATTTCCTTTTAAAACATCAGAGATTGTATCTGTCATGGCAAAAGGCACCATCTCTGCAGGCTCTGGATGAATATTTAGATCTGCTGGTATGTCTGTATTTCACACTCGTGCCAAGCATTGACACATATTGGCTGCAGTGCTGCTTAGCCAGCTTATTCACCCAAATGTACTACAAATAACGTGCCAAACAATGAAAGCAAGCACAAAACAGGTTTGTTCATTGATAGGCAATGGAGCTGGCATTAAGAAGAAATATTCCAGAGCTTTATGTTCTATGCAGCCTGTGCAGTGCAAGAAACGAGAAAAAAGTACTCAACCATTGGGCTAAAGACAAGAACAACTGCAGGAACTTGCACTAAAACAGCTGCATGTGAGCTTTCACTTCAAGGCAGCACTGGTCCCAAACACCCTCTACAGGCTTTTTTAAAGAGCTGCAGGTAAGTTCAGAGTATCTCCCAGAGGCAGATTAGTTCATTAATAACTGCAGCCACATTCAGCAAGCTCACAAGGCTGTTATTTCAGCACTGGCTCTGCAGTCTTCCAGCATAGTCACAGGTCACCAGGCACTACCATGATAATCCTGATCCCAGTTGGAGCAATGCATGGGGGATGGAAAAACCAAAGCTGACACACAGAAATGTGCGAGGCTGGAAAGCACTGCCAAGACTTGCAAGACATTCTTAACGAAAACCATACGGAGGGAAAGGCTTGACTGATTATCCGAGACCAAGACATGATGAAAAACGTTCAAGAAATTTGGAAACCAACAGTTTTCTCAACAAAGTTTTCTATGAAACATTAATAAACCTTTCAGAAAATAGGTTGTGCTGCAAATTTTCTGTTGCCTGGCACCTGTTCAAATTTAGAGAAAACATTAAATATTTTCACAAGTGTAATTCTTACATATGTGGATGTGCTTTTTTTACTGCCACTGGTAAAAACAATGTCTTTTTGGCTCTATTTTTTTCTGTTTCTTTTTTTTCTATATTTCATTTTAAATGGTCTTAATTTATGAAAGAAAAAATAAAATCGGTAAAACTGAAAAAGGGCTTGGGATATTTCTCCCTTATTTGCCACCCTCAGTAAAGTCTTTCAGGTTTCATTCTACCTTCAGCTGCATTGGTACAACCCTTCAGAAGGGCACAGTCCAAAACAAACACGAGGAAGGAACCTGATCCTCACTATTGTGATCCAGAGAGTTGAGGTTTTTTATTAAAGGATTTTTTTAGTGGGGTTGATTGTTGTTGGGATTTGTTTGTTTGACTAAAAGAAATGCTTCCCCTGAACACACACAGGTTCTCAGGAATAAAATCCTTACTGAATTTCTAGACAGATACATAAAGACTTAGTATGTGAAAGACATAAACAAGAAGCCCATCAACATTACTTTTAACATTAATATTACTTTCATTACTTTAAATATTTAAACTCTAGTTGGTGGGGGATGTATATCTGCAATCATCAAATTAAAATCAGTTAGCCACATTGAACTGATATTCACATTTTCCTATACAACATTAATTTTTAAATTAAGCTGATCAGGGAGGTTTTTGAAAGATAAAAAAGAACAGCCTTGGATTTTGCTGGAAGCGATTGAGCTGCCCAGGATCAAGGATTGAACAGTCACAGCCAAACGGGAGCACCAGAGTCACCTGATCTGTACAGTACTGGGATAGTCAGAGTGTGAATTGTTGCCACTTCACGTGCTTTCACTGGAGATACTGCACTGAGTTAGTGTTTGGGTTTTTTCCCCCCATTCTTTGTAGTTTGGGGAACAAAAAAGTCACGCTTAAAAACAGATGGAAAGTCCCCGAAAGCTGAGGTGAAGCAGGTTCTCCTGCAGACCTGTCCAGAACCCATGGGAACAACACAACTCTGAAATGCTCTTGAGTTCAGTGTGAGCAGTTCTTCCATTTGAATTGAGCTATAAGCAATCTGAGAAATAAGCTATTTCCTAATCACATAGGAGAACAAATGGTGAAATACACTTTTCAAGTAGACGGCAAGACTTAATGCTTCACTATCAGGAAGCTACTGGCTTTTAAGTATGTGAAAAGCCACTCCAAACATTATGACTGAGAGACAGTCAAGGCCAAAAACAATAGAACTTCAGTCAATCTTCAACTTGTTTTCTTGTCCATTGTTTAAATACAAGTTAATTGTCTAAATACAAGATTGTTTTCTTAATTTATTATACATGCTTACACAATGGCTTAAAGTCATAATCCACTGACTGAAGTTTTCAGTAAAGTTTCTCTGCTGCTGTTTATTAATAACTGGATCAGATTACCGCTGGCCAAAGTAAGTCCATTAAAGAGGAGATTGATAACCAGCTCTCTTTAGTACTACCTTCCATTAGGGCAGTTTGTAAATGAAATGTAGTGCTGGCCCTTGGACTCAGCAAGCCTCCCAAAACACTCAGTGAACCATCCTAGCAGACAAGGCTCGAGGCTTTAAGCAGGAACTGGTGAAACTCTGAAGCCACAGTGTGGTTTTACAGAAAGCCACTCACATTCTAAGAATTCCACTGCCCACAGAAGTTATCACCCAAAAAACACAGAAACTTTTGGAAGACATAGCCAAAAAACAATGGCTGATATTTAATAGACAGACATGAAAAATAAGCCCTTGAACTGCAACTCAACAAGCCAACTGGAGACTCTTAATTACACAGCAATGCCTCTGATTGCATCACTGTGACAATACTTCTGTAAATGACATTTTTTGGCTCTCAAACACTCTGAAAAGCATTTCTTCCATGCAATCTGGAATCATATTCGAGGATCCTGTAATACTTCAATTTTCTATTTCAGTTTTCATATGAAGTGTTTGAGGCTTTCTGGAATTGCAGTTTAAGTGTAGAACAGACACCTTTGATAAAGACAATTATATGGAACAAGTAATATGCAAATCACATTATCCTTCTATGTATAAAATTGATGCATTAAAGACTCAAACACAATTTCAGGAATATAAAGTAAGACCAGCTGCACCCCAAAATTTTTAAATTGACGAATTTAGTCCTTCATAGTGTCATGTACCAAGACAGGCAAAGTAATAAGTAAGATCCCAGGCTCATTCCAGAACCTGACAGGCCATGCTTTGTCTACTCTTGGGACAATGACAAAACATGACTTAGGCAGCTGGTAAGTTACTGAGCAGCAAGTAGCTTTAAATCACATCTGTCTGTAGCACCTTATGTGCTCCCTTGGGAATGAGAAAAACAGACTATTTTCTTCGGAATTAGAAATCACAATTATAGTCCTTGAATGAACAACAAATAGAAGCTCAAAGCCCCAAAACACATGAACTTTTACTGCTTTAACATTTTCCCAATGAAACTACTGCCTGTTAAGCTTAGTATAGTGTTATTACCTATTTTCTTACCTATTTGGCTTGTATTTTATTTCTAAAACATTCTTAATATGCATTTGCTTCCAAGTAGCATTCTGTGACCAACCTTGTTTATTATCAGAGATAGCCCTTAGAGTTCACATGAATGACTAGAAAGCTTCCTGGAGCTCCATTCATCCTGCCTTTTAAACTAGACTACTAGTAGCCAACCCAGGTAACTAGAAGTAAAAACAAAAGTTAAGAGATGCATTTAATGCACCACGGTAGTGTAAATCCTTTCAGAGTAACGGAATTTAACCATTCTCTGCATTTCCTGAATGTCAGTTTATAAAGCATTCCCTTATATCAATGGCTTTGACAAGTCAGGAGAAGTAAAGTAAAAGGTGGCAACAGGGAAAGTGCTGAAAAAGAAAAAAAGACCACGTCTCTCTCAACTGAGCATTGTAGCAGACTTGTTCGATGCTTTTCCTCCATGGTGACCTACACCACACGACAGCAGCAAAACAACCACACAAGCACAGAGTACTGGGCAAATAAAGACTCTTAATGCTACCCTGGTATAATGCAAATGGAACAGATGGTCAAAGGCATCCACTACCAACGTGATCACTGAAACCCACACATCACAACTCCTGGAGAGCACCATATTTCAGAAAGATGTTTGAAGTGTGTAGCTGTACCGAAGCTGGAGGCAGAGCATTCCTTGTTGGATTTGATGATCAGACTCCCAGCGAGGTTCCTCAATGAATGCAAACCCTACTAAACCAGTCCTAAATATATACTGGTTTTATATGGATATGTTTGTGAGGGAAAGTAAGGAGTTCTTATCACATCACTTATTCCAGCTGGCTTTGCTCTGCATTTAGGCATTTGCTTTCAAGGTTGTCCATATTCTGAGCAGTTGGTTCCTCACTCCGTGCAACAGAGATTTCTGACTGGTCTGTCTTTGTGCTGGTGTCAGCCAGCTCCTCTTCAGCCGAGGTGGGGCCACGCGGCTCCTTCACGTGCAGGGTGGGATTGGTCATCTGCTCTGTGTCTTGTTGAGGGGCTGCTGTGTTGCTGTCTTTGGGAAGCTCAGGGCAGTTGACAGGGGCTATCACCACAGGAGGCTGAGGTAGGTCTTTCTGTAAACGGAAGATCACAGTCAGAATGGTGGAAAGCAAGAACTATTTTGTCCAGTTATCAGAACTGATGGTCATACAAGATGAAGATTAAAAGTTCGTCATCTCTGTTATCATTCTCCAGTAGTGGACACATGCACACAATTTCCTTTGGGTTTTACAGGACACCAGGGGACTTTTTCTTTCCAGAAAAGTGCCTGATTCTGCCTGATTGTTCCTCACCAGTTTCAGATGTGCTCTGCTGATTAGGCAGCAACAGGCAAACAGCACTTGGTCCTTGGCCACTCTGGTTCTGCTCACCTTTACTATCAGTGATAAAGAACTGGCAACTTTTCCTTAACATTTCAGGTGATCTCCAATATTTCTCCAACAATTAAATTCAGTTCTCTAGAGGAAACTTGTGAAGGCTATCACAAACAGTTGAATAACAAAGTAAAACTCCCTGGGGTGAACCGCTAGCTTAATAGATTTGGCCTTCAAGTAATTATTCAAAAACTAAAATCATGCATCATGATAGAAATTATTCCTTTCTGAATCAAGTTAATTTCACTTGTATCACAGTGAAACAAAGTGATAATTTACTATACTGAACTACACTTCTACCTTCGTAACAGTTGAATATGAAAAAATATTTCAAAGGTATGTTTTATATAGTATTAAAAACTGTTATATTTTATATAGTACTGTAAACTTTTACTACAGGTGATATTTTCAACAGAGATCAAACAAGTAAAATTATGGCAGAATCAAGAAGGATAGACAAGGTCTACTTTACTTTTCACCAGCCAGATTTAAGTGGCCATAAACATCACAAAACCCAGAAAAACCTTGCTGAGGCAAAAACCAGTATGTAAAAAAGCAACCAACCAAGCAAACCCAAAATCTTTGTGTTTGTGTGATAATACTGCAATACTTTACTCAACTTTAATTCTAGTTAGGTTTTTATAATATTAGTATTTCCTGAAGACACTCATATCAAACTGGTATTCACCGCAAAGCCGCTGCCCGTCCAGAACATGGCAAGCTCCCTTCTCCAAAGGGCCACTGCGAAGCTGGTGACAAGAGTACAGGGCACTAAGTAGAGGAGAGCAGGCTGGCCCATCTGCATCAGTGCCAAGGCAACAAAGGTCACAAGAAGGCCTATGCCATATGCTGGAAGAAAACAAACCCAGCAAAAAACAATTATTCAGATATAGCTTCGCTCAAGCTCAACTAAATAATTAGCTAGAGGAGCATTCTCACAATAACTTTTTTCAAGTAATATTTTTTCAGGGCTCTTTAGAGAGAAGCATTATTTACAGAATGCAAACCTGGAATACTACAGTCTACTGATAACATGTTGTGAAAGTAGCGTGATTGGCCTAGTTCATACTGTGCAGTTAAAACATTACCTCAAGCAAAAATAAACAAATGAAGTATTGCACTTCCTATTGCAGTTATGAATTCAGCAGATATAGACAAATATTTTGACCATGATTACGTGCTTCTTTTTTGGGTTGGCTTTACTGTCCTGCCACAAAGCTAAAATAAAAAAACCCCAGCAAGCTGTATGTTGTAATTTTTATTACTTTCTATTTAATTTCTGCATAAATGTGGCAAAATTTTAGTAGAACAGAAGTAGTGTGGATTTCATATTGTAATTATTTTTAATTGTTTTTAAGATAATGAAGTTAATCCAACTGATTTTTATTCAGAAAAAGGTGAAGAAAGACACTGAGGGACTGGAGCATGTCCAGAGAAGGGCAACAGAGCTGGGGATGGGTCTGGAGCACAAGTCTGATGAGAAGCAGCTGAGGGAGCTGGGGGGGCTCAGCCTGGAGAAAAGGAGGCTCAGGAGGGACCTTCTCACTCTCTGCAACTCCCTGACAGGAAGGGGGAACCAGGGGGCCTCGGGCTCTGCTCCCAGGGAACAGGGACAGCAGGAGAGGGAACGACCTCAGGCTGTGCCAGGGGAGGTTTAGGTTGGATATTAGCCAGAATTTCCTCCCCCAAAGGGCCGTGCAGCCCTGGCACAGGCTGGCCACGCCAGTGGTGGAGTCACCATCCCTGCCGGGATTTAGAAGTTGTGTGGATGTGGCACCTGGGGACACGGTTAGTGTGGCCTTGGCAGTGCTGGGTTAACAACTGGACTGGATCTTAGAGGGCTGTTCCGACCTAAATGATTCTGTGATTAGAATACTCAGTAACTCTTGACAGTTCTTGAAAATGTTTTTTTTCAGAGCACATTCTGTTACTATGGAGAGTTCCTTATATCTAGTTAAAATATTTCTTATTGTGACTTAAGTCCATTGCCTCACATCTCATCTGCACACCTGTAAGAAAAGTCTCTGTCCTCTCAGCAGCCTCCCATTAGGCAGTTGTGGGACAGCAACAGAATCTCTTCTTTTTTTTTGCCTACTCTTCTTTTACAAGCATGTGCTCCAGCCCTCTGCCATCTTGATGGTCTCCACTGGATTTACTCCAGTACGTCACTGTCTGTCTGGCACCAGGGATACTGGTTAAGATTCAGTCTTAAATGCCAAATTGAGAGAATAATCATTTCTCTCCTAAGTGATGACTCCCTCTTGCTAACTCAGCCCTGTGTGTGGCTGGTTTTCAGTGCTCTAATAGCACACTGCTGACTCTTTATCAATACATTTTCTATCGTTTTCTGCAAATGCATTTTGAAAATACCAGCTAGACAACAGTTTAAGTATGTATGAGAGGAAATTACTTGAAACATTGAAATAAAAACATCTCTCTAATCCTGCTAGAAGTTTCCATGAACCTAGGTATTTTTTCAAAAGAATTTCTACAGCAGTTGTTCATGAAAATTTTTCACAACATTAACTACAAGCATTGGAAGTCTTTGCTGGCAAAAGCAAGTTGTAAGAAACCTGTCAGATTCTATTCATCAGTTGTATTTACATCCATGGCATGTAACTCTGTAGATTCTACAAACTAAGGAAGAAAGCTAATGCAGACATGTCACAGTCATCATAACACAATTCCCTGCATCACAGGTCACGGGTTTTTAGAATACACAAAAAATTAAGAACAAAGAACAATATCCCTGAACCTGAATTCTCACACACCATAAACTCAAAAGATTCATGACTCAAGAAACCAGAATGAGTAGAGGTAAGCACATGCAAAGCCAGCGTAGCTGCAGGGGCTCTAGCAAGACCCTTTGGAGCCATGGGAACAAAAGCTCCCCTTACATATGGCAGCCAAAACAGCTCAGGAAAGCCACATCAGCTGCTTTTGTGATGGAAGATCCAGCCTTGAAAGCACTTTGCTAAAATATTTCTGTTTAATAATAAAAGGAGGAGAAGGATAAAACTATGCCATGCAAGATTGAGGACATGCTTTCTAGAGGGAGCAACTCCTGTAGGTCTGGCATTCAGGTGTCACTGTGGTACATACCTATTGTGCAGGCTACAAAATAGACTCTGGATGACTGCACCTGAATATCAAATCTATGGCAATAGGCTACCAGTAAGCCTAGGAGAGGAAAGAACAGTTAAACATGCTTTCAACTTAGTCACACACTAAGATATGCAAAATCACCAAACCAGCTAGGAACTTCTAAGAATTTCTTCCCCCAACACTTCCTTGGAACCCCATGTTAAACAGCATGACAGCCTCATTCAGGAGACTGCACAACTTACAAAGCAGTTACATGATAGCACAAGTCCAGGTCAACAAAAGCACTCCAATAGTAAAATTAACAGCTTCAAATGCACAGATCATAGACAGAAAACATCATCTGATCCTTACTAAACAGTTGTAAAAATACAGTGTTCACAACAAGGTTTTGTTCATTATATTTCCCAAAATACAAGAAAATAAACAATTGATTTCCCAGAAAAAATGTTTTCACCTGCAGTGATGCCAGGCATTCTTCTACATACTATCTAAAATATTTCAGAGAGGGTGTGATAAAACATTGGATGTAGTATCATTAACAAAATTAGAAAGGTTTGAGTGGTCAGAGGTGTGTACTCAAACCATGTGCAAACGGACAAACAATTTCCTCTATCACCAGACTATTAAAGATGTTTAATAGTATAAAATCAGTTGCTAAATCAACTCTTGCAATCTCTCTACATTTCTTGACATCGCTGCATGTGAAACTGAACCATAAAATTAATCTAATTTCTTACTGAGAAGGTGAATAGTGCAGAAAAAAAAAGAAGCTATATTTACAAATTTATTAGGTTTATAATAGTCAAATCAAAC
Source organism: Pseudotriccus pelzelni (assembly GCA_035584735.1). Classification (NCBI taxonomy): domain Eukaryota; kingdom Metazoa; phylum Chordata; class Aves; order Passeriformes; family Tyrannidae; genus Pseudotriccus; species Pseudotriccus pelzelni. The sequence goes on along the minus strand of JAWMRA010000079.1, from coordinate 4,689,437 downwards.
TTTCCACTTGAGTCAGAAGTACAAGAGGAATAAACTAATATGACAGTGTAACAAGTAAAGTTCTTAACCTGCTAAACAATACCTGGAACTAAAATGTCTCCAAATCCTAGCAGAGAAAAAGGCCTGTCACACAGAGCCAATGGTGAGGAATTCAGTCGTGGAACCTTCAGGACCATTGGGAGCTTAGAATGAGAGAGACACATGCCTGATCAAAAGCCATTTTCTCTATATAGTGGCACTACCTTCCAGAACTTATTCCTGTTGTACTCAAACTGCAGGCTTCAAATACAGCAAATGTATCTTGGTTTACATTCACATTACATACAATATTATTGACATCTAACAAAATATGTAAGATAGGAGTGATGAAATACACTATATTAGTTTCAAAATCCTCACATGCAATAGGGTATCAACTCTGCTTTAACTGCAGGAATGTAAAAAATTCAGGTAAGCTGCTACATGCATAAGAAATAACCATTTTTACAGTTAATTCATCTGATTGCAACAAAAGTCTCAAAAAAGCAAAGACATGAATAATTTTAAAAAGCAAATTTTTCAAATCACTTTAAAGACTTTTCCCTCGCCCCCCAGTTACTTATTACAAAATTTATTCCTATTTATTACACAATTTGCAATGTTGAGGCACAGTATGCCAAGGTTCATTGCAAACCTGTATTCTCTTTATTATAGTACATTAAAGAAACTTTATTTTATTATTTTGTTTCTTATATTAGTGTCAAAATGATCCTATCTACTTATACTTTCATTACTGTTTTATACAATTCATTCAGTGCATAAAATTGAAACTAAAGGGGTATTAAAGATGTACAAGAAGAACAGAAGAAGTCAAAGAAATTTGTGTGAACTGTATAGATTGATCCACATCCTGCAAAGAATGATTTTCTTTGCTATTTTTCGTGTGACATTATTACACTCATTGCTGAAACATCCTTCAGTTAACAAAACCAGGGTTTCCTACAGATTAATTTCTTGTTTTACTCCCCGTATCTCACTATCTCCTACATCTCACATACTTTTCTCCAGGAATCACCCACATCTCATGGTACAGGTGTTCATGCAGCTCAGCTGGCCAATGGTGCAAAACCACTGAACACATACCTCTGTTTAATTCTGTCTCCTGTTTGTGTTTCTCTCCTTTATCTATAGCCTCAGCTTTTCACAAAGCAATTGTCAAAACAGAGAGGGAAGGTGAAGAGACAACCAATATGTTTCATCTCTTTAGGAAAAAATGCTTATGCTTAATTAGCAGCAAGTTCATATTCACAGATGTGGCCAAATTTTTGTGAAGCTGAGCTAACCAGCTTCCTTATCCTGAAAGCCTTTTAAAGAAAGACAAAGGAAAACCAAAGCTGGTGTGATGAACCAGCCTTGCCAATCTGCCTTGCGCCCGCAGAATAAGTGCTCAGGAGCACTTATTCCCACATTAAGTTCTTTTCAGACTGGCATCTCCATTTCAGCTCTGTGGTCTTCACATTTTAGGAAAGTTAAAAGTGTAATGGTTGGAAGTTAGCTTTTAGACTTAGACTTTTAGGTTTCTGGACTACATGCAGTACCTTCTCGTGAGTGGCAGAATCCGATGGGCCTGCAGCCACCTCCACCATTATACTCTCCCCAGTCTAAATTAAAAAGGGAAAATTGTAAATCAGCATTTCACTCAGAAGCTCCGGGATCAGGTAGGAACACACACAGAAACAAGTCATTATACTTTGCTCTGTGGGCAGCAGGCAATATAGAAGTATTTTACTTACCTTTGTTAAAAAAGGTGTGATAAATACAAAGAATACATCATACACAAAGAGAACCAGGAGGAGCAAGGTACAACCCTGAAGGAAGAGACAAGATACTTCATATTTACACACTATGCATGAATAAACAGCAAAGAATTAATAATTAGCAGACTACTCAAGGAAAAAGCTAACAAAGACTAAAACAAGTCACCCATATATTTTTCTTAATTCCTGAATGTTTTAGGTGGAGGAATTGGATCTTGCATGCACCATATAAAAGAAAAGTAATTCTTGGACACAAAATTACATCTTAATCCCTAAAATTCTTTATCATGTAAAATCTGCAAATGATGCCGTTTCAGGTTGCTAGGAAATAGGAAGAAGTTCTGCACTGGAGGGTGCCAGGCACAGCTTAAAACACTATCCACCTATATGCTGCCAGTCTATACAAATTTATAGGTGAAGATACATTGAAGCAGAGTTTGAAGAGCTGCTTAAGGGGCAATTAAACGACTAATACTGATTTCTGTCTTAGGAAAGACAAAAGTTTGGAAAGATTTGAAAAAAACACCAGAATGATGTATTAATTGTGTGTCAATTTGAAAACAAACAAAACCAAACCAATAAAAACGAACAACCCTCCCTCACCAAAACTAAATCCCCAGATGAGTGGGTGAGGTGTGATTTACTAGCCAGCACTCTACAGAACAATCACATGCCAATTATTGCTCTACATTATATTCATTATATACATTATATTCATTACGTCCCTCTTTTCCAAGCTGCATATGAATGTTAAGTGCATTTCCAAGCCAATGTACTCCATTTTAAGTGACTGCTCTGTTCAACTACATACATGCAAATATCCTCTCTTTACATCTGTTTAACTTTCATACCTTAAATGTAGGCAGGCGAATTGTTTTCAACATGTAAAGACAGAAAGCAATTCCTAAAGCATCTTGCAGAACCCAGGCCCACCTTAAAAAGAGGAGAGCAAAATTTTTGCAGGAAACAGTAGGAAAGGCAGACCAAGCCTTGTCCTCACTAAGGACCTGCTTGGGACAAAATAAAACTTTATTCAAAGTACTTGCTGGAAATCAACATTGTTATCAGCATGGATTTGCAAACGGGAAATTGGTCAACCTGATAACCTTCCACACAGAAATGCCTGGGAGATGAGGGAAGGTGGGTGGGATGCTGTCTATGTAGACTTCAATAAAGCTTTCCACTGAAAATCTTCCATAAGATCCTCATGGAGAAACTGATGAAGTACAAGATGAATGAGCAGTGAGGTGGATTGAAAACTGTACTCCTGTGTGCTAAGGCAAATCTACAGTTGGGGCTGGTTTTTGATGGTACTTTGCAGTACAGAAGTGCTCTTTGCTTTACTCTCGACTGTTAGGGTCAAAGAGAAGCAGGATCTGAGATAACACTAAGGTTTCCCCTAAAATGGCCAGGGTCTAGGTGCAGATGAGAGATTATGCTGTTGTGAGCAATCCCTGTACACTTGCTGATGGAGGTTTGTGCAGGAGACACTCAGGTCCACTCCAGCTTTGAGGCAGAAAATGGATTTCCTAATCCGAAATATCACAGGTTGAAATATCTCTGTAGTGCTTCTGTCCTCCTCAGTGTGACACTTATCTCTCTAAAAGGTGTTTCAGAGTTGATGCTTCTTGGATTTGATTTGTGTCATTGAATGATCCACACAGAACACAGACTGCACTAATGCAGTAACTGGCATTCAAGGCAGAAGCCAAACATCTTTGGTACCACCAGCAGAAGCACAAGTCAGTGTTTCAGTTCCAACACTGAATCCCTGATAGAGGGACCAAGAAGATGAACACATCCTGTATATACGGGGAAACTGAAGCATCTGGGAATGAGGTAACAGGTAAAAAACCCCAAACCACAACACACCATAAAATACCCACTTCCAACAAAAGTGCTAAGCACGTGCTACAGTTAGGTACAGCAGCAACACTGGATGTAGAGAATTACTGATACCAGACAGCTGAAAGAAACTAAAGATCTTACAATCTTCCCAGTTCTTATTCTCATGAAGAAATGAGTTAGACAACTTGTGTACAACTTTCCATCCCACTTCTGACTAGCTGTCTTAAGTCAAAGAACTCAGAATACTGACTGGGACTCAGAGAAACTAAATTTAAGAAGAGACAGTTTTCTGTAATTAAACCAACAAGAAAAAGATGAAATACATAAGGAACAACTAAGAACTTTTACCCATCACTCCCAAATTCTGGATACATATAGGCTTCTGTAGAGGTCAGTTACTTATACTATAAAGCATGTTACAGTTTTTAGCACAGAAAACAAAATATACACTTACTGATCTTCATTTCTAAACATTCCCCAGACTATGCTGACAGAGATACAAAATACTGCCAAAAGCAACATCCGGACCTGAGGGCGCTTGTGAAAATAAGGCAAGTTGTTGTCTGGGATTCTGCAAACAAAGCACACGAAAGCTTTAGTTGTCTGTGTAGTTACCCTCCTTCTTTGTAAACATTTTTAAGTATGAAGCCACCTTGTAAATCCCACACCTACCAAACAGTATAAAAAACTAAGTTTACCTATTAAAAATGTAGAAGTTGCCACATACCTACACTTTCCCAAGGGGAATCTTCTTACAAAGGGAGACAGACAACTGTAGAGACCAATTGAGGCAGCCAGGCAGAATATTCCTATAATAACATAGACTGAGGAAAAAGAAAGTACTAAGTCCAAGTTGGATAATGCTACAGATTCTTTTTTCATATCCTGGCTGAATAAAGAACAGTCAATAAGCCTAAATGAGAAATAAAGCTAACATTTAAACAGGGAAAGGTAGATTCTTGATTAGATTTATGCTCTTTAACTATGTAATTCTAGCTCCTTTTACTCAGGTGTACGCAGGTGTAACTGTAATACCTACTTCAACAAATCAAAACCTCTGTGCTAATATTCTTTAAGTCATAAGCCTAAAAGAGAACCTATGAGGAAGTGTTTATCTTCTCTTTATGAGTGCATAAGAGCATTATAAGGGAAGTCTTAAAATCACTCAGTAGCAAAATTAATTAATTCAGATGGGATGCACATCTCACTACTTCCTCAGAAATATGAGGATGGAAGTTTCAGTGCAGTAGGCTCTCATGGTTTTCTGTCAAACAATTTAATAAATGATCAATAGAAATTTATCATCTTTATAAAGATACAAAAATTGATCCTGGATCCCTAACTTGACTTTAAATTGAACAATAACAGAGAGACAAGCATAGGTTTGAGAACACAAGAATAAAAGGTGGAAGATGAAAAGTCTGTATCTACTTAATAGGCTTTAATGTTTGGAAGAAGCTCTCTGATCACCTAATCCAACCTCACCAAAAGTAGCAATCTGCTCAGTGGGTTTTTTTACAGTGTTTTAAATCATATTGGGATGAAGAAACATGACAGAAGACAGAAATTTCATCATTATTTTCACAGTAAAAATGCTCCTTAAACTATGACAGCCTTGTGATACTGAAAATGTGTTAATACTAATATAACCTTAAGAGTACCTAAGTGGTCATAGAAGAAATAAAGCAGGACGAGCATTGAGCAGCACATCACCACAAACACACAGATCATTATTGGAGTCACATCCACTGTTTCATCATCATGTTTCTCTGTCCCATCATCACGTTTGTGCTTCATGTACCTCCTGAAAGAGTAACGTGGCTACAGTGACTACAGTGAGCACATTCCTTCTGCACCAAAATACACACGGGTGCTGAATCTTCAGTAAGAAATATGTGGGGTTGGAAAACGTGTCACAATAGCAATGCCTGCTTAGACTCCCACTCAAGTCAGTGGAACACCACATTTTCCATGGATGTATGAACATCAGATATAACACAATGCACAAACCAGTAACTGCTGCATTAGTTTATCTCAAGTGTTATTTTCATTCACCAAGAACTCAACTGAATCCCGAAAATTACCCCAGAACAGCTTGCTGACTTCAGAAGAAATTCTTCAGTGAGGTTATGTCAATGTTAGAAATAAGCATGACACAATCACCTCCTCCCCCAACTCCCCTTACTGGGAAAAAGTAATCATAAAATTCCATTAAAAGATTCATAACAAACATAGCATATGTTAGCTATCTAATCAGTTTGGTTTGCAATATACCAGTAAACGCAGATTTGGTTGTTTTTTTTTTTACAAGATATTTTTCTGGTGGATTTTTGCAAAATTACTTTATCATTTTCTTCTTTTGAGCTTTTCAAATGTTTGGCCTTTTGACATGGCAAAATACTAAAACACTCTACATGCAATTCATACTGTAATGATTTCCTACAGTGATCAAGCCAACAAAACCTCATGGCCTTTCAAACATCACCTCAGTATTTTCCCTTTCTGGTTACACAGACAGTTTCTAAACCTCCCTAGCAGACCTGCCAGGCGATCTTTACATAACCACCATAATTTCTTTTATGAAAAATACAAGGAAACTGACATACTGAATTCCAGTTACTCACTTTTTCACATCTCTGCTTCCTGCCCAGTAGCCTCCAATTGCAACAGTCCCCACAGCCATGACAAAGATAATCACCATGTTGTAGTCCAGCACTGGCTCATTTGGTGCGTACATTGCCCCTTTCACTGAGCTGCCAAAACTCTGGGGAGGTAAATATGAGTTATGAAGGGGATCCAAAAAGCTACCTTAGCAAAGGTTCACTTATTTAATTTTCACTAAGCAGGCTCAGAATCAGGATTTATTATAAATACTTAAGAATAATCTATTGGCACTACTATTACTGATATTTATTTCCAGCACCAGGCTCCATTTTGATTTTATTCCAAAGATGAGAAATAACCTCCCAAGAGATCTGCATGTTTTTCAAACCCCAATAATGCAACCTTCATGAGTACAGCTTCCTACATGAGATATTATCTCTTACATGAGATAATATAAATGAGAGCATTTAGTATCAAGTTTACCTTGCCAATATCTAACATGTCAGTATAGCTGAGCAGAGCTACAGGAATATCAATCTCTTCATACTGACTCCTGTTGCCCCCAGGAGGAACCTGGAAGACAGTTCAGAGGATGTAAGAATATATTTATTTCTGCAAATACTTCTACTGCAAAAAGGGTTAAAGTTGCAAGTTCCATTTCTCCCAATTTGAAAAATGTTCTAGAAAGGAACATAATGACAGCAAAAACTCAAAGTCAAAATGTTTGACTGTTCCCAGTAAAACAGAAGTCATTAAAGACCGTAACAGCAAAATGCAGCAACCAAAATTCAAGCAGTATCTTTTGCACATCAGGGTCATGGGTTTATGGCTCATGTGTGCCTCTAGTATTAATTGTACTCAAACTTACTCATTTTATTTTCAAAACTACTAATTTTACAAAACACATGCTGATGATGCTCCAGCTGAATCTAAAGTACTAGACTCAGTGTGGTAGTACAATAGAGTCAAGAAACAAAGCTCCTCCTTGATTCCAGTATTTCACATGGAATAACAGCAATACCGAGCTCTTGACTTGAATATCACATGAGCTCTGTGCAGACTCCTCCTACTTAAGTGAGTGCCTCTTGCTGTTTCATTCATTATTCCTTCAGATGGATGATTTCCAGACATAATGATGCAATGTACACACAGGCAGAATACACACACATTATTTATTTTAAAGAGGAGCATTAAATCCCAGCAGTGTGCACCAAAGACAAGATAATAACATCAGAGGAATATCAGCAACATAGAAAGATAAAAAGAGACTTACCAGTCTCTCTCTACTGACAATCAGCAGCCCACGAGCTCCATTTATCTGAGCAAGCCGCACTTTCTCATAGAAGGTGCAATTTCCTCGCATCACCATGGGGATTTGATTATTAAATCCCCCATCAGGTACATCAGAAGGAGAACACAAAACAGATCCTGTCTGATCCTGAAGTTGCAAAAGTGACTGAAAAAAATTAGTTAAACACATATATATATATCTATCTATATAACATAAAATTATAAAAGAAGAGCAAGAACCACAGAGTTTCTAAAGAGTAATTTAAAACTTTTAAGTAATGGAGTGATAAGAGTATTCTCAGAGAAACACAAAACAGTGCTGCCCTCTCTATGATGTTGGGTCCTGCCTTGCTTCACCTTATTGTGTAGAATTCTACTGGTAATAAAATTTGGGTTATGATCTGCATTTGCATTTGTTTTCTTTAGCACCACTGCTGTTCTGCCACATGCAACCAAGATGTGGGAGGAGTAACAGCAAAGCGTTCCCATTGCTGGGGTGTCAGAGTGGCAGGCTGGGATGATAGAGGGTATGAACAGCTAGAAACTGAAACACAGGCTGGGAGAAAGTACAAATGCAGAGGCAACAAAAATAAACTTCCACATTGAAACCTACCCCGTTCAGTGAGCTGAGATTTTGTATCCCAAGTACTTAAGGCTGCTTCTCTCACTGCTCGAGATCCGGAGATATTGCAGGCCTGCACCAATTCCTTAGTTTTAGCCCTCCTGAGACCCAAAGATATCCAGTCTGGTGTGTTTAAACAGGAACATCTCAAAGACACTTCAACATTTTAGAAGTAACATGGGCACAAATTGTTCCTTGCAAAATCTAAACAACCACCAGCATCTTTGCCCAGTTCTATCTGCAAGTCATCTGAAAACTGCAATTATCTACCAATAACTGAGCTGTGGGAGCCCCTGGTGGCCTAGTGGTTAGAATGCGGCGCTTTCACCGTCGAGGCCTGGGTTCGATTCCCAGTCAGGGACACTCCCCGGGCAGGTGGAGCTCGTTAGCCCTGTAAGGCAATCCACCTACGTTCTAAGGACCTCGCTGCCA